>OY744605.1:37977107-38577107 GCA_963556255.1 Allolobophora icterica
GTAAGTAAAAAGGTTTACCATATCGTGCACGCTCAGCAGCTGATTTGCACAGCGTGTATACCGCGGTATTGGACTAAGCAATGGATCTGAGATTTATTTAAGATAAGATTTTATTAAAGGTATGCGTACGTTGTTAGGCAAACTTTCATTCGCACAATTTCACGATTGAGGGTGCATGGTGGCGTCGAACGACTGCAGAAGGGAACAGTCGTACTCTGCCTGTCTGTCTCTTTCTCTCTCTGTCTCTCTCTCTATTTGTCTGTCTCTCTCTGTATGTCTCTCTCTGCCTCTCTGTGTCTCTGTGTCTGTCTCTCTCTGTATATCTGTTTGTTTGTCTGTCTGTCTCTGTCTGTCTGTCTGTCTCTCTCT
Organism: Allolobophora icterica; assembly: GCA_963556255.1. Classification (NCBI taxonomy): domain Eukaryota; kingdom Metazoa; phylum Annelida; class Clitellata; order Crassiclitellata; family Lumbricidae; genus Allolobophora; species Allolobophora icterica. The sequence continues at coordinate 37,977,477 of OY744605.1, forward strand.
CTCTCTCTCTCTCTCTCTCTCTCTCTCTCTCTCTCTCTCTCTCTCTCTCTCTCTCTCTCTCTCTCTCTCTCTCTCTCTCTCTCTCTCTCTCTCTCTCTCTCTCTCTCTCTCTATCTCTCTCTCTCTCTCTCTGTCTCTGTGTCTCTGTCTGTCTGTCTGTCTGTCTGTCTGTCTGTCTGTCTGTCTGTCTGTCTGTCTGTCTGTCTGTCTTTGATATACACGTATACGCCTGGGGTTGTCGAAAGCTGAGAATATATACCCTAACATCCTTTCGCGCCAAGTCACAAAATTAATGAGAAATTTGAATTGGAGTCACATGATTTATTTGTCTCAACTGCCTCGAATTTTAAAATATAACAATTGAAAACACATTCACTTTATTTTAAACGTATAGAAAAGCCCCAAAAAAGTCATTGGCTCACTGCGTACTTTATAAAGCGCCATGGCAGTTTAGAGGTATACGGTACATCATTAGTTCCCGCATTCTGTTTCTGTTTTTTGTCATTTCCTACGCATAAAAAAACTTGTGGTAAATGTAACGCAAAAATTCCAACTTTGAAACATATTTAGATGCTTCAGTAAAAATCAAATGCAATTTATATTTATTTTATTTATTTATTCCGGATATTTCTATAGCGCCTCTCGAAGTCAACTACTACTCAGAGGCGCTCCCGACTACAGCATTGATACTGTGCCGGAATTTTCACGCCGAAGCGCCACGAGCAATTGCGGGAGAAGGACTTGCCCAAGGTCCGTACGCAGCGGCTAGAGTGGGATTCGAACCTGCAACCCTCCGGTCACAAGGCGCCGAACTTACCACTGAGCCACCACGCCCCACAATGCATTATAGATATACATGAATGGTAAAAGAAGCATATATATATATATATATATATATATATATATATATATATATATATATATATATATATATATATATATATATATATATATATATATATATATATATATATATATATATATATATATATATATATATATATGTGCCTTACTATAACTGCTTGGTGCTGTCACCATGCATTACAATATAATTAGCCTATAACACCATTATTACGCTGAGCTTATAGTCTATATGTAACCCAATAAGGCATCTATATAGGTCAAGAAGCAGGAACTCTGATTGTACGTCTAATCTGTTTTCAGGTTAACATCTATATAAAAGGTATCCGTTAACTTTTTGTTAGCAAATGAGAATCTTATAACAAAAGATTGCTATCTCATGTGCACATGACTAGTTTTATCGATTTAAGATAGGAAAGAAACAGAGTTTAAAACACTTCAAGTTCAAATACCTGTTCCCTAACCATATATGCAAGTGTAACCAGGATTTCATTTGGTGTTCACCGGGTGGTCAGACACTCATCAACGGTTACCTCACCCTTCTGTATATATCTGCAATTCTGCATGGATGCACGGCCATGCAAGCAACAGAAGATAAATATAAATTGAATGAAAATTAATGGTCATCGATGTGAATAGGCAAACAGATTCGAACGACAACATCGGGCAGTGATGGAACCGAGGCCGGATGTGGTATTTTGTGTATACGAGGACAAAAACAACAACATGCAGACACGTTGTCAGATCTGAAAAATGACCAAAAATAATACCAAATCATCGCCGCGCAATGGCTGATATAAGGAACTGCTGCTGCTGCTGCTACTGCTGCTGATGTTCATGATGGTGGTGGTGGTGATGATGCTGATGATGATGGTGGTGGTGATGATGGTGGTGATGATAATGATGGTGGTGATGATGACGATGATGATGATAATGGTGGTGGTGGTGGTGGTGGTGGTGGTGGTGGTGGTGGTGGTGGTGGTGATAATGATGATGATGCCCTTATCGCGTGCGATTGACCAGAGTGCGAGTTTCGTGGAAAGGAGAAGACCCGGTCCACTTATGAGAGGCGACGGATGCTAATGAAAGGCTGGAGCCAGAGTGAAGCTGAAGTTTTTTCAGTTCAGTGGATTGACTGCAGTTGATCGTTCCGAAGGTACATGCAATTAGGGGGCATAAATTTTAATTCCACTTTGTCTCTCTCTGTCTCTCTCTGTCTCTCTCTGACTCTCTGTCTGTCTCTGTCTGTCTGTCTCTGTCTGTCTGTCTGTCTGTCTGTCTGTCTGTCTGTCTGTCTGTCTGTCTGTCTCTCTGATAGGCCTAAGTATATACACGTTGAAATCGTATGCGATTAAGTTCACTTTAACATTCGGAGTGTTTGTATAGAATTACATCTTGCATGCCTGAAACTGTATTAGTCTCATTGACAACTGCATGCTCTGGTTTCTTGTCGCCTTGACTACTGCAACTCACTTCTCGTTATTTTGCTGAAAAAGAATTGCACAAACAAAAATGGTTCAAACTTCTATAGCATGCAAAAGCCATGATAAACCCCGGTTCCACGAATAAATGGTTCACGACAAATGGTTCACCGACAAATGGTTCACGGACAAATGGTTCCCTACAAATAGTTGCACTATAGTTGCGCTGTAGAAATCATTAGATTAGACGATTTAGGTGAAAAGGTTAAATGCTTTAACTCACACAGAATTTTTAAGTTCTGCTCGACTGGTGACGACGCAAATCCTAAATCTCATCCTGAATACTTCAAGATAAACATCATGACATCATGGTAGCAGACTCGTTCAACTTCGCAGAATTCTTAATTCACTGTGTTTGCAAAGTTGGCGGCGGACGTGCATATAAATGGAATGAAGGCCTTTGTTGACACTCATGGGCGTCCGCAAGAGTTTTTCGGGGGGGCGCAAAATTTTTCTAGGAGGGGGGTAAAATTTTCCTATGGGGCAAAATGACGTTTTTGCATATAATAGCGATTCATGAACACCGGAAACGAGACAATTTTCAAAATCCATGGGGCAAATGCCCCATTGCCCCCTCCGGACGCCCATGTTGACACTTCGATGCAATGGAGGATTGCCAGGAAGGCAATCGTTTGTTTTATCAAACAGAAGTCTATAATTATTCGCACACGACTTTGGCTGCAATATACGTACGTATGTATACATGTGTGAATACATTATATATAATAGGCCTATACATTATATATTGCTAAATCTGTATATTCTGTAGCGTATTTAGAATGTAATGAGATACAACCACAAACGTGCAGAGTCAAATGCACCAAAACAAGACATGATTCAAAACATGAACAGGTTAAATGGCTTAGCCAATCGGTGTGTATACTATATCCATGCAAGGCTGCAGCGCACATGCATGCAGATGCATGTCAAGTGTTCGGCATGTTTATTTACGGTCTGTGTACGAAGGCAGTCATTGATGACCACTCCCTCTTCCCATTGTTATCCCTTTGCGTGCATCAAATCCTGCGAATTTAATTTCGATATATTTGGTTGGGAAAAGGGAAAGAGGAAACAAAAATGTCTCGATTATTGAATAACTTTCGGCCAATGAAATAGAAAGTAATTTTTATCGCTGCATAAGATGATGTAAGATATATTTTATTTGCATGAAAACAAAAACTGTAATTAGCGTTTGATTGCATGCAAAGTATTCCAGCTCTTTTGGGGAGTTGTTAAACGGCCTTACTTATTTTGAGCAATTAAACCAACTTGTGCAGTAACTGCGTGCATAGGTTTACATGCACAATTTATTAAAGATAATCATTTAAGTGCATTTATTACAGTTGTTTATGCACAATAAATATAAACAAATTCAACCTTAATGCATGTTACTTCTAGTTCAACTGCAATCATTCATTCGCTGAAACATGTATAAATATACATGTATATATATATATATATATATATATATATATATATATATATATATATATATATATATATATATATATATATATTCATGAACATATGTTCACACTACGATAGGATAGTGCAGAAGTGAATATCGTAAAAATTAAGTTTGAGGACAATGACTAAAATATAGGTCTAGCAGTCTGTACATTAAGCATAATAATGTATGCATGTACGTATAACAAACACAGCAGGTCAAATCAGCAAAAATTGATGCACATGTTTTAAACAACAGCACAGCAGTATTAAAACTCATCTCTAATAGTATTATTTGAAAACATCTACTGAACAAATACCTATAGTTCCTATTCTAGCCTTATCTCAAATTATATTCTTGCCTACAGTCATAATTTCCTAACTACATATGTACTATTACTTATGATAATTACTATAAATTATAATCTGTTACAAGTTGCGAGTTTGTAACCTTTCTTTTGAGAATAAACTAAATTGTTTGATTGACTGAATGAATAGTATTAACTAGGCCTATAAACTGACAACACTTAACAGAAGAATCAAGATAATAATTATTATGTGAAAGTTGACATTGAACAATTCAGCCTATGAATTATTAGTTATGAAAGTAGAGGCAGAAAACATGCGACATTCCAACTCGTAGATATCCAACTTTCGATTCCTCGTCAATCAGCGCACTGAAACAATTAAGAAAATGATCACAATAGCCCCATGCACGTCATTCGGCTTCATCGATGATACCTTATCAGGTCGACGTTTCCCTTGATCTCGTTAACCTACATGTGTTTACTGACATTTTATACAGTGGTTCGAAATAAATCACGATATATTATTAACAATAACGATCGTATAGTAACGTATGCTTGTATTGATCTACAGAAAATGCACAATTAATTAATAGTTAAATGCACTTCTTAAAATTCAACATCCATCATATTTCAGAATCATGATTTTATTCCAAGCAAGATTCTTGGCGTAACGCAGGCATACGCGTTGGGAGGGGGGATAGATGAGTGGTAACACTAATGGCCAGAAGAGCATTAGATCGCGGTTCGATACCCGTATACCCCCCTCTAGGGCGGCGCCTTGCATGGCTGCCAAAACGTGTGTTTAATTAAGATCTCGATTGTAGGCCTACTGTCATGTTTCAATTTAATCTTACTGCGTACTTGTGAATTAATAAAGATTATTATTATTATTATTATTATTATTATTATTATTATTATTATTATTATTATTATTATTATTATTATTATTATTATTATTATTATTATTATTACTAATATTATTATTATTATTATTATTACTAATATTATTATTATTATTATTTTTATTATAATTGTTATTGTTATTATTATTATTATTATTATTATTATTATTATTTTTTTTTTTTTTTTTGCCCCGAGGTATACAGGATCCCTCAGGGACTTCAATATTAACTAATGTTAAAAAAAGGTGTCCGGAATGGCCCTATTCATCTATTTCCTGGCTGGCGAAAGTACCCTTAAAAGCTACAGCGTTGAAACGCTGTATCGTTATCGATAGGCGTTGGTATAAGAAAGAGGTCTCACGTGGGTCCCTCGTAACCGTACACAGCTTCTGTCCCAGGTCCGAAAGGAAACTCAGGCCTTCATTGTTGATCGGACCCAGGGTTTCGAAGGCCAAAGGAATGAACAGATGTGTCGAGGATATTTCGTTGTATTTGTCGATTTTGCGGGTCGACGCCCTCTCAGCAGCCGCACCGGCAGTTTGGGAGGTATCCGGTAAGTAGGAAGCGGCCAGAGTGTCTGTCACAGTCGCATCCCAGACAAGGCATCGCCCGACGCGCCAAGGAATGAGAGTGAGGCCATCTGGTCTCCTGCCGTCTGTCCTCACGAGGCCAGCGGGCTCCTTGGTGGATGGGTAGCCGGCCCGGACCAAGCTCCGAAAGACCAAATCGTTCAAAACAGCATGCCTTGGCAAGCGACCCGGGCCCAGTGTGCATGAAAGCCCATGATGGCCATCTGCCAACACCGGGGCGCCGCAGGGGCATCTGTGTGGCTCACAAAGCGGGACTCCCAGTCGCAATCCCGTCGCCACCCTAACCGACTCATCATCTAGCCTTAGCCCGCAGCTGGTGACAGGGAGGGCCAAAAGCCAGTCCCCTGCATGCGGAGCTGATATCGCTTTGAGGCGTGCTTGATTTGTCGGGTCGGGTAACCTGGCGTGTAAGCATGAAACGACCAAGTCGATCAGAGGTCCGTCCCATGCAGACTGTTTGTGGGCGAAAAGGCCGACAGGGCGCTGCGCTGCGCTAGCCTCATTCCATCTGGTCAGCAGGGCCTCACGTTGTGGGTCGGCCAAGGCTGCGTCTCCCAGCATGGTGGACTGGAGCAGATCGGTGCTCGCGGCTGATGCCAAAAAGGCGGGAAGTGCCAGCGAAGTCACCGATCGGATCCCCAGTCCGCCCCTTTTGATGGGAAGTGTGGCCTGGAGCCAAGCATCGTCCGGTAGGGGGAGGTTGAGAACACTGCCCAAGCCAGAACGCAAGGTTGCATCATACTGCTCCAGTCCCGGGTGATCCACACAAGGGCAGCTGCGTAAGGTGTGGAGCAGCCTCGTTGCACCGAGCGAGTACCTCAAAAGAATTAGAGCATCGTGCAGTTTGATATTTACCAGTTTATCCAGCATCCGCTTTAGCTCGGTCGTGCGAGCCCCCAAGGCCCCTCCCAGGGCTTCCTTGGTTGAAAGAGGGGCCCCCAACAGCGTGGCATTCTGGAGGCTGGTCCTTGTGAAGAGGTCTAGGTGGTGGCTATCCTCTGTGATGTTAGGAGAAGTCGAGATTATCTCGCATTTTGAGCGGTTGAGTTGTAAACCAAGATCTTTACATTTCATTTCCAACAGTGCCACGTCGCTGGCCACCACCCGTGCCTTCCCTCCTAGTGTGAGGTCGTCAAGAAAGCCCAAAGTGAGTGGAGATGACATCTCAATCAAAATGGGCTGGAGGGGGAGACAAAACAGCAGGGGGCCCAGGGGGTCGCCCTGTTGGGGCCCGACCTGCGACAAGAGACTAAAGACACCGTATTTGAGATTGGATGGTTCAGAGTAAGCCGAAAAGCAAAAGGGTGCAAGTTCTGGGAGTACTGAATAGAGCGAGAGTAACATTTGGTCTCTAAAGAGGCTATTGAAAGCGTTAGAAAAGTCAAGTTTTATTAGAATTGAATCCTCGTCCAGGTTGTCCAAGAACCGTCTCGCGGCATGCACCGCCGCCTCGCACCCTCCCGCCACGCCCACCCCAACCTGTCTTGGGGATAGATACGCCGCCATTCTGGGCGCCGCGTAAGCGTTTGCACATTTGGCCGCAAGTCTGCGCCAATAATAACCGATGACAATCGGGCGCAGACCCCCCGAGCTTTTACGCAGGGCAAAAAGAGTACCCCCAAAGAGAGTGGCGCGTATTCCGGAGGGACACAAGCCGGCCAAGAGCAGGTTGACTAGGGCCGTAACTGCCGACAGTAAGCCGGGGCCCGAGTCTGTTTGGCCCACCAGTTCCAGGATGTGTTGGGGACGGATACCATCGGGTCCCCCTGAGGATCCGGCTGGAAAATTGCGGATGCTGGTTAATACCTCAGCCTCCGAAACCTGGATGGGGGAGACTGCAGGGGGGCTCGGTATAGCTGGTCGGTCTCCAGGAGGGGCCGGGTGTTTCAACCTGAGTTCCTCCAGCGTGTTTTCATTTATTTGGACTGGTTTGTCATCAGAACACAGGATACGCGCTGCTGCCTTGATGTTACCATCCTCTAGTTTTGCGGACACTGCTGCAGCTATCGTCCTCTCCCGTTCCAACACCCCTCTGCCAATGTTCCCTCTAATTTTTTTCCGCCGTGCGCGCATTGGCCTGCCGCGTGAGCAGTAAATTTTGTGATCTTTAAGGCCTACTAATTATATTGTACGTGCAAGGTTGTACATCTGTTCAAGTTCTCTGCCCCTGGGCAGGCTCGAGATCTAACTCCGAATGGCTAAATGCGACTTACGAAGTTTAGGGAGGTGGTTTCTCGTTGCCTTTCCATCGGTGTTTTTACTGAGCCTCTCCTGCGTTTATGTCCTCCATCGTCCTTCTTTCAGACTACTAATTATCTCGTGGGATTCGACTATACCGTCGAGGACTGGGTCGTCCACTGCGCTCTTTGTTCCTAGTGGGGTTACCTCGTGAAGGAGGCGTGGGCGTGGTGGGCATTTGAGGTAGCAGAGGCGTGTAGAAAGGATTGTTCCTCCATTTTCACCATAAGACTCACATTAAAAGCCTAGAAAATCGCATCATATAAAACGAAAAAGGCTAAAGTCAATTTGAAGTAAGTAAGTAGCATTTATGTGAATGGGACAACATTGTAATAGAATTGTATATAAATATTACGGAATTAGGCCTACATATAGCCTGTAGACACATTTCAAATTCATGATTACATGAACAAATGTAATTGACAAGCACAACCTCAAGTTGTGCTTGCCCGGTCAAACATCCGATGACGCCAATCAACATAGCAACTAAATAAGATTAATCGATTCACAATGCTACTTTCTACAATTGCATTACCAGCGTATAGGCCTACATGGTTCAAGTTGTTTCCTAAACAATTACTTCACGTCGGTAAAAGGCTATAAAATCCTTGTAGTGTAGGCCTAGGCTATAAAGAGGCCCAAAAACTAAGCTTAGATTTTCTCGTGTCTGTCTTTGTGAGATTGCTAAAGGTCATAGCCTACACATGATCCAGGTCAATTTGTTTGACCAGAATAAATATCTTAATTCTGATTAGGGCCTACACAGTCCAGGCGGTCAAACTGAAGTCGATTACGCATTTTGTCTTCATTGCATTCATAAGGCTGAAGCCACGTTCACACTGCATGCTAGATGAATCGGCAGATATCTTGAAAATTCCTACCTTAAAGTTTTCGATTGCAATGTATTTAAAGTCACGATACTGCTTGCAAGCAGCTGCTTCTCGTATTCGTCGCCAGTTTTGTCAAGTAGTTTACAGTATTTCACTGCTAATCTAGCAATCTCGGTTTCCCCAAAATCATAACTTTCTGTGTCTGCCAACAGGCATAGCTCACTTTCCATTTGAGTATTTCATCTTCTGGAAATCTGCAGTCATGTGTAGTGTGTACAGGTCACATGGCTTTGTAGAGAGAGACAGAGACAGACTGCTACAGAGACAGAGTGAGAGAAACCAGAGAGAGCGAATGAGACAGCGAAAGAGAGACGAACAAGGCAGGTATCATTTCAAACACCCTCGGTCATGGGTCAGAGATGAGTGATCTGCCGTAGAAGGGTATGCAGCTGTTGTAAGCTTCCGAATCATGCCTGGCTGCATATTGGTGTGTACAACTGAGTGTCGCTTCTTCTGTGGGTCCACTACTCTGACACATCGGGTGACTTAGACAGACCCCACACATACGAATACACCTGTTGCCGTCTGTATCAATTAGGTCCTATCATGAAGCGTCCGTGCTATGCAGGCTATATATAGTGCAGAGAGGCCGAGATCTACACGGGAAGACATTTCTTAACACAAGCCTTGTTTGGCGTTTTGAACATCGTAGGCTAAATATGTCATCAAAATAAAACTTAGAGCTCACGAAATGTGTGCGCTAGGAGGAAAATGTTGTGCGCGCTAGTTTGAAATGCCGTGCGCGCGCGCGCACGCGCGCAGCTTAGAGGGAACATTGCCCTCTGCCCCCCAGGTCCGAGCTCTCCCGCGGGATGAAAAGAGTTTCGATCTCCTGCGGCACCTTGGCGAAAAATTCGCTGGATCGTGTTTTGATTTTAGATGACAAATTGTGTCGTCTGCCTCCTCTTGTGGGCTGGGCAAGCGTGAGGGCCCCGAATGCCAGCAGGTGCTGCCAGGGGAGCTGAGAGTTCGGGTCCTGCAAGATGCATCCGATAATGGATGTCAACAGACTGCTTAGGCTAGGTCTGGCCGCTTTGGGTATGTGTTTAATAAGCACATCAGAACAGAACAGAACAGGTTTTATTATTATTATTATTATTATTATTATTATTATTATGGCGTATAATAAATGCACATGTAGATGTAGGCCTACACGTTTTTCTATAGCAAACGTTAGTCGTATGACCTTGACCCTGTTCAGTTATCAATGAATTGATCAAGCGAGATGTTTCACGTTCACGATTGCTGTGCGTTTGATTGGGTGCCACCCCGATTCAGGTCCACGTGTACCGTGTACGAACTGTAACACATGAGTACAGACACAAGTGCTGCTGTTTCTGCCGCAACCAAATGTCCCCATAGATAAGGGATCAGAAAAACACTTCAACCCTGTGGAATTAAATCCTTAAATAGAGCACTACATTGCAAGTATACCAAAATAAATCTTTTAAAATCAAATAAAACTCACCAACGAATCTCGACACCTTCTTCTTCGGAAAGAAACCGAAAAGAGAAAATGTCGTTATCAATTAGGAAGCAAGATATGTCACATGATCTTCGCGTGAAAACTGATTGGATGGATATTCTATAGCGCTGCCACCTACCGACAGAATTTTTGGTAAAATGGTTATACCTACAGTTTCTGTAAATTTTTACAGAGAAAGAACTGTACTGTGTATTTACCTATTTTTCATACCGTTTATAGGCACTTTTTGTATTGCACCTCGTTAGTCCCTCTTAAAACCGCTGCGTGCATCATAAATGGTGTTAAAGTCATTAAGAACAAAAAGTTAATCACAAGGCTAACAGTAGGTTTACTGAGGTAACCAGAAGAGTCATCACTGGCGACACAGGATTTAAAAAAATTCCACTGATGGGGATATTTTGACATTTTTCGCGCGTAATTTTAAGTCAAAAGCACTGAATCAGAGAAACTTGGAAAAGGACATATATTTAAAATATTTGAACTTTCAAGTAGTCAAATTATCGAAATAAAACAAATTATCAAATGAAATAATTAACATTTGTAATTTTGTACAGAATTGTTTCAAGTCCAACAACAAGAATTGCACAACTGCAGTCAAGAAAAAGAAAACCAAGGAATAGCACTGATTACTGAAACAAGATAAATGCTAAAGAAACTAGAAAAAATGACCGGGGTTTCAATTTCAAACCTCAAAATCATAATACAATAAAATTATTTATTCATTTCATCATTGGTGATGACTGATGGGACTAAAAGGGGCAAAATTCACTGGTAGGGAAAAGGACAAGGACTGATGGGGAATTTGAGAGGGCTTGTGGGGAATTCCCCACCAGTTAACATGTTAAAAATCCTCTGACTGGCGAGCTTCCGCATACATGTGCACACGGAACCCAAACCGTCTGATTCATTGTTCTGTATTAAGGTAAATAGCGTATACCGGTAACATAATGCACGCACAATAAATGTTTTCTTACTGTTTGGTTACCATTTCGTAACTTTGTTTCTTTGAATTAACATGACAATAATTTTTTCACCACATGGTGCATGCATGGATAAAAAAGTCAGAAAGAAGCAAGTCACCGGCCCATGCTTAACAAACTTCTATATAGGCTACTGTGCCATTGTAAACCTTCTCTATCATGTAGAAGATGATGAAGTGTTCATGTTCCTTTCGCTCGCACGGCAACCATGCAATAGCGTGCATTCTCTGTTGCCGGATTCTGGAACTGGCTTCCTCTGCAGTTTGTGATCCGTCCCTCGGGACGCGTCCACCGCTTTCTTCTCTGCTCTTAAAGCTATTCTCTTTCGACGAGGCTGGGCTGAAAACGCCTCTGAATAGTTACCTTGAAGAGGATATAAATGTCTAGTTGATTGATTGATTGATTGATTGATTGATTGATTGATGTATACTATAGTAGCCTTGAAAAAGGCCGGTTTATGTGTCTCAGCGGCTTCCTTCCCCTCAGACCGAACTGCAGGCATCGGCGACGCACCATTAATGATGCACGGCAACGATGTTGCACTTCTTCCACCACTCACGCAGCAGTTCAGGCGACGACAGCCTGCATTTGGCCAAGGGGCCATCCATATATTACGTACGCAGAAATCCGGGAAAATTGAACCCCTCCCTGTGCGCACACGTACTTTTTCCGCCCCCCCCCCAACTGCGTACGTACGCTTGACGCACTCCCACCCCGTAAGACCAGCTGCAGAATGTATCAGTACGACACTGCACTTTAGGCCAGATTGAAGGATGAGTAATCCATGGACTTATGTATACTGCCAAGCTGTGTGGTAGTTTAATAATATCTTTCTGAGGTAAGGACCCTAAGGTGGCATACAAGTGACACCTCTCCCACAGTCCTACTTCCCATGCATAGCTGAAAAGACTGAACTCGGACTAACTTGAAGGCCAATCAGTTGAAGGCCAATATAAACAAATTATAGGTTTTACCCTCACCCGTTTCCTATGCGTACGTACATTATCAGTACACACACCCCCCACCACCCCTATACGCAAGCATACGCAAGCACATGCATTTTGGTTACCCCTCTCCGCTCCATGCGTACGTAATATATGGATGGCCCCAAATATATGCTGCAGCTATAGGGTTGTAATTGTGTAATTGTAATTGTAATTACGACAATTTATATAGCATCGTTGGTAGCAAGCTACTTCTAGGATGCTTCACACAAACTGTCAGCGCAAAGGTTAATGCTCGCAGGTTTCGCTTAGCAAGTAAAGAAACCATTATAAAAACCTTAAGTAAGTCAGACGAATATCATGATGCCATCTTTCAACTGTTGGTTGGGGTCTACGTGTGTGCGTGGGCCCACCACTGGTGATGCTTCTAGTTTACTGAAATGTTGTGTTGCTGATGTAATCATATTCTTAACTACATTTAACATCATAAAGGCTAACACAGAGAGCATTGCTGATAAATCTTGCTCTACCGGTGGCGCTATATAATTTTTTTTTCTGTGATTTAGAAGCACATAACATTATAGCGAGAACCCAAAAATCCAGGTTGCAACGGTAACGAACATGGCACAATATGGTAATGTTCAATTACCATAAATTACCAAAAATGTTCAATTACCATATTGTGCCATGTTTTCACTTGCCTCCTATTTTGTAGACATCCTGAAGGGGAAGACGCAACGGCTTGTCGGTCGGTCGTTTGGGTGGATCGATGTTGTCGAGGGCGTCCATGATCGTCATTCCTGAATACTCCTTCTTGTCTGCTTTCTTGACACTCCACCCCTTGAACCATGCCATCTTAGGACTCGCTTCGAGCATGTTGTCACCGTTCCAGCCGGAGATTGGAACGAAAGGAACCGTGTCTGGATTGTATCCGACCTTCTTGATGTACGCAGACACCTCCTTCTTGATCTCTTGGAAACGATCCTGGGTTGACGCGCGTGGACGTCCGTGCCGAAACCTGTGGACCACTGACCCCCTCCCATACCCCTAAGCCGCCGCCGTTAGCCGCCGAGCCGAAAAATTTCTGCAAGCCGAAAAACCGCCGGAAATTTTACGGCTTAGCCGAAAAACCGCCGTGAGTTATTTCACGGCTAGCCGCCGGAAAAAAGTTCGGCTAGAACATACACACAGTTGTGATTATAAAGTTTCCACGCTGGCTTGCTAATTTGTACTTAGTGTTCAATGAGCGGTAAGTGCATGCTGACGTCAGTCACATGGCCGTCTCATCGTCTGTTGTAAGGGCTCTGTCCAGGCTGTCCTGTGTTGTATATATTCCGATTTCTACTTCCGGTTTTATATTCAATTTTAAATATTTCTAATTATATCTCATGCAAGTTAGTGCAGAGTGCACACTCTTACTACTCTGCTTCAAAAGAGGCTGCTGTCTACTGCCAGAATTTTCACTTTTTGTTTCTGTGTATCTGTTTCTTTTTTCTCTCGCTATGCGGCTAGGCCTACACCTATTAATGCATGTCTGGTAGCCCTATTATTTTGTGGTTCTAACTTCCAATCAGTATTACATACTCGTAAATCGCAATTGAATGTGAACTCGATGCAATGTACGTATATATGTGAACTGAAAACATGAAATGTTCGTTTATTTCTTAACATAATTATTTGAATTTATTTCTAAAATTATTTTCAGACTGAGTGAATATTGCCCACCTTTCGATTTAAAAGTAGTCCCTAGTGTATATTGTATTACTGTGTTAATGATTGATGCACTTATAGTCGAAAAAGGTAGTTTACGCGCTTAAAAAGCGTAAACTACCTTTTCCGGCTAGCCGTAAAAATTTACGGCTAGCCGAAAAATGTAGTTTACGCTCTTTTACGGCTAGCCGAAAAACCAACCGTAAATTTGCTCAAGCCAGCCGTTAACCAGGAAAATTACGGCTTAGGGGTATACCCCCTCCCATTATTCTTCTGTATATATACTCTTGACGACTTCTGTCTGACTGCAGCCGATTCTTCTGGCGATCTACCAGGTGTCAGAGAAACCCTGTTCGTGCAACGAGGACACCCGAACTCGCTGCTCCAATGTAAGGTTCCGACCCATTGTTATTGTTAATAGTGCGTGCTGTCCAAGTCTCGAAACAGACGATGATACCAAGAGAGTGAGCTTCTAGGGACGTCCTATGACAGCACAGGTCGCCTTTGACGTCTTCCCTTCGGGGACGTCATTTTGGGGGTAAGGTGGCATTTGCCCCTGATTTTTGGAAAAAAGATGTACAATAGTAAAGGAAGAAGAAAGGGGTAAAAAGGAAAAAAGAGACTCATTTGCAGCACTGGCTTACAGTTTTGCACATGTAGATTAAATGCAAACATGCATGGGCAGCGATCCCGAGGGGTCGAGGGGAGAAGAACCCCACCTTAAACAGTGGGGGAACACAGTGTACTGTACTGTTGTCCCCCACATTGTGAAAAAGTTTTTTGCGCGTGAGAGCGAAAAAAAATTAACCTCCTTTTTGCCCCCCCCCCCGTAGAGTCCTTCTTTAGCCACAGTGTCAGCTTCTTCATTTCCACGGATACCCACGTGACTCGGGATCCAGACCATTGTGACGTTGTCCGGTCCAAGTCCGTTGATACTTTCGAGCACCTATACAAAGTATACATCATCAGTGTTGGTCTTGAGTCAGACCGCTGTGCTTTCATCGACTCCGCAGCACTGGGAATCGGTGAAAATGGCGAATCTGTCCCTCGTGAACGTTCGGATTTTGCAGATCCAGTCCATGGTTCCCCGTATACTAGGTCTATATCGTCGTCAATTCGGTTGCATACACATGTAATGGATGAGTCCGCCAGGATTCTTCTGTAACCGATCTCAGGATTCACGACTGCTGCTGCGGCCGTGTCTTCGTATATATATGTTACAGGCAATTCGTAAAACCAGAGATTTTGTAAAATGCCTGAAATTTTTAGGCAATTTGTAAAATCCCTGATTCACTCAGGCACTTTACAAACTCCCTGAAAAAAACAGGGATTTTGTAAAATCCCTGAAATCATACGATGAAAATTTGACAGATTGTCTGAAATGAAAATGACGAACATAATCGGAGTTTATTATGCAAACAAGCCCTATTTTCAAAGGTTTATCATTTTTAGATGGTATTTTATTTAAAGTTCAGTTCTCAAGTTGTAAAACCAGGGATTATGTAAAATGCCAGAAAGTTTATTATGCACACAAGCATGGGCGTCCGCAGGAATTTTTATAGGGGGGCGCAAAAAATTTTTGTGGAGGCAAATAAATTTGGGAGTCGGGCAAAATGACACTTCTGCATAGAAAAATATGAATAGAAGAAAAAATTAAATATAAATGATGATCAAGGACTTTACTTAAATAATTAAGTGTTTCTTCGCATTGAAAATCGTGTTGGGACTGTTGGAATAATCATAATTATCAAAAGATTTTATTTGCATAAAATATTTGCAAAATCCAGGGGGAGCAAATGCGCCCCCTTGCGCCCCCCTCCGGACGCCCATGCACACAAGCCCTATTTTCAAAGGATTAACATTTTTAGATGGTCTTTTGTGGCGTTCGCCGCCCGGACGCCTGCCCTGCAGCGCCGGGCGGGTTCCTGTGATGGTGGTGACTCCAGCCCACTGCCCGTCTGGAGCCACCCGAGTCACTGCCTTGTCTACTTTCAACGTGAAATGGCTGTTCTCTATCTCTGCCCATAGTGAACGTTCCTATCAGAGGAGAATCAGGATTGGCCGCTTATGAAAGGCAAAACTATACAGTTCTGTCTCTGGGTCTGACTCTGCTCTTTTCCGCGGTCGCCGGATGGGCAACGTCCTGCAGGATGGCCGTCCTTCTCTTACCAGCAGGAGTCTTCCTCTTTTGTGCGCCTTCTTAGTTACGGGCTTCCTCTAACTCTCACCTGATCTGAACTTTGACGTACCATTCTACATCTCGTGACTCCTGAACTATCGCCATTTATAAGGGACACCAAACGTTTTCTAAGTATCGGGAACAAGGAATACATGTGACAAGTCTCTGCATCACATCGTCCTAGACACCGGTCTATTGGGCAACTGTCAATGGTACCTCTCTTCGTCATGTCGTCTAGGCACTTGTCCATTGAACAAACTCGTCTTCCAACCGTCACGTGTCTCTCGCTCCATTTCCGTGCAGGGCATACCGGCCTCACACGTATTTTTTCATGCACCACATTTACGGAGTAAGTTTCCTTACCCGTCTTTTGTGTTGGCAATTATCGACCAACACAGTGATAAATTCTGCTTCGAGAGATAACGGTAAGGGTATCTATGGCACTCTGATAGTGAAGGTCCTCTTTCTAACCTTTCCTATCTACACACAGAACTTCGTTCCGACCTACGCACGAGGGGGCCCGGCCTCGCACTTCAGTCAGTTCTCAGAGCTGTGTGTTACGACAAGCAAATATGTTTCTACATGGGTATCCGACTACCCGGACTTTCACGTATCGCTCTCTTGGTCTGCTTTATTATTTCCCTTCATACATGGGATTATCGTACTCCTCACCTAGGGACTCTGACTAGCTTAACTTCAGCTAGGAAAACGCGGACATGTCTCTTCCGGACCTGGGTACCCGACTACCCGACCCGAACTTTCATGTTAATCTCTTGGCATGATTTATTCTACCTGGAACTCGCGTACTCTTCACCTAGGGATCTGGCCCGCTGTATCTTCTCGTTGCGGCGTATCCCTACCCGGTTTACATAACCTTTTACACGGTTGTGTTTTCCCGGGAGCTCACAGACTCGTAGGCTCCAATTCCGAGTACCAGACTCGATTCTGCTAACGGTACCAGTGGAGTAACTATCAGTACTGTTACCCCATTATTTCACACAGACCTGTGTTTTCACTTCCCACTGCGGGAGGTTTCCTGTCTTCCACGCACCTGAACGAACCACGGTCAGATTGTTCGGGCAGTTCCCCGAACTTAGTTGTTTGCAGTTAGTTCCGCGAACCAAGATTTTGCGGGTAGACCGCGAGTTAGGTAGGCCAAAGAAAGATATGCGGGAAAACCGCGGGAGTAACTATGACGGAAGCAAAGTAATCAAGGAAAGAAACGTCGGTAGACCACGAGTTAAGATTCTGCGTAGAAATGTATAATTGTTTATTGTGAATTGTATACTCTAATATGTATAGGCTTTTATGTGTAGTTGAGATATTTCGGTTTGACCGCGAGTTTAGAGATTGCGGTTAGTCCCGCGAGTTAAAAGAAAGGCGGGTAAGTTACCCGATGTTATCGAACGGAACCAACGGGGTCACCCTCCCCGTACATATCGAACTGTCACCACCGGGGTCTTGCCTTCCCCGTTTTATACAGACCTGTATATCGAACGGAACCACCGGCCTCTTCCCCGATCTAGCGAACGGTCACCGGCGGGGTCTTGCCCCGTCTTTATCGAACGTCACCAACGGGGTCTGCTTCCCCGTACTTTCGAACGGAACCAACCTGGTAACTCTCCCCGTACACGTTGAGCGGTCACCAACGAGCTCTGACGGTCAACACCGGGTCCTTGCCCGTGTATATCAAACGGTCAACAGTGGGGCCTTCCCCGTAATGTATCGAAATGTCACCACACGGGAGCTTTTCCCCGTCTTTTGATACAGACCTTTTTATCTGCGGGGTCCTTCCCCGTCTTTACCGAACGGCCACCGACTGGATCTGCTTCCCAGTCTTTATCGAACGGCCACCGACTGGATCTGCTTCCCAGTCTTTATCGAACGGAGCCGCCGGGGTCGCCTTCCCCGGACTTTACCGAAACAGACCTGTGAGCCTTTATTTCTCACGATCGGTCTTTCCCCGAATCAGCCTTCCACGATCAGACTCAGTACTTTTCGCGATCTACAACAGAGCGGGCCCTTACTCCGTTGGATCGGCGTTTTGCCAGCACTGGTCTGACCGCGTTTGGAGCGGCTGTCACTCGGGAGCGCACTGATTAGCCTTGTACCGGACGCCGTGTCCGTAAAATCATTCGTAACCGAACCGGTAACCAACGACACTAAAGCACCGTGTCGCTGTACATGCAGAGCGCAGTAACGCCGCTCTACGATATAAGCAATGCACCGTGTGGCAGCCTCTATGCATTTATCTGCATGCTATGGTCTTGCACGTAAAATATATTCTGGCCTCCATACTTATATACTAGCCCATATACACCTTTCGAAATACAGGTGTCTAAGGCATCGACATCAACCTATTATATCTAGCGTCGCCCTAGCTTTAGGCCTTAATTATTGGACCGGAAAGCGTGTAATATTATATTAATTAATAATCTAACTCGATAACACGCAAAAATAAGCTAAAACTTAAATATTTGCTATTATAATATCACGTTAGCGCTATCATTTACGCATGGGCCGCTGATGCATTATGTCGCCGTAAAGCGCGTCAATAAGACAGCTATTATTAAAACAACATACATTCGAGCCCTGTGTGCCAATCCGCCACACTTTTATTTAAGTTCAGTTCTCAAAAGCTACAGCAGTTTTTCTGTTTTCACACGACATACTCGAAGGACATCGACTGTTGCACTGCAACTTGACTTATTAATTATTAATTGACAGATTAATTTTAGAACTGACCTAACCAAAGGAAAGCAGAAATGAAATAGTGCTTGCTGGGTTTTAATTTATAGCAAGGGTACTCGTCTGACCACAGTTAATCTCAGCCAATCGGTAGATATTTCGGTCAATTTCTAATAGCTGCGACGGCACATCAAAGAATAATAAGGAAAAAGACAATCAAAGCCCACTGGGCGCTGCAAGGACAATAGATGCAAATTTTTCAAAAGGGAAATGAAGTTGTCGAGCCAAATTGTTAATTAATTTGTGAGGTATCAACAACTTCAATTATCCTGCAACTTCAAAGTTCGCTGGGCGCTACAAGACAAATAGGTGCAATTCGTGCAAAATTTTCAAGGGGAAAGTGAAGTTGTCGAGCGGTTTTGTTAATCCGGCTCGACAACTTCACTTTCCCTTTGAAAAAATTAATCTGTCAATTAATAATTAATAAGTCAAGTGTAACAGTCGATGTCATTCTAGGATGTCGTGTGAAAACAGAAAACTGCTGTAGCCTAGCTTTTGAGAACTGAACTTATAATATATTGTCATGCCATGTACAAATGTTACTCCTTTGAAAATAAGGTTTCTGTTTATAATAAACTTCGATTATGTTCGTCATTTTCATTTCAGGCAATCTGTCAAATTTTCGTCATCAGATTTCAGGAATTTTACAAAATCCCTGGTTTTTTTTCAGGGATTTTGTGAAGTGCCCGAGTGAATCATGGATTTTACAAATTGCCGAAAAATTTCAGGCATTTTACAAAATCCCTGGTTTTACGAATTGCCTGTAACATATATATATATATATATAGTGCTCATCGACACACACACCCACACCATATATATATATATATATTTATTTTTTTTTTGAAACCGTTCCTGAATATGCAGGTGTCCATAGCTTCGATATCTGTCGATGAGCACTATATAGAGATTTCAGGATTTCAGATCTTCTGAATTTCAGGCGATATGTATACGGTCTTCTTGTCGATGGGCTTCGTCAGCGACAGGTTGACATGGATGTGTTCGTTCCTCCAAGACGGCGAGTTCTGGAAAACCGGACCCTTGTGCTCTTGGTATTTCGTGTCGAAGAATTCCTTGGAGCGTTGAAACATATATATGTCGGGTAGCACCCGGGCCACGAAGGCTATACCGATAGTGCATATGAAGAGTACTTTCAATTTAACGACACTGTGTGATAACAAAGATCATTAGCGTCACCCTCCTCCTTTATCCAGGAATGGAACTGGCACTGCCAGAGTAGCCTACGAGCTGCAGTGGCGGAGTTACACATGAAGGGCCGGTAGCCGACGGCTTATATACGAATATAGTATACGATGTATACAAACACGCAGCTGGTTTAGCCTATATATATGCCCATTCACAGCAGTTGATGAGATCATGCAGATTGGCGTCACCTTGCACCGATTAAACAGTATACATAAACGTATACCTGACGATGTTAGCAGCAGCTGTGGCAGGCTATAGCCTATAGGGCACGCAATTACCGTCATTAATCTTAGTATGTGAAACCAGTGATGGGCAATAGTTAACTAAAAGTTGCTAACTTTTAGTTTAAATGAAAATTTTTAGTTAAGGATGAAGTTTAACCAAAAATAGTTTAGTTTAAACCATAGTTTAACTAAAAAAATTTAGTTGCTAACTAAAAAGTTTAACTAAAAAATCAGCAATACGCAACTATTTTCCGCAATGAACATTGAACACTGTCAACAACTCAATACGAAACTTATTGATTAGCACTGCATGGTTTTAGCATTAACAGCCTGTGTTTTCAAATTCCTACACTACTGTAACTGTATGCTAGAACAGTAGGCCTACACATTGCTTAATTTGTAGGTGACGCTCTGGTTATTACAGTTCACTTAACATCTGTTATTGTGAAAATGTTTCTCATAAAAAGTTGGAAAAAAGTTGGAAAAAGTTTAACTACTTTTTTAGTTTAGTTAACTAATTTCCAAAATCAGTTGCCAACTTTAGTTAAACTATTTTTTAGTTGCAAAATAGTTTTAGTTCAACTAAAAAAAATAGTTTAGTGCCCATCACTGTGTGAAACTAATTAATGCAGTTCTGGTCCCTTGATCACGGTTGCACGGGGAATTTGTATATTATACATGTATGGTCAAGTTCACCAGCATGCTTGGAGCCGCCCTGCCCGAGACAGGACTTCAAGCCAGCTGCAGTCAGTCACCACTGTCGTGTAACTAGGCATTTGTTTGCAGCTGATACAGGTTTTGTCTCCAATGACTATTAATCAAATTGATACGAAAGACCATTATGTGTTCTTGTGGTCGCGGGATCATAGTTACAGGGTCTGTTTTAAGGAAAATTTATCACTAAGCCTAAGCCTATAAATTACAACCAATGTTTTTAAACCCAGTTATAGGCCTATAGCATCTTTCTATATGAAGCCTAATATCTTTTTTTCATTTGGATGAGATTAACAACAGTAAAACGACGTCGTCAAAAATATAAAACAAGAAGGCGGTAAACAGTAAATTGTATATTAATGCTGCACGTGTATTTATGTAAATGTATATTTAAATTCATTCATAAACAGCATCGGTATACAGTTTGCTGTGTTGGTGCAATATGCTAATGTGTGCATGTATTATGCAAACACAAGTAGGCCCTACATGCGTATATATAATACATGCAAACGGACATAAAATCATTAATCAGTATGGATCAATATAATTATATATAATCAATACATCATCATTGCATATATATGTTACAGGGAATGTGTATTTTCAGGGAATATGTATATTCCCTGAAAATTTCAGGGTATATGTATATTCCCTGATTCACTCAGGGAATGTGTACATTCCCTGAAAAAACCAGGGTATATACATATTCCCTGAAATCTTCAAGTGATTTCTATACACATTCCCTGAAAGCTTTCAAAGACACAGCGACATAAAGTCAACAGTAGGCCTAGTGCTTAGCTAGGGCTATAATTGGTCGCTAATTGGCAGGTTCTATCACTGCGTACCTCCTTTGATGCGCATATGCCCCCATATTAATCAATATTAATATGTATACGTATGCATTTCACATTAGCTTTGAAGTGTTAATAATCAGTTGATTAGTTTGTTATTGTTATAACTAGTAGCTAATTGGTAGCGAATTGGAAGTTAATAGTCCTACGTACCTCCTTTGATGTGCAAACGCCCATATGTTCAATAACTGTACGTAAATATAGAATCAAATCTTCAGAATTTACAACATCTCACTTCATAGAAGAAGGGTTTTTTCACGCTTAATATAAAATGTTCAGAATAAACAACATCTCACTTCATAGAAGAAGGGGTTTTTCACGCTTAGTATAAAATGGCCCTGAACTGAGTGCCATACAAGACACACAAACTTTTGCAGCGATCGAGTTAAGAGTCAAGAAGAAAACTTCAGTAGAGGTAGGTAAAGCATGTTGTGTTATGGATTTCATTCTCTTTCAATCTGGTTTCAAATATCATATATTGTAATACAGCACTTAATTCAGACTTCATTTCTGGTCAAAATTGTGTATTTCTAGAAGAAGCGCTATAGAAATTGATTGATTGATTGATTGATTGATTGATTGATTGATTGATTGATTGATTGATTGATTGATTGATTGATTGATTGATTGATTGATTGATTGATTGATTGATTGATTTAGACTTGAAAGGCCTTGATGGCGTTTTGTCCTGGTTCTGAGGCAATAAATCATGCCCCGTTTGAAGCATCATGTAGGCCCTATTTAATTCAGGATATGTCGCTGTGTCTTTGAAAGCTTTCAGGGAATGTGTATAGAAATCACTTGAAGATATCAGGGAATATGTATATACCCTGGTTTTTTCAGGGAATGTATACATTCCCTGAGTGAATCAGGGAATATACATATACCCTGAAATTTTCAGGGAATATACATATTCCCTGAAAATACACATTCCCTGTAACATATATACTTCCACATATTCAAGCATATTACACATATCCTACAATTAAGCCTAAGCTATATTAACGATTTTTATCTAAGAATTATTTAGGTCACTTTGCCTTATCTAACAAAATATTTATTAATGCCCCGAACTGAAATCTATATATGCTTTCGACATGCGCCATTATAGACCTAATATTTTAACAATGACTAAACGCTCAGAAGGTACTCGGGTTACCGAGGCGTATTTCAACACCTCTATAGTAAGTGACCATGTTCTGTGTTGGTACCCTGTGTAACAAAATCAGTAAAATGCTTTGTTATAGGCCCTAGTTTAAGACAAACAAGGCCATGCACTGAGCCAATTAACTCTGCAAAGCTATGAATAGGAAGCGTAGTTCATTCCATTTTCTCATACGTGGAAGGAAATTCATCTCTATTAAGCCCTACTGACTATTCCCCACCCAAAGTGTTTTTGATGGAGGATGGAATCATTTTACAACCAAGACTTCTATAGCTTGATGTTGGAGTATATCCTATAGACCTGAAGAACCTCGAGAACGAGGTCACCATTGGCATGGTGCCGGTTACAATTTTTGTTCAGCCTTCTCGTGTTTGTAAACCCTGCAGGAACTGCAGATACACACATACATAGGCCTACTTCCATGTTGTGAAACTGGTCCATAGATTTTCTATTAATTTAAAAATATGAAGTCAAATGGTCAAAAGACACCTTTTTCTCAACCATGAACAAGAATTCCAGTATATTTGTCACATCTGCAGTGTAGGCATAGTTATCAATTCTCAGGTTACACCTCTTACTGCAATTCTTTTTAAAGCATTCTCTGACGTCGTTGAGGCAATGAATATAATCTCATTTAAATTTCTAGATTTCTTATTTTCTGTATAGCTAGCTAAATTTTGCAGCTCCAATAGGATCTCTCCACTGCAGGTTCTGTCTGAGGATTGCAGCTTATGTACAGGAATTCAGTGTTACGTATAAAAGACCATCGACTAAATTGTATTGCATTATGATAAAGGCGATTAATATCAAATAATTTAGCTGTAGCTTTTTTAATTTATATATCACTATAATGTTATAATATTAGTTACCATAAGTATGACAATTCCATCTATAAACTCAATAATACAGACTTGAGCTTTCTTTAAAACACTCCATGCATGAAATCGAGATAACACGGTGAAAGGCGAAATCTATGTCGCATGACTCCAATTTTGAAATTCGTTAAAAATTCTAAGGATTCCAAAGGAGCAAAGGGGCTGCTTGTGTTCCTGGTTATAATGGCCATAGCAAGTGTAAAGAGAATGGGTAACTTAATCATGTATGTAAGTACGTGCATACCTATACTTACCTACATACATGTACACTTGCATTCAAACATACATATACAAACATGCATAAATGAATGCACACATACATACAATAGACATGTGCAGATACATATATACATATATACATACATACATACATACATACATACATACATACATACATACATACAAGCATATATACATCCATCCATCCATCCATACCTAAATACATACATATATCGATACATATACACACACATCCGCACGTATACAAGCACACATACATACACACGTACCTCCATCCAATCCATCCATGCACACATACATACATACATCGATACATACAGAGATCCACACATACAAGTACATATACATACATCCATCCATACAAATGTACATACATACGTACGTACATGCATACATAGCCTACATACATCGACACATACATCCACACATACAAGCATGCATACATACGTCCATCCATACATGCACCCAAACATACATATACATATTTATATGCATGCGTACGGATATAAACGCCCATAATATATATACGCGCACACGTACGCACACAAATAAATATATATGTACATGGGCAAATACATACATGCAAACGCACGCATACAGCATAATATTATAGACCTGATGAGCACTTACAATGTAAAACCTACTACAATGTATTCCCGTAAAGTTAATAGTCAATTTATCTCGTTTGCAGTTCGAATTAGAAATTGAAATGTGAAATCGTTCTTGTATATAGGGGCCTAGAAGAATTGGAAATCTTGTCATTGTTCTGCTCAATAACTAAAGCTTTAAAAGAAATCGGAATATTTGTAAAGGCCTAGAAAAGCTCTCCTCTTATTGCAATGCCTTGTATACAGTATTCACACATTTATGTAGAGGCTTTATTTATTCGTATACGCATAAACCCTATGATCACTCTCGTTTCATCTGCAGCGTATATTTATATGCATTTACATAAAATATACATAAAATGTGCATATATCTATGTCATATGCATGTATAATTAAGTGCATATATGCAAACGTATAAAAAACAAAATATATTTATATATACAGTCATCTATGCAAATTTGCATGCAAGATAGCCTACATTCACGTGCAGTATAAAATATATTCATAAATATTCGTGTTTTGAAACACATCTTTCGACGTGTAGATGTGTTACCTAAATTGTGAAATTTAACCACGAAGTGTCAGAAATGGAGTTCTGAGCACACTGCATTTTATACATACCGTATACATTTGATGCAAACAGAGTCGAATATGCAGTTTAACCGTTTCTGATATGGTGATCGATGATGATGATTTTTGTGAAGGATAACATTTGCAGGCAATCAACCCGTGCATGCATACGCATGTATATTAAAGCGCATAATAATTATTGTGTGATGCAATATAGCCCCTGTTTATTGTCTAATTAATAATTACCTAGGCTATATAATAAAGAATCGTTATTTGCAGTGTGATTATATACTTGCAGAAATAACAACCACGCTCTTTTCCTTGCATGTAGGCCTACATGATATAGCCTATATAGAGCGTGCTTCCATGGCAGAGACGTATCTTTTGTCTAGAAAATGGGGGGGGGGGTACAAACTTTCGCATTGTATAGGGCCTACCCTTTCGTGACTGTTAAGTAGGCCTAACCACAATAGCGTCGTTTATGCGCCATGCCTAATGATGATGATGATAATAGTAATAATAATGATAGCAATAACAATTATAATAATAGTAACAATGAAGGTGACGATAATGATGGTGGTCAGGATGACGATGGTGCCCAATAATTGTTTTTGGTGTTGAGGGCTCATTTGGAGGCCTTCGTCCTAGAAAACGATAGTTGGCATTGTTTCTTCTGGGTTTGAAAAGTGGTGGGCACGGTACCATCCATTTCAGAGTGGAGGGTATACGAAGACCTCTCGCACCCCTTGAAAATTACGTTTAGCCTATGTTTCCTTCCAATGCTTTGATGACCACTTTCAGCATATTTTTCAATTCTGGTGGACAACCGAGGGGGTTGGAAATGACCCCCTGTGGTGTGCAATGAAGGTTTAACTGTGGGGTCCTAAGAAAGACTAGGGAGTTGAACCCCAATCACCCCCGACAATTCCCACCCTGCAGAGTTGGACTGCAGTAGCTCATCACGAGGTCCACTTCACGGTGTGCAAGTTAGCCTATTGGGATTGCATTGGAGTTACAGTATAGGCCTACTCAATTTCTGATTCTCTTGCTACAGGATTTCGATGGCGCTTCTCCAACTAATCTAATCGACTTCTATAGAGCCGTTATATAATGCCAAAGACATCAACCTATGGTCGCTTCAAGTGAAATCACAATTAAAAAATCGAAATCGCAAAAAAATATCAAACTGCAGACTCCGACCAATGGTTGATGTCTTTTCTATTACGACATAGAAATGATTAGATTATAATAGATTAGAAGAGATTAGATCGGATTCGATTGGACTTCATCATCATCGTCGTCGTCGTCATTATCGGCTTATCTGTCAAGCAGCAATCGTTTTTGTAGCGCTGATAAATTTAAGAGATTTACATTCACGTCATCTGCCCATCGATTTTCTTTTGACTGAGCGACTGTTAAGTTGCTGCTTCCTCGACGCTCTTCGGCGCTATAGAAATCTCGAGATTACAGTGACGGTTGTGATTGAAGAACATCGTTGCAACTTTGCACAACATTGCCAACAAGGGTAGTTGTGCGAATACGAGCGCCAATTGCAAATTTAATAGGCCTACACAGTCGCATTTTGTGCATCAACTATCAAAGAGCACGCCTACTAAAATCGGTAATTGTGCATTACACTGGAGTACTACTGAGCTGACGAGACAAAGAAAAGGAAACTCACCTGACGACTAGTTTTGTAGAGTTGAACGATTGTGACTCTTCTGACGACTTATCTGATGCTTGCGGTCAAAGCTGTAGTTCAAACTGGTGACGCGACATAAAGGCAGAGCCACAGGAGAAGGCGTGTTCAGTTTAGACCGATAATTATCTGTAAGAAGAGACTTGCACATGCACCGTTTAATAACTATAGGCCTACAAAATGTCATGCATGTAGCCTGGTTAGTACTTTAACGACGAGAGTGTACTAAAAGTGACTGGGAAACCAATGCAGCTCATCGTTAAAATGTTAAGGTACGTGTCTAATTTTGAAACAGATCCAGTATACATTCGGTACACTGTGCACTTAAACATATAGGCCTACATGTAGGCCTACTTTGTACAGCATAGTAAAAGATTCAAATCTATACGAGGCTTCTGAACGTTGGACCAATGTTTGTGTGCTAGCTGGCTTCTGCATGGTTAATTTTAATCCTGGCTGCTGCAACCTATTATACCGCTTAAAATGATTTACCTGCCATCTGAAGTTTTCGAATCGCAATCAGTATTCTCTTCCAACAGAATCTGCTTCGCCAAAACTAAAATAAACAAAACAAAAAGTTCCCATTTTCGTGGAAATGACTGTGCGTGTTCTTGTGGTCGCGGGATCATAGTTACAGGGTCTGTTTTAAGGAAAATTTATCACTGCACATGGCGAGCGCCGGAGCGCGAGTCTATAGGCCTGTTGGGTGTCTGCCACTGTTTGGGGACCAGGTCAGAGGTCAGCTAATGATATTTTAAAAGAGAAATTCTGCATGTAGTTTGTGGTGTTTTCACAACAACCTTTAACAGTGGAGGGGGATACGCCATGCATCGGACCCCCAATTTTTGAAGAAACCCCAAAAAGGTAAAAAAAATTGTTTCGCGCGTGAGCGCGAAAAAATTTTTAAAACTTTTTTCACCAGATCAGTTCACGGCGATAAAATTTTTTACCTCTTTTCTGACCAGATCAGTTCAAAACTCTTTTTTGACCAGATCAGTTCAAAAATGTCCCCCCTCACCTGTCAAACAAGATCGCCGCCACTGTCCGCCGAATAGTGTGCCTAAAGGCCTCCACCACGGCGGTGCGCTGAGGCCTCCACCTAAGTTAAGACGACCCTGACTTGTGTTTTGTCCACTGAACCATCAAGTCGCAAAGATAAAGCTCTGGATTTCAGCAGTCGGGCAAGAACATCCTGCCGATGTGGGTCCACAATACATGTAAGAAATTTACTGTGCCACTTCGGAGTAACGTATTACAGGTCAAATACAGGCTGACTGGGTTTAGCCTATTACAATCTGGACTGTAACGACTGTTGTAGCAAAAGTTAGCTGCCTTCTGTGTTGCGGGGGCCCGATAGCGCATTGGATAACATCTGGCGTAGAGTGCGAGAGGTACAGAGATCGAGTCCCATAGGCGGACATGCGTTGTAGGCTGCAATTTGCGCCGTGTATTGCAGGCTGTCTGTTCTGATAGTACTTAAGATTTATCGCATAACATGTACTTGTACAGCGCAGTGCGTTTGCAGGCGCTTAATTAAAGAATAAATATTATTATTATTAGTATTATTAAGCCTATTACTATTCTTGATGGCCAGCTGTTTGCAGATAATGTGAGCTTTCTTCCATCATTGTCACCTTTTCTTTTGTTCAATAATAACAAATCATAAATAATTATTATGAAATACAGTTCACTGCAAAAACAGCCTTTCATCACTGCACTTTTCAATTTATCGCTGCACATTTTGTGCTTCATTGCACGTTAAAACAAACCCTGCATAGTTATGTGTGATGTATTTGTGTACTATTGTTATGCAGCAGCATTTATTATGCGCCAGTATCTAATGACCAAGCATCAAACGATGGAACTGAGCAACTGTGCGTGAAGGACTTGTTCACTGTCCTCAAGCAGTGACAGCCTCCGCAGTATACTTCGAACCCGTGCATGCTTTCCACGTTACAAGACAAGCGCTCTACCATTCGGCTGCATGCCTCAATAACATGTAGGCCTATGTTTGTATTTATGAATATATGTGTCTGTGTGTATCTGGATATTTACTATTGCGCCTTTCAAGTTCTGGCAAGATGACAACGCTTGTTCAGTGGAACTGTGGAATGCACAATTAATGATTCAATTTCTTGCTCAGCAGATGTATCCTCCATGTATACACAGAATCTGCTGACAGTGTATGTGTTCTTCTCTTTCTGTAGAGTGTAGACAAACTATATATACGTGTCGCCCTTATAAGAGTGCATTTTTGCTCACTATGTATGGTTCTCATTCTGGAGTGCTTGCGGTCCTATAGAGTGACAATAGCCGAAAGTATATGAATAAAATATCTCAAGAAAAACAGGAAACTAGGTAAAAGAATAACTGCAATATTGCAATCATAGACGGAAACACTTGACTCCGGAATCAACACAGTTTTTATGGCTGCTGTTCTTGCATTTACAGGCCTATATAGGGAACATCGGCCTACAGATAATCATTAGAATCTGACAATAAAACAGCGTTCTTATGCACAATAATTACAAATGCTATATGGGTCATTATCCGAAAAGTGCAGAATTGATGTCCCATGTGGGTTTTTGAGTTTTTTCGATAATTTCTTCAAATTGTTTTTGGCCTATCTTTCAAAGAATGAACAGATCAACATTTTTCATAATTGTTGTATAGCTGTTAGATTTTGGAAATTTAGAAAAATATTACTAAATGTATCCAAAATATCATTACCACTCTCTGCAGTACGACATGGTGTGCAATGCATTTAATTCAGGTTTTACGCAAATTTATGCCATAACAACCTGTAACAAAGGTATATTATTTTGAGAAATTAGGCCTAGTAGCGAGCATATATGCTATGATGAAACATTTAGACTCATTTTGATAATATTTATTTTCTTTCTGAGCCTATTTAATATACTTGTCCATAGAAATAAACATCATTGCCATCTCAATGTTTGGGACCCCTATATAAAGTCCCATAACCTTTAGAGAACGTGCTTACTTACTAAAAGAAAAACATCAGGAACAAGATATTGTCAACGATAAATGGAATCACGCAGATTTGTGTTTAAATTCATAATGTGTTAGTTTTAATTTAAGTTTACTGTTCCGAATTAGAAGAAAAGTAAATTTCTGTTTCATTACCATCTATAGTGTTGTATTTCCTGGTTTAGGTAGATTACAACATTGATAACTTATTTTATTTACCGTTTTATTGAACTGATTGAAAATACTTATCTGATACAGTAATTCACGTGAAAATGTTGGACGGCCGTTATAAATGTAATCATTATGTCACTACCATCCGCAGTTGTTTTTCATCATTACCATCCGTATACATCGGATTTCTGCTATTTTCTCATGTCACAGTCCATCTTGTCATGGATGGTAATGACGCATTGCTAAGAGTGAATTACAGGTAGGGCCTGTTGTTCAAGGTCATTACCATCCCTATGTGAATTGTTTGATAGAAAAATAAATTGCAAGTAATTAGAATTTACTAGCAACTCTTAAAATGTTGTTCAACTTGTATCCGATGCATATAACATTCGGTTATAGTTAATGCTGCACAGATCTTTTTCTGAAGCTGAAAATACTATAGCTTTTTCCTAATAATTTTGACAAAAGTCTTAATTTCTTGACGCCAGACTAATATATTAGCCTATGTGAAGAAAAGGCCTGCTGTGTTCCCACTCAATGCTGGTATAATCTGCTTTTAAGAAGTTACCATTTTGTAAGCACCAGAGGAATATTTCAGGTTCCTGTGATTAAATATGATTTAACCCGAACTAATACTCGTCACTTCACTATTAAGTCATCTGGCATCCAAGTATGGAACTTTATTCCGATTGAAATTCGAAATGCGTACAGCTTGCACATATTTAAAAAACGGCATCGTTCGTTCTTACTCAGTAGTTAGAGCTCTTTACAACCTACCGTTACCTTGATTGACTCGACTGTTCCACCGCATTACCGCGCTTAGTTAAGTCTGTAATTAAGATCGTATAGTTAAGTTTACTTTTGTTATTGTAAAGCTTTCAATTTATTTTGTTGTTTGAATATATTTTGTTTGTGCGGTTTATACTGCGACTGTTCTCTCTCTTCTTGGTATTTTGTCTCAACTCCTGTTCTTTACTTTAGGGCAATTTCTCGTATTTAGGATGTCCCTCCTAGGGCGATTTCGATCCCTTTGGGCCTCCCCTTTGTAACCAATGTTTCTTTTTCGTCAACTGCTTGTTTGCCTTATGTCAATCTGGTTGCAATTAAAAAAACACTTGTCCTTGACTTGAAACAAAAAAGGTGGATGGTAATGACAAAAAAGGAGTTTTGACTTTATAAAATCTGAAAAAAATAACTTACGGTTAGAAATATTGTGGATTTCTTTCAAATTAGTTAAATTGAACTATGTACATGACTAAAGAAAACACTTGCAACCAATTTTGGGGGAAATGTTTTGTTTTTCCGCGACCAAATTTGTAACATTTCGAATAATGACCCATACACAACCAGGTTCAATTCTAAACCCACGTGAGGCAGCAGCAGTAGTCAGATCCACAAAAAAGACTTCAACCCACACTAATGTACAAAAGAGACCCAAAGAGTCCCGCGTAACAAACAATACAAAACGGACCATATGTGGACCCAAACCCAAAAAATCTCTTTACATGTGGACAGAGAACTTTCAGTCTCAACTATCACAAAAACCCCATCAGAGGTAGTCTCATCTCGAACTAGGTGGCCACAACACATGTCCCTCATCAATGCCAGGAGAGATAACATGCAATAATGAGCTTCTTCTTCATCTTTCTCTCTTCCTTCAGATTATGTACCGACGATGAGGTTTGAACAAGATCTGTCCACTTCTATCTGTCTCCAACCATTTTGGCTTTAGTCCGCCATGTTCACTCCTCGCGTCACGAGGTTCCCTCACATTGACTAAGTCTTCGTCTGTCATAAGCGTACAATGAGCTTACTATCTGACCGATAGCATCAAAATTTCAGGTTTGTACATATTTAGCTGATTTCGCTTGGTGTCTTCTCACACGGATTTGCCCTTGACTACGACCTCACTTGGAGCGACCATATATACTGACGCATGGTGTATCTTGATAGCGGCGCTATAATAGAAGAACCTTAGAACACATTCTTATTCATATCTCAGCTCATCTAAGGCTTAGATGAGATGAGATATGAATAGGAATGTGTTGTTTCAATTTCATACTCACCAGATGACGCAAGACGATTCACAGAATATGCTGAGTGCTTTCTGACGATGTGTTCTCCCCATTTTCAATGCCAAGTGGAAAGACGACGTTATTAGTGCCGACTAAAGGAGCCAACACACTTCTCCCTCTCCTTGAGTCGACACAAGAGACATCATCCAGCGCCTCTCGACAAGCGGCATCATCCAGCGCCTCTTCACAGGCGGCATCACCAAGCGCCTGTTCTCAGGCGATATCATCCAGCGCCTCTACACAGGCGGCATCATCCAGCGCCTCTTCACAGGCGGCATCATCCAGCATCTTTACAAAGGCGACATTCTCCAGCACCCTTATAAGGGCGAGATCATCCAGCGCCTCTTCAGAGGTGGCATGCTCCAGTGCCTCTTCACAGGCAAGATCATCCAGCTCCCCTTCGCAGGCGATATCATCCTGCACATTTACAAAGGCGACATTCTCCAGCACCCATACAAGGGCGATGTCGTCCAGCGTTTCTTCATAGGCGGCATCATCCAGTGCCTCCTCACAGGCGGCATCATCCAGCGTCTTTTCACAGGCGATATCATCCAGCACCTTTACAAGGCGACATCCTGCAGCACCCTTATAACGGTGACATCATCCTGCGCCTCTTCACAGGCGATATCATCTAACACCTTTACAAAGGCGACATCATGTAGCACCTTTACAAAGGCGACATTATGGAGCACCTTTACAAAGGCGACATTCTCCAGCGGGATCTCCACAGGCGACATCATCCTGCGGTCGGCATTTCGACCTCATTGACCTCAGCATGGTCAGGATCATATGACAAGAAACCGTCCTTAACAGAAGCGTCAGATTATAGGCCTACCTGTTCCTGGCGAAGATGAGCTTCCGGTGGCAGCGCTGTACTTCCGTCTTCGCAGTCATCTTCCCAGGCCCGGTTCAAGACATTTGGCGGCCCTAGGCAAAGCTGCATTTCAGCGGCCCGTCGATCCATAATATAATATTCTACGGTTATACCTGCGATTACAATGAAATCATTAGTTCTTTTTATTTTGCGATGAAATAGCAAATTAACACTATAAACTAAATATAGTAGCTAGTAAAGTACGGTTATTTAGCCTCAGTGTCTGATGAAAGTGAAACTAACATTTTTCCTTTATGTGAATTTCGTGTTTTCTTGCTTTCATGTTTGCAAAGTCGCCTTTTAGGCCTAATGCTGAATAATCGAGTGATGAAGCGATATTTAATGCAACCATATGACCAATTTCACAAATTTCTGTTTCTTCTTTCTTCGTTTGATTTACATAATCCTCGACTGCTATATCTTTCTTTAAATGTTTCAAAATGGAACCTGTTTGTGATTCCAACAGTTTATCTTGTGTTTTTCCGTTTCCGTTTCTCAGCGCCAGAATCGCTTTTACTTCCTTTTATAGCTGACATGACTTACTGAAATTTACGTTATTTATTTTCAAACATTCATTGAAATCAGGGCTGTACCGAACATTCGCTTCGTATTCGCTTTGGGGCCGAATTATGGGCCAAATAGCTATTCGGCCGAATAGTAGCGGTCGGACCGAATACGAATAGTGGTCACGTGACATCTGTTTCTACATATGCGGCTGCTATAGCGAGTGGAGTGAACGTTAAGTAGCCTAAGTGACAATTTATAAGTTTAGTTAAATTAGTTCCATTCCTAGTTTAAACAGACTGGCAGAAGGATACAGAAATTACATGTAGTTAACTGTTTACTTTTAGTTTATGTATTAAATTTACTTAACTGAAACTATTGCTTATATTTGAAATTTAAATGTTGTCGGTAGACATATTTTGTACACTATTTATGAATTTCCAGAAATAATTTTTTTATGTTCATTTTATAAAAATGGAAAATTGGCGGCCCCTAAAAATCGGCAGCCCTAGGCGGCTGCCTAGTTTGCCTAACAGACGAACCGGGCCTGCATCTTCCATCGGCCGAACTGGACAAGAAGAACGGATCGTATACCGAGCGTCGACGTATCCACAAAAGCCTCACGAAATGGCAACGTAACCTATACGAAACATAATCTCTCGGGTATCATGCACAAACGCAGACAAAATTCGCAAACTATCGCAAAAATCGCAAATTTGTGATCGTCAGATTCAAAAACAGGCAAACCTAGAGACAACGACGATGACGTCATCAACACTCAAGAGGGTGGAAACGAAATGACGTCAATAATATTATGATAGCATCGCTCGTAAACGTTGGAAATCTCTTTTAATAAAATAATATACGTTGTAATTGCAATTGTAATCAAGAACTTATGTAGCGCCACTCAAAGTCAGAGGCGCTCCCGACCCGGATCAGTGTCTTCACTGACGAAGAGATAATAATAGTATTAGTAACAGCAATAATCACACCGTAAAGTTTTCGGTTTTAGCATGAATAAAATATATTAAATATTACAGAAATATACATATACCCATTTTGGTCTACACTGATATATATATATATATATATATATATATATATATATATATATATATTGTCTATTGCCAAACATGTTGTGTAATTTTTTGCAAGGGCACTGGGTGCTGCCCAACCATCTTGACTGTCAGTCACGTTTTGATGACAAGTTCACTGCTGTTGCTAGTTCAGCAATGGATGATGTTCTTGATCAAAGTATCTTAAGGGTATAGGCCATTTGGAGGTGTTGCTATATTCTTGTCGACAACCTGCTTATTTGTAACCTAAAGGTACTGATGAAATTAGATAGACATTGCAGTGAAAATTTAAGAACTGTCTGTTTATAAATGTCTATTTCCCTGTAAATACAAGTAATAGCAATGCCTATGATGACATAATTTATTTTTGGAACTAGGCCCTAGTAGGTCTTATTGAAAACATTTTAAGTGATAATCCTAAATGTACTGTCATTCTTGGAGGTGACTTCAACCTGCAGTTTGTAAATGAGTTGTCATGTCGTGCAATTTTTAATGACTTTTGAGATCTTCTATAGGCTGAAGTTGTGTGACTGTAAATTAGTTCCATTCCTAGTTTAAACAGACTGGCAGAAGGATACAGAAATTACATGTAGTTAACTGTTTACTTTTAGTTTATGTATTAAATTTACTTAACTGAAACTATTGCTTGTATTTGAAATTTAAATGTTGTCGGTAGACCTATTTTGTACACTATTTATGAATTTCCAGAAATTATTTTTATGTTCATTTCAAGTGGTTAGTCCCACGAGGTTCACATACCTATCTGAGGTAAACGATTCTAAGTCATTTATTGATCACTTCTTTGTTGATGAAGCACTGTTTGGTATGTATTTCAGTCATCTGAGATAATTGACAGTGGTATGAATCTTTCTGACCATTTATTTACATCTGGTACTGCACCTTTCTGACAGTATTCTGGATGATGGTGATGACTTTGTAAGACAGCTTCATACTACCGTCAAGTCTGGGAGTCTTAAATGGGATCAAGCAGACCTTGTATTGTATCATATTATCATGCCACCAATTTATGCCTAGGTCAGATTGATTCAGCAAAAATCTTTACAAACTGTAATATAAGATGTTTGTGTGAACACGGTTATGACATTGATGCCGTAAACAACATGATTGTTGATGGATTATGTTAAGGCGCAGACGAACACTGTCCAATAACCACGGAATCGCATCATAAGCATTATTTGGATGGTGAACTTACTGATTTGAAGAACAAGTCCATAGCTGCTTATGATCTGTGGAAAGCATGTGCACGACCCATGGCAGCCAGGGACCAATATATGATGCCAAAAGGTCTGCAAAGGCTAAATATAAGCGTGCCTTTAGGAACAAGAAATCTATGGAAAATACCCATGTTTCTAATTACTTACATGAATCTGCTTTTGGCAAAGAACACAAATACTTTCTGGAAAAATTGGCAACCCAAATTTAAAGCAAAGCATAAACCTCTCTTATCTGTAGATGCTCGTGGTGAATCGAGACATTGCTATGGCCTTTGCTGCAAATTTTAGAGCTGCATGCTCACCTAATAATGTAAAAACCAGTGAGAAATTTACTTAAATAAGTTTACTTAAACATTAATAATGAATTTTTTATTTAAGGACTTCCATGGTTATAAGGTCTGTGGCAATATTTATGTCTAACTAAACAGAATTTAGTCGACAACTAAGTCATTTTCTTTCATCCTTCACTCAAACGATGGGCTCGTTTCTTTCAAATATCAGATTTTCGATAAGAAACAATTATAATATGTTTACTATATTGTTTTACCTTGTGGAATTTTCAGCGCAAAAGAATCGACTTGAGCAGAAACATTCAAACCTTTGCGGGTTACTGTGGCAACGAATTTGACGTCATCATATGTGTTTGTTTCTATAGTTTGATGTCACCAGTCATTAGCCAATGATGTTATTTGATTTATATCACGTGCAACACGCATCCAATCATGTTCTAGGCTGCGTTCGATCCACCGGTTGACTGCTTTGCTGCTCATTCGTGCATGACGCTATCTCATTCAGTAAGTATGTACGTAAGAGAGTAAATGTTACTTATAGGGACGCTGAATATATAATTATGTGAAGAGCTGCGGACGAATTGATGTACTGCCGAGGTCGTTGACTGTTTCATAAATAATTAATAAGATTTAGGTCTAACTAAACAGAATTTAGTTGATGATTCTCGAACTATATGATCGGTTGATTTGGCTCTGCGTGTATGCAGAAGCCCACCACTGGCAACTTTTAATAGTCATCGCAGCACTGCTTGCAAACTGAAGAACTTTGGGGTCGTCAATAAAGGACGTCCGCAAAATATGACCTACTTTGGACCCCTCCCTCCCCCTTGTCCGCATTTGACCTTAGCCTCCCACCCTCCCCCTTGCGGACGTCCGCACGCCTAAGCCAATGTTTAATGTCATCATCAATATATTTACAATTATTCTACAGTACCTGTGCATGTTTAAGTGACAGTTCGGGTTTCATATCGCAGGATATGCTGTAATAAAAGCCTCTTTAAAGTCTCGGTAAAGGTTATACCACGCATGTGTTTTCAGGCAATCACTTCACTGACCTTTTCATCTATTGGGAAAGATTGAAACAATGTGGTGTTTAAAAAACTATCAAATTTAAAAGTTTAGATGCGAACGTCTGCACTGGTCATCACCCTCGCTCCCTCCTTGTCCGCATTTCGATGACTCCTCCCTCCCCCTCATTGCGGACGTCCTTTACGGATGACCCCTTTCTCTACGTCTCTAGTGACATTTAATATCATTCAGGCTATAGCACAGACTGCTAATGATTAGTTACTCTTGCAGCGGTGCTACAAAAATTATAGTTTGATATATAATTACTTAAATACCGACTTACAGATGCACTTCCCGAGTTTCTGATCGGATGGAGATAAGTGTCTACTCTTTACAGCTCTAGAAAATATGTTCAACGTGATGCAATACAGGTCTGCCATGAGTAAGCCTACTCAAAGTAATCGACAAAGAACTTGATTCAAGAGACTCGATCTACAAAGACAGTCCTAACAAACAATGTAACTATGACCAAGCAGGGCCCACAACTGTGGGGTAAGGCTCAACTATTAAACAGCGCCAGCTTGAGACACCATAGGTAAAATACAAACACGAACGCCAGATAGCACTAGGACCAGTGGCACAATTCTGGCCCAACAAATTACTGAAATTGGCCCTCTGGGTTCTATTATCAGGCTTTCAGCTGGCACTTTTTACTATTCTTCCCCACACAAGTATGGGACAGTTCATGAAATCCTGAGAAACTAAAAATAGGCGATGTAAATGTTATCAAACTTGCAGGAAAAGCCATAGAAATCTTCGATGCAGTACAGTATTCTGACTGTGGCGTCATCATACATTTTTACTACCTCAGTACCTTTAGGGGTCATCCGTAAAGGACGTCCGCAACGAGGGGGAGGGAGGGGTCATCGAAATGCGGACAAATGCGGACAAGGGAGGGAGGGGGTTATGACCAGTGCGGACGTCCGCATCTAAACTTTTAAATTTGATAGTTTTTTAAACACCACCTTGTTTCAACCTTCCCCGAAAGACGAAAATGTCAGTGAAGTGATTGCCTAAAACCTCATGCATGGTATAACCTTTACTGCAACCTTAAAGAGGCTTTTATTACTGCACATCCTGCGATATGAAACATGAACTGTCACTTAACATGCACAGGAACTGCAGAATAATTGTAAAAAGAATGATGACATTAAAAATTGACTTAGGCATGCGGACGTCCGCATAAGGGGAGGGAGGGATGGCAAGGTCGAATGCGGACAAATGCGGACAAGCGGGGAGGGAGGGGTCCAAAGTAGGTCATATTTTGCGGACGTCCTTTATGGACGACCCCTTAGATGTGTGCGAACAGCGCTGTCGCACAGGGCCCACAACTTAGGGGTCCCGAAAATGTCACAGATAATTAACATGAACAAGACACCCTAATAATATTATGGTGTTGATTAAGTAGTATTATAATTATACTGTTCTGTTACATGCACACTTGTATAGTTAAATTTTACTTGTACTTGTTAACTATCTACTACTCGTAATTTTAACAAAATGATTAGCAATGAAAAACAATCTGACGTGTGTCATGGAGGCCCATGCAATATACTCTGCACAGGGCCTGAAATATCCCAAAGCCGCACTGGTATTGTACTTTTGTGTCTGCTAACTATTGTCCTCTTGATCAAATGTATGGTAGTGTAATCATACCCAAGTCCTTTCAATATACGTTACATCCCATTTCATACTGACAACTTGTTTTTCTTCCACGCATGCATCACCAAGTCCTTCATGGCTGAACAACTCCATTGGCTTCCTCTCTCTGCCCATATAGGGGAGACCGGGGCTGGTTGCAACAGGGGTTGGTTGCAACACCCTTGCTAGTTAAGCGCTGTATAATAGCAGCGTGAAATTAACTCGCCTCACATGTACAGAATAGCTTTTAGGTCAATGTGACCTAATGTGTTTGTAGGTAGTTGATAATGGCTACATAAAAAATTTAAAAGTTTTTTTTTCGCAATCAAAGTAAGTTTCCCGGCTTCGTTTTCTTTCGTAATGTAGCTGAATGTTTTGGATCAATTTAATGTGGTTTGGTGTCATAATTGGGACAAGGAATTGGGCTTCAAAATGCATTTAGCCATTTTATTTTAAAACAACGCTGTCGACAAAATTTTCCATAACAATGTCTCTGCATTGCCTCGGGGTTGGTTGCAACATTTTCATTGGGGTTGGTTGCAACATGTTGCAACCAACCCCATGCATTTGTTTCGATTAACCGTGTTCATATACTCGTCAGAATTATGGCACATGATATCCTAATATTATATGCATTGCACTAATTGGTACTAATTGAATTATGTTAACCATGGACGTGTTTTAATCACCTAATCATTGTGTTTTGTAAACCTAATTACTATGTGTGACTATGAGAAATCATAAACGAAAAAGTGATCGCGGTTCTGCTAGTTAAGAAACAACTATTATGGATGCAGTGACAGAAAGTTA
Organism: Allolobophora icterica; assembly: GCA_963556255.1. Classification (NCBI taxonomy): domain Eukaryota; kingdom Metazoa; phylum Annelida; class Clitellata; order Crassiclitellata; family Lumbricidae; genus Allolobophora; species Allolobophora icterica. The sequence goes on from OY744605.1 coordinate 38,017,127, forward strand.
TTTATAATGGAGCTTGTCTTAGACAGTCTTGAAAAAGTCAAAACGTTCATTATTCAACATTAACTTAAATCTGCTCGTTTGGCCAATGTGGCAATGCCGAATTCAGAATATAAACAAAACAGAAAAATATTTCAGACCAACAAGAACAATTAATTGCTAAATATTTGGTGATGGTTGGGGACATGTAATATGGGTTATCGTCTAAGGAAGCACATGAACTTGCTTACCAATGTGCTACTAAATTCAGTGTGAACTTTCTCCCTCAGTGGTCTGCTAAGTCTGCTGCTGGTGAAGATTGGCTTTCGGGATTTATTTTGTGAATCGTTTTATCAATACAGAGACCAGAAGCCACGAGTATGGCAAGAGCAACTAGTTTCAACGCAACAACCGTATACTCGTTCTTTGACAAACTATGTGCAGTTATTGATCGTCATACTTTCCAAGCAAGTGATATTTACAATCTCGATGAAACCAGAGTAACCAATTTTTGCAACGCCTTCATAAGTTATCTCTCGTAGGGGCCTAAAGCAGATTGATGCGTTGACATCGCTGAAAGAGGGCAGTACTGTTGGTGACTTTGGAGTTTGCAGTGAATGCATGTGGGAATTAAACGCCTCCAATGTTTGTTTTCCGCTTTAACTTCAGAGAACATTTAATAAGTGGCTGAATCGCAGTCGCACATCTTTATGAGACATTTTAACAAACATGTGAAACAAAATTTAGATCATTCAGTCCTTTTTGCTGATGGACAGCCACACATTAGCATCGAAGCTATAGATCTCTGCAAACAGAACGGTGTTTCCACCACACTGTTCTCGCAAACTTCAGCCCCCACTTGACCGCAATGTCTACGGGCCCTTCAAGAATTATTTCAATATTATTGTGGGTGTAACCTGGATGAAAAATCATCCTGAGATTAACATGACAATTTTTGATTTACCAAGAATTGTATCTCAAGCCCTCCCAAACTTCATAACGCCGTCAAATATACAAGCAGGATGTCGGATATATTATTAATTTGTTCAGTTTATTACATTCTTAGATGTAGGCAGGCCTCAGTAAACAGCTTGAGTCGAATAATTAGACTACTTTCAATACTGTTGCAACCATCCCCAGGATCGTTGCAACCAACCCCGGCCCGGGGTTGGTTGCAACACTTTGAAGCCTTCTGTTCAATTGGCTCTTGTGGGCACATGTTTTGTCACAGAGACTGTCGCCATAGCTTGTTTTGGTGCCGAGATATAAAGGATATATATGGGCTAAACTGGTCTTAGTTGTTGCAAAAATATAAAAAATATCACAACAAATATGAAATTTGTTGCAACCAACCCCGGTCTCCCCTATAAATTCAAAATGCTTATTCTTGTGCTCAAGTCTCAACTGGGTTTTGCTCCTCAGGACTTATGCAACCTAATTCTTCAGTCTCACTCTGCTGCTTTGCTGCGTCCTCTGATCTTCTTGACCTCTTAGTCCCCTGTGTCAGGACTACTATGGCTCAATCCAGATCCTTTGCCTGCATAGGTCCCTAGCTTTGGAATCAACCAACTCCTTCTGTCTGCAACACCATTCTCTCTGGTAGTGTTGCTTCTACCCTTCCTCACCTTAAATCCAGCTTTTTCTCTCGGGGTCTCGCACACTGGGAGCGAATAGTCTATACTGCAAAAGGCACAAAGTTTTATAAATGCCATATACAATACAATGCAGAAAAGTCATGTGAATGGTAACCATCTATAAAATACTGAGCCATCTGTGCTAACTCAGCACTCCATCCTTTAAGGGTCGTTAAATGAGTACAAATGCACGGTTGTTGAACTGCCGTCATTGTGTTTGCACTTCAGCAGTCATTTCACACACCAGGACAATGTCTCTGTGTTTCTAAAGAAGAGACCCGTAAACCGATGTATTATCTTTGCCTTTTTTAACAGAACATCGAATAACAAGTGGTAAGATTATCTACATTTATTGAGCAATGCATAAACTCCACTAACAAGTGCTACCCAAGAAATAACTGGTGGCCACTCTCAAGCTGTAGGTTGCAAAAGCCAAGGATCAGAAAGTGCTTCACATATTTCAAGAACTACAACTTTCATTAAATTTCACAATTGCAATGTAATCATTCTTAAATTTCATATTTAAATTCAAAAAGTATTTATACATTGCAGGGCCCTCTCAGCAGTATTAATCAGTTACATGCAAGCATTTAAAGGACCCAAAGGAATCTGAGAAACATTTAGGGTCACTTGATAGATAAATTTGATAACTGCAACAATAATACCACAAGAAGTCTACCTACAAAAGTTGTTTCAAGGCATGGCCACAGTGTCACATTATTTTCTTGTTGAAAACGGTTTGGGAAAAAACATGGCAGTTGCCAGGTCTAGTGCAGCAGGTATTTAAATTGGTTGACAATAACATGACCCCTCTCACAGCTACAACCATTTATAATTAGGCATTGTGTCTTCGTCTAAAAAAAATTCGATCAGGTAACTAAAATACACCAATTAATCATTCAATTTAGTTTAGTGAAATTACATGTCTGTCCTTAAGACAGTATGAACTTGGTACCACTGAAGAAACATTCAAGGATTTTGGTGCTTGCATAAGCTTCTCAACAGGAATAATCCATGAAGGACTTCTGCAAAAATAACCAACTGTACTTTGAACCCTACCTTCCCATTACAGCATTTGGCATGACCCTCCCCAATCCTCTTTGTAGGTCTGCATTCCGATGAGTACTAAAGCCTAGATTACGGTAAGTGGCCCATTTGAAACTGCAGGCAAACTGACTGATGGTGGTGTTTAATGCACAGGCTGTACTGAAATATGGTAAATTTATGTACCATTCTTTGATGACCACATCCTCAACAGGCATAATCCCACCTTCTTGCCCTCATTTGGGTGACCTCTTGCTCTCCCTCTTTGCAGATGTCCTTAATGGACAACCCCATGCAGTTATCTTATACTAAGTATTGAGTTGGTGAAATTATATTCCAAAAGCGTGCAGATAACAACAGACTCCAAGTTGTTCAGAGTCTCTTCCAGCAGGCAACTGGTATTACATATTGCCAAATAACAGTGCATGGTGCAATAATTTTGAGGTCATTTTTTAAAACTTAATGATACAAGCAAAAAACGTCACTTCACAATGTCAAATTGCAAAAAGAACTAGCACCATGATTCATGGAATAAATTCACAAAGAAATTTATTCCAATGATGAGGTTATTTTTACCTGCCAGACAGGCACTTTCAAAGTTGCAGGGAAATGCAAAAAACTTATTGGCCTGCTGCAGAAAAGTTTCAAGCTGTATGGTGAGCAAGTGCTTTATGTATACATCATTTTGGCCATTTCCGACATTTTTTTAGGAACATGACAGTAGTGTTCAAAGTACCCAGCCAATTCGTCCATTGTCCAGTCATCAACCAGAGCTTGGTGTGAGCAAGGCAGAGAGACAGTTGTTGATTGACTGGCACCAGTTCCATCAGGAGTTGATATGGGAGCATTAGTTTGCGACTCAACCAAATTCAAGTCCCTCTCCTCAGCCAGGAGAACCGACTTCAGATCCGTCAAATTAATGTCAGCACTGTGAGACCCAGCACATTTACGCTGTGCCACTTTTCGAGTGGCATGGTTCGGTGTAGTTCTTGAGCACAAGCTGTTAAAGGCAGCTGAAGCAAAATCGATTTTACCTTGATTAGAACCAGACGTAGAAGTGCATACCAGTTGAGCCAGATCACTAAAATCAGTCTCCTTAGCAATTAAATAGCCAAAAACTGATTTAAATGGGGAGTTGCTTTTGTGGCCTTTGCTTCTGAAGTCTAAGTTTGTACTTTTTAAATGTCGACAGTCTGACAAAATTCTATGGCTATTCGGTTTCAAGGATGGGCTCTGGGTCTGACACTTCTTGACAAAATTCTTTGGCTGTTCTGGTGGCCATTTAAGACTCCTTGTGCAGGATGACACAGCACCCTCTGATTTCTCTTCCAGTTTCTGGCGTTTGCGCCTTCTCAGGTTGCAGCAGCAGTCATCATTGTAACACGGCTCCTGCTCAAATGATAAGTTCTCGAGCAACAGTAAATCCGAGTTTGAATCATCAACTGAATTCGTCATGATGTTCTGCAATCTATAAAGAGTATCAAAAAGCAAACTTTCTACTAGACGAATTATGCTGGTAATTCTGGTGAAGCTGAACAATTCCTGAAATCCAGTTACATTTTCCTACACCATTTCAAATAGTCTACAAATGCGGCAGTCTACTTCAAACAGTCTGAGTCAAAGAGTCTACTTCAAACAGTCCCAGAAAAATATCACAAAGTTGCATTTGACCAAAAAAATGCTAAATAATTCAGAGAAGACGACGCAATAAACGTATAATATTATAAAAGGTCTGCTATGGTTCAGTCTCGCTCTTTCGCTGTTGTGGGCCCATCCCTATGGAACTCCCTTCCCTTGGTACTCCGTGTGACCCAATTTACTAGGTTCTCTCTCTCTCTCTGTTGTTCATCGTTTAAAGTCTTTTCTGTTTCCGTGAGGCTCACACGCTGAGAGCGCCTCTGAATAGTTCGCACTGTGAGAGGTGCTTTATAAATTCCCAGATACCATACCATAATTACTAAACTCAGAAGTGATCAACAAATACTGGAAGTTAACATTTCTTTTATCAGTTTCACACTCACAAAAATTATAACTTCAAGGGGAGTTATTTCTGACTACAATTATGTTGTAAGAAAACATTTGAAATGATTTCCTTATCACAGCAATTTTTGACAAAAAATATTACAGAATCCAACATAATACTGGTGAATATAACATGGATACACATTGTTACACGTGCCATACTGAATTTTGCATCAGAACAAGTCAAATTTATTTGTCAGCATTAATAATACAATTGGGGATAAAAGTTTACGGAGGCGTGGTCGGAACCATGCAAGAATAAATGGTTTCATGGCTGTCCCAGAATTTGATAGAATAGAGTGCTATGACTCTCGTAGCCTACCTCCGCCCAAGTAAGTAAGTAATGGTTCATGAACACAATATTTATTAGAAAATTGACACAACTGACAATATTTGAAAAGGTTAAAAACAAACTGTCAAAGGAAGAAAATATAAAAGTAAGGTATACATGTCAGAAATGAACTGTTATTGCATTAAATTACAGTGTATGTATCCGAGCTAGATATGAAAAAGTTCTAAAAGAGATTCTCGCCTCGAAAGGCTGATCGCCACGTGAATTTCTGAGGGTATGTGCTGAACAACTCTCGACTTGTTCTGCAATGACTCTTAAGCTTTCGTTTTGTGCGCATCCACATGTTTTCAATGTTTTGCGTGTGTACTGCGTCGTTGTCCGGATCAACACAACTCCTCTCGTTAACGACTTACTTGTAAACTTCCTTGAGCGGAGGTAGGCTACGAGAGTTGTAGCATTCTATTCTATAAAATTCTGGGGCGGCCATGATGTTTATCTTGTGAACGGTTTTGACCGCACTACTGTAAACGTTTACCAAACTGGCATAATATTAATTAACATAATACACAGGAACATAGCAAGCTATAAGTGCACTCTGTGCCAAGAATAAATATAGCGCCCCACCCCCAAAGATCAACTTAACTAATAATGACAAAATTTGCCTGCACTGTCAAGTATCTATCTCTTATACATTATATATGTACACTTTTATTTGTTGTTACTTAATTTTGTTACATTAATTTAATTTAAAATGGATATTATATTGCAAGATAAAGTAAAATTAGTTTTACAATTAAATCATTCCTTCTCAAAATTTGCACCCACCCCTCTTGAGTTGCGCCCTGTTCCAAGGCACCACTGGAACACCCCTCGCTACAGCACTGATAATACAGTATCGTTAGCATAACATTTCATAATTAAAGTAAAAATAAAATATTAACACAATTTATGTTGTTTATGTAATCAATCATAGAGGTGCGTACCGAATCCCCGAAACCCAAATCCCCTAAACGAATTTCGGGCAGATTCCCAAAATCGACACTAGTAAGCCTTATTAGGGTGCATATACATGGCCTCATGAGATACATAAAGACCACAATAGGTCTATGTCATGTATCAGAGTTCAAATAGTTTTCGAGGTTTCGACCATTACTATAAAACTGTTTTCGGGAAATCAGGCAGTTGTGCATTTTCAGCGTTTTTGGGGATCAAGTTTCGAGGATTTGGGACGACCCCCAATCATAGAACCATGAATATTATTACCAGTAAATAATGTACAACAGACAAAAGCACAATTACTACAAGTCATATTAGTCTGGGTAATCACGCAGACTGAGTGCCCGTGTATATGAACAATATGGTCGCCACTGACTTCGCTCCAACAGAGCGCTGCTACATCTGATAATGCAATTCATGTAAGTAACAAACACGAACTCTAACTGACATCTTAAGAAACAGAACTAAATAAAGTATCGTGCCTGAAATGGCAACAGAATGCATATAAATGCCTTATTTCACGTTTTCTAAATTCGAATACTCATGAATACGAACTGTAATAAAAGTTCATGTTCGTTACTTACTTACGTAGCTAATTGCATTGTGGAATGTAGCTGGTAGGTAGCAGCGCTCTATTGGAGCAAAGTCAGTGGCAACCATATTGTTTATATACACAGGCACTCAGTCTGCATGACTACCTTAATCTGTTCTAAAAAGATAATTCAATTAAAGTAATAACTCATGTTATCTAGTCTTAATTTATTATAGTTATTAACATGCAGTATGATATACTTCACTTTAATAACATACCGTATATACTCGCGTACAAGTCGAGTTTTTTTGGACAATTTTGAAAGTCCAAAGTTAGGGGGTCGACTTATACGAGGGACAAGCCAAGATCGCAAGATTTATCCATCCGAGATCGCATGAACATGCAACCGAGGTCAACAACATACCCCGTCCGATACCGCATGACGCAAGTGTCACGCAACAATGAGCGATCGCATGACCGTAAAGGAAATAATAATGTTATAAACAAATGAAACTATAAAGAATCAATTTTTAGCACTGACAAAATATCTGGTAGAATAAAATAATGTTCTATCAAAATTTGAACCATGCTACTAATAACGTCAACGCCAGTTCTTGTTTCTTATTCTTTTGATTGGGTGCAGGTTTCATTCTATGCATCATTTGATTTTATAGCGCATTTCTATACGGCCTTAAATTCGTGTACGGTAAAAAAATTGATAAAACCAAATTTCATCTGCCTGGGAATTGTACTGTAAACGATACAAGACCATTCAGGTCAAAACTATTGGCCATAACCATCGACGCATATCCCAATATACGTCGATGGCCATAACGAACGCATTTCATGTGATAATTAGTTGTCTAGCAGATGGGATGAAACTGATGCCAATATTTATTTATAAGCAATAGTAAGACGCCCCAAAACGAGGTTTTTAAGAGGCTCTATTGTAAAGGCTCATTCCACAGGTTGGTTTTACGAATAATGAATAAAGGATTGGTTGTAATGCATGTGGAACGCGAGGTCAGGTCATTAGAAAAGAGGAATGCCAGTATTAGGACATGATTCGCGCGTATCTGACTGGTCCAGTTAGATCAGGTGATGAAGGTATCGGGCTTGACAACGATGACGAAACCTGCTTGACCTTGTGAATGGGCGAAGCTCTTCCAAAATGATTTGCCATGAGATATGGTACAGCAGTTGTTTTAAAGCTTAGGAATTATATAAATATATTACATGGACCTACATAGACGGTTTGCAAAACGACGCCAGAGAACTCGGAAATCGACGACGATGACGGCGAAACTTACATTCACAACCACTGACTTGAAATTAACGGGAGACTTTTTGAAGTTCGAAACCGCAAATGGTACTGGCAGTTTAGTTTGTTAATAATGGTAATAGCGCTATAAAATTTTGCCTTCATCAATATTCCGGATTCCTCGAATCGAAGACCGCAACTTTCACAAAATGGAAACTATGAGTGGGCAATAATTTGAGAAAACACCGGGAAGAGGCCAAAATTAACTTGTAAATAGCTGACTGATAATTTAAAGTGTTTTTTTTATTAGAAAATGTGCAATTATTGGTAGATAATTTGTTGGGTAACGCCATATAGTTTAAGGACAACAAACGATACGTGCTGGTCCATACCTATATATGACTCTGCATAGGGACGAAAATGCAACTTTTAAAATAGAAGTCAGATGCTTTTATAAGTTCGACTTATACGCGAGTCGTCGATTTTAGACACTATTTTTCCCAAAAAAGTACACTTCGACTTATACGTGAATCGACTTATAGGCGAGTATATACGGTAACTAATACTGAATGGGAGGGAATCAACCCGAATCCCCGAAACCCAAATCCCCGAAAAGAATTTCGCCCGGATCCCCGAAATCAATTTTCTATATTATATCTATATTCTATATTATTTCAAGATACATCAAGGCCACACTAGGTCTATGTCATGTATAAGAGTTTACAATTTAACTTTGAATAGTTTTCGGGAGTTCAGCCGCTTTCTATAAAACTGTTTTCAGGAATTCGGGCTTTTGTGTATTTTCAGAGCTTTCAGGGATTCGGGCCGGACCCAATGGGAGGGGGATAGAGTAATGGTAACACTCATGGCCAGGAGAGCAATAGGTTCGCGGATCGATTCCCGTAACCCCCTCTAGGGCGGCGCCTTGCATGGCTGCCAAACCGTGTGTTTAATTAAGATCCTGATTGTACATAATCTTACTGCGTCTGTCAGTATGAAATAATAAAGAATATAAATTATTATCACTAATACAACTGTACAATGACAAAGAACATGGAAAATAAGGTTAACGCTTGTGAAATGTGGATATGGAGGAAGATGCTGAGAATATCTTGGACTGAGAAAAGAACGAACGAATCAATACGAGAGGAGATTGGAGTTGAGAATGAAGAGTCGTTAAAACAAACTGCAACAAGAATGAAGCTACGGTTCTTTGGACATGTTATGCGATCTGATGGTCTGGAGAAGGAAATGATGCTGGCGTGCGGTGAGGGGAGGAGAAGACGGGGTCGCCCAAGGAGGAGATGGATGGATGAGATACAAGATGTAACTGGCATGAATTTGGCGGAATTAAGAGACTTGTCATCGAATAGGAAACAATGGAGTGTGTTCACCAGGACGATCGCTAGAGCTCCACGAGCTGACAGCACAAGGTGACAAGGTGATACAACTGTAATCTGCATATAATTACAATATTCCTGACGTCCTGTGTATTGCTTCACAAACTTTTACTAATTCTTCAGCTGTGCATTACTGGCACGACCTGCCTGTATCGACTTCTGGAATACGTGTAAACAAAACCCGTTTTCCTTTGAGTGGATTTTTTATTATTATTTTTTAAATCCATGGATTGGTTCCGGAAGATGGTAATCGAAGGGTTTGAATAATTGCGGTTCTAGGTATCATCTGGTAAAATTTTGTGACATTCGGCAAACGTCTCCAAAACACGACCCGCACCGTCCCCCAAGATCTCTAACTCTGCCAATTCGCGCTCAAATTACCTGTCTTCCACTCTTGCCCTGTAATCTCGAATCATTCAGGTCATACTCACCACATAAAAATTCATCTGCTGCAATACATTTCGATACCATTAACTTACGTTCTTTTTGAAAATCGTAAACTAATAGCAATACTACTAATAAATTATATTCGTAACGATAATACAGCAAAATGCCTGTTTATTTGCGCGTTTCAAAATTGTTAAGTCACTCTCCAACTTTCATCGGTCAGTCCTAAAATGGCAACAACAGTGACTCACAAACAAAAGATCTCGAATAACTCGAACAATAAAACAGTTGTTTAGTAAGTAAGTAAACCAATCTTATACGTTACTACAAGGCTTTAACCATAGATATAATAAACATATATCTATGGCTTTAACCAAAATGGCAGAACATACAGGTTGAGAATTGTCGGGGGTTGGGGGTTCAACCCCCTAGTCTTTCTTAGGACCCCATAGTTAAGTTTTCATTGCACACCTCAACTCCACATAAATCAAGGTCTAACCCCCAGTCTTTTTTCTACGATTCTCATACTGAGAACATTATAATCGTAAACTTCGTCGCTAAGTGCATTTATATTAAGACATTCAGTCAACTTTTCACGACCGTGCGTTGCATCAAATCCGGGAGGCTGTCCATAGATCGTAATCGTAATCTCGAGATTTCTTCAACACCCAAAAATCGAAGTCGCGGCAACCAGCTTATTCAAATCATAATCGGGCGGCGGCGGGGGGTGAAATCAATCGGTTCCAGGTCAAGATCCAGAGCTCAATCAGACAGACGGCTAAGGTGGGTAGTGTTGAAAGAGCAGAATTTTCAGCTCTGATCGAGTGAAAGACTTGTGGAGAGATAGCAAGAGGCAAGGTTTTGGTGAGTTCGTATGTTGAATCAGATATCTGTCGTAGTACTGGTGGGAGTTTGTTCCAGAGGGGTGGGACAGCTATGGCTCTGGAGCGATTCGCAAAATTTTAATGATGAAGTGACGGAAGGGCGGAGAAGTGTTAGGCCCGCCCTAGGGCAGAAGAGGAGCAGGTTGAGATTGAACCGTGGAAAGCTGACAAGATAGGATGGCTGGGATGCCCTGAAAAGACCATAGAACGATTATAACAGAAAAAAGAGTGCTAGAGGACCCGAACAGTTGATTGAGTCTGCTGCGTTAATTATGACTGAGAGAATTTGGAAGGCGATTGGATGAATCAATAGAATATTTTGAGATTTATTGAAGTCTGAAAATATGGGACTTTAATGTTAAATTAAAAGTCTAATTCAGTCATTCATAACGGACATTTGTAGGCCTATAGCGCCTCTTCAAGGAGAACTACCCAGAGATGCTCTCGACTCCAGCACGGCTGAATAGAGCGGTCATAAGGTGAGAAAAGAACGTGGAAGAAAAGGTTCTGGGAAGCAAGCGGAGCGATAAGGAAAGCTTTCCAGGTTAGAGGGCCCACCACCGAGAAAGCACGATATGCTGCCTGGTAGAGGTCATAGGCGTAGCTAGGCCTACATTGAGGCAAGAGTTGCCTCCTCTTGGTTTTATAAATTTAAAATTTTTCCTTGGGTTATAACCCTGCACCTAGATGTTGCCTTCTCTTGAACGGCGAATCCTGCTGGCCCAAGAGAAGAAATTTAAGAAGAAATCCCCAAAAGTCATCAAATTTTTTGACAGAGAAATCTCCCAAAAAAGGTCATCAATTTCTTTGGGCAACAATCTCCAAAAAAGTCATCAAATTTTCAAATTTGTTGTCAAGATTTTTTGCCTCCTCTTGAATTTAAGTCTGGCTACGCTCCTGGTAGAGGTACGGGCAAAAAGAACAGAGAGCAGGCCCTGCTCAGACGAGCGAAGGGAGCGAGAGCCCCGCGTGCTGAGTACGAGGTGGCAGAGTGTCGCGTGAGGAGATCGACGACAACGACGAGATATCATCATCATCACGATGGAGGCGTCGTTGGCGGTCGAGATAGAATGATGACGGACGAAAGCCAGTCTCCACTTGGTCAACAATGAAGGCAGCGAGGCCGAGGTGTAATCGGACACCACATAGCCAAGGTGTAATAGGACACCTCGCGGCTATGGTGTAACCAGACACCGCCCGCGCTGCAGGCGAGCGACGACCCGCGTCTCGAGGAGCAATCTGACACTAATTGACGATAGCTTGACGTGGGGAGGGGGCTGACCGATGCACGCTGAAGTTCCTACTTAACGGAAGGAAAAGGAGAATACGGGACTTGTACTACTGACGAGCGCGTCGTGTGAACAGCGGTCGAGCGATCAACATCGAGAGGAGCGACCAGCGGCGGCGGCAGAGTATTAGTCCGTCAGATTCAGAGACTGACGCGAAAGAACGATCTGTAGTTAGGCTGTACGAAGCAACATTTGAGATAGTCCGATTTAATATCTAAACGCTTTAATACTACGTGGAAGTTCCCGTAGAGTTAGTGTATATATTTGTTTCTTTAATTAAATTCATTTATTAATTAAACAAAGTTCGTCGTGAATCTTCTATAGAAAAGTTAGGCACGTTAAATAAAAGTGCAAGTAAAAGAACAAGCAGTCGAGGGTCGACATCAACACACGGCAAACACACGACAGGCGACCTTTGATTGCGACATTGGCGCAGTCGACAGGGTTTTCAACTGAAGACGTCACGACGAAGAGCGGAACCGGAAACGGAAAGAGGAATCTCAACAGATCGGGACCAGCGGCGAAGACAACCCTTCGCAACTGGAGAAATCGAGTGCCGGACTCCGAAGACGAAGGACTCGAAGGAACCGACAGCAACAGGCAAGGACGAGGAACAAGAGCGCCAACGGACGACCGACCATCGCTAGCAACGACGGACGGGAGTGGCAACGGAGGACAGCGGATCAGCCAAGATACCAAAAGACGGAGCTCGCTCGACGTATTCAGAGGGTAAGTCCTTACTGGTAGTCGTGGTAAATCTGTGAGGTTGCGGTTGAGGTCTGGATGAGGATTGGTGTGCGAATAGCCGAGGCTTTTGCGTAGCTCCTTTTGCTCAGTTCTGATCTTGTTGTATTTGTGGTAGAATTTTAGGACGTTGTTTTCTTTGATTTCTGACCAGCGGTGACTCTCCTCTAACTTACTTATCTTTTTCTATTAGTGAGCGGACTGTTGGAAGATGGATAAGTTGTCGATAGGGAAAAGAGTGAGGGTGCTGAACATGCCCCGTCACAGACTAGTCGCATATCTGATAAAGATGGGACTAGGAGAGGAGGAATTGGGTTCCATGAGGATGGACCAGCTCCAAGAGGCTAGTGCTGAAATAATTGTTTCTGGAAGGGAGACCCCGCCAGAAGTAAGTGAGAAAGTAAGCACAGGTAGCCCAGGTAACAGTATGAGCCCGGCAAGGCAAATGCGGCGGGTCATGTTAGAACTAACAATATACCAGAGAGAGGGAGCGGAGAGAACGGTGAGGAGAAGCAGTGAAAAGGAACGCAGGCGGATCGAAGAAAGGAGAGAAGAAAGGCGGAGAGAAGAAGCGGAGAGAAGGGAGAGAAGAGAGGAAGAGAAAAAGAGAAGAGAGGAAGAGAAAGAGAGGAGACGAGAAGAGAAAGAAGAGAGGCTGAGGAGAGAAGAAAAGGAGGAAACAGAGAGACTCAGAATGCTAGAGGAAAAGCAGGCTGAGAAGCTCAGGCTTCAGGAGGAGAAGCAGAGGAGAGAAGAGAAAGAGGAAGCAGAGAAATTAAGGCTTCGGGAGGAGAAACGGAGGAGAGAAGAGAAGGAGGAAACAGAGAGACTCAGAGTGCTAGAGGAAAAGCAGGCTGAGAAGCTCAGGCTTCAGGAGGAGAAGCAGAGGAGACAAGAGAAAGAGGAAGCAGAGAAATTAAGGCTTCAGGAGGAGAAACGGAGGGGAGAAGAGAAAGAGGAAGCAGAGAAATTAAGGCTTCAGGAGGAGAAACGGAGGAGAGAAGAAAAGGAGGAAACAGAGAGACTCAGAATGCTAGAGGAAAAGCAGGCTGAGAAGCTCAGGCTTCAGGAGGAGAAGCAGAGGAGAGAAGAGAAAGAGGAAGCAGAGAAATTAAGGCTTCAGGAGGAGAAACGGAGGAGAGAAGAGAAAGAGGAAGCGGAAAGATTGAGGAGAGAAGAGAAAGAGGAAGCAGAAAAATTAAGACTTCAGGAGGAGAAGCGGAGGAGAGAAGAAAAGGAGGAGGCAGAGAAGAGAGAGAAGGAAGTCCGAGAGGAAAGGGACGCAGAGAGGAGACTCAGAGACGAAAGGGACTATAACTTAAGGCATTCGGTCGTAGGACGAATGGAAACGTATAGCGAAAGCTTGCGAGGACTCTTATCGAGGTTCCCAAGCGACCATGCGCAAATCCCTGGTTTCTTTGTGCATGATGAAAAGTTATTCGACTCTTGCGTTGTCCCGGACGACCTTCGAAGCAGAATACTCTTGACCTGTCTAGATAATCAGGCCAGAACAGTGACAGCCAGAATTCTCATTGACTGGACCCAGAAATCGGTGCCTGTTATGATACCCTGGCGAGCTGAACATCAAAAGGCGCTAGATAAATTCGTGCACGATTTGAATAACGCTGTACGTTTGCAGACAATTGACTACGGCAGAGAGTTTGGTCTATCGACTGACGCTTCAGACAAAGCAGTCGGTTGCTGCTTATTCCAAATTCAAGACGATGGAACAGAACGGCCAATATGTTTCGCCAGTTCTAAATTAGATGCTACGCAAGCGCGTTGGTCCACTGTGGAACGCGAAGCGTATGCTGTAATCTTTGCGTTGAAGAAGTTTAGGAATTGGATTTTTATGTCAAGGACCACCCTCTATTCTGACCACGACCCCTTGACTTTCCTAACTGCTTCTACGCCCACAAGTGCTAAACTTGCGAGATGGGCTCTGGCCCTCCAGGACTTCGATATTTCATTTGAATATCGACCTGGGGCGCTGAATATTCCCACTGATCTTTTGTCCAGACTATGATTGAGGAGAAGGCGGACTACCATGTAAGGCACCGCGACAACTGTAAATATAATTTCTAACTGTGCTGATATTTTGTATTTTTATGGGAACGACGAGGACATGGTCTGGTGGAAATCGATGGAAGTAACGACATCATTCTCAGCCGGGAGGCGAACCAATGACTGGCTTTGTCCTCCCCCGGGAAGGGAGGTGTCGCGTGAGGAGATCGACGACAACGACGAGATATCATCATCATCACGATGGAGGCGTCGTTGGCGGTCGAGATAGAATGATGACGGACGAAAGCCAGTCTCCACTTGGTCAACAATGAAGGCAGCGAGGCCGACGTGTAATCGGACACCACATAGCCAAGGTGTAATAGGACACCTCGCGGCTATGGTGTAACCAGACACCGCCCGCGCTGCAGGCGAGCGACGACCCGCGTCTCGAGGAGCAATCTGACACTAATTGACGATAGCTTGACGTGGGGAGGGGGCTGACCGATGCACGCTGAAGTTCCTACTTAACGGAAGGAAAAGGAGAATACGGGACTTGTACTACTGACGAGCGCGTCGTGTGAACAGCGGTCGAGCGATCAACATCGAGAGGAGCGACCAGCGGCGGCGGCAGAGTATTAGTCCGTCAGATTCAGAGACTGACGCGAAAGAACGATCTGTAGTTAGGCTGTACGAAGCAACATTTGAGATAGTCCGATTTAATATCTAAACGCTTTAATACTACGTGGAAGTTCCCGTAGAGTTAGTGTATATATTTGTTTCTTTAATTAAATTCATTTATTAATTAAACAAAGTTCGTCGTGAATCTTCTACAGAAAAGTTAGGCACGTTAAATAAAAGTGCAAGTAAAAGAACAAGCAGTCGAGGGTCGACATCAACACACGGCAAACACACGACAGGGCGACCTTCGATCGCGACACAGAGCTCGCGGAGATAGAGCGGAGCAAGGCCAAGCAACCAGCGCCAGACTAGAGCAGCCAACCTATACGCTGCTCAAGAGGGAGCCAGTGAAGAACAGTAAGCATGTATCTCTAGACATGACCAAATTTGGGTATGCGACCAATGAGGCGGGCTGCGGAGCGTAGGACCCGATCCAAGCACCTCAGACGGGTAGCAGGGAGACCAGCATAAAGTGAACAACAGTAATCGAGTCTAGATGTGACAAAGGAGTCGATAAGTGTGGATGTAGCAGAGGGAGTAAGCGAGCGAGCGACAGTATATATGGGTCTAATAATTATACGGGTCTTTGGTCTCAGCGGATCATACACTGATGAGCGCTCGAGAGTTAGCTGGTGCTTCGCTGTGAGCTTAAATGGCGCTTTAGAAAAATGGTGTTACGATTACGATGATTAGGTTTGCTCCGCTGGACATATCCTAAAAGTTTGAGACGCGTGCCTCACCAGCATTACGTCATCAAGTGTCGAAGCTACGAAGTTTTGTAATCTGTGGTTCTGGTAAATCCTTCATATGCTTTTAGACCCGAAATTCATAAATAATGAGTATCTAAAATTTAGAATCGACTGTCGCGTTTTTTCCATTAGATGTATGTAGGCTCTGTCTACATTTCAGATGCATATTATATTGGACAAAATCAAATCAAACGGTTTAACTTGAGGAAAGTAGGCCACCTTTCCATTAGCGAGCAACCTGCAGTTGATATAGCGTATCTATTCCTCGTACAACATGAACAGCTCAAGAGCCCGTAGCATGTCGTAAGTATTTAGCAATGTCGCCATTCATTTTTCGGCTTGAAAAATCTTGACCTTATAAGGCAATCCTTAAGAAAAGAGCGTATTGCAATCGCCATACTTGTAAACAATATGATCACTCCAGACGTGAGAAATTGGAGCGCTATCGTAAGTAAGTAATAAGTAAGTGGTTCCCATGAGCACTCGCGCAGCGCCATAAAAAATTGCTAAAGACAAATTAAGGCAGTGTGGCACAAGATGTGAATTGTTTTCTATATAAATTCTGTTGTAGTTATTTATTATTATTATTAATTTTCTTTATTGAGAAATCAAAAGCGAACCACACATTTGTGAACAAGCTGAGAAAAAATATAAAATGTAGAAGTAATAAGAAGATAATAAAAAATTTGGGAAAAAAGAGAGCAAAAAAGGTTAAAAGAGTTGAAAAATAGAACTAATTATGCTACATCAAAAGCATCATAAGAAATAGATAAGTGCAAGACCATGATCTTTAGAGATTTCTCTGATCTTCAGAGGATGCTTTACTGTCATGTTCAGGCACTCCAGCTTAAATTCTTCTCCACGAAACTTCCTCACATATGTGTGACATTGTGTGGGCCTAATTGCAAAACAGGCAGAAGGTGCTTTCATCACTTATAGAACCTTCTCCCACATCTCACAACTCCAGCTGGATACCGCCATGCTCACAAGATTCGGTTGCGCCTCGGGATGTTGGTCATGATCGGCTTCCTGCTTGTCTTGCAGCCCTCAGACCGAACTGCAGGCACCAGTGATACACTGTCGATGAGCTGGCACTTTTCCCACCACTCTTGTGGCAGTTCAGGCGATGACAGCTTGCGGTTGGCCAAAGATATGCGGCGAAGTGTGCAGTCCTGGAGTGATGTTGACGCGCATGGACGACTGGGCTGAGCCCTGTCCACCACTGATCCTGTCTCCTTAATCTTCTGTAGGATCTTGATAACCAGTCTCTGACTGCAGCTGATTCATCTGGCAATCTGCCAGCTTGAGAAACCCATCATGGACACACGAACTCGCTGCTCCATTGTAAAGTTCCGACCCTTCTGCATTGTCAATAGTGCATGCTGTCCCATTGACGCTAACTGATGTTGTTATACCCTTGGAACGAATTACTGAAACCAACCACCCGCGCCAAATGAATGCACCAGTCATCACCCTTTGTCTACTGAAAAGGCATCACACAGTGAACCAGCAGAGCCAGCAGACACAATAGCCCTAACTAGTTATCATTAAATCCTGTGAACTGATAACGAACCAGCATCCATCATTACTCATTCTGGACACACTGTGAAACATCCATCCCGCTACAGTGGCTAGATTTTAGAATCACGTCATTTCCTCATTTTTGAGTTGGCATTTCGTGTGGTAATATTGAAGCTCGTTGTCTTCAACTGTTTAGAATTTTTTAGAGTGTGGAAATTAAATTTAGGTGGTAGACCTAAAACTAGCAGTGTTTGAGATTATTTTAGGCATCATTTAGATTCAAGTTGTAGTGAGTGCTTCGTTGTTGGGGCGAAAGATGTATGCGGGAAACAAATTGCCGAACGCAACCCAACAAATGTGAAAATCCATCTGCAAGCCTTTCACAAAGAGGCCTAGAGTGAATTTACAGAAAAGGAAGATGTGCTAATATATATGAAGAAACCAGTGCCTACTCGCCAAGGTCCAAGCGGCTCCTCTGGATCAGGTTCAATTAAGGCATTTCTTAGCCAACCTAACATCTATCCTAGCCAATCAAAGCAACGCAAAGCACATGTTTGGGCCCTGTGATGATTTGACTGTCTGGAAGCGAAACAGAACTTTCCAATCACTCTAAAGCAAAGCCTTTATAAAAATCAACCAGAAATTTTTGCCACAGTAGTCATTAAAAGGTTAAACATGTACATGTATAAATTGACTTATTGCCATTCTGTAAAAATAATGGTTGCCATTTGTAATAAATTGATATACTTTCATGATGGCTTAGTATTATAAGTGACATAATAACAGAAGCTGAAACTAAAACAACAACTAAAAAACTATAACTGAAAGTAGGAGGTTTACATTTTTATTGACTAAAACTAAAACTTGATGGAAAAATAAAAACTATTAATAACTAAAACACCTAGCATGTGAAACTAATAATAACTGAAACTAAAACTCAATGCAAAATTAGAACAACAGTACTAATGTAGTGTTTCTTCTGTTAAATATTATTAAGTCACATTTTAAGCTTTAAAGTTGCGAAACTGTCTGTTATTGCCGGTTGGTATGTAAACCATCATTTTTCGCATGTACCATTGCTCCTTCCAACACTCACTTTACCGTATGGGTGGTACACAAATCTTGCTAGCTGTGAGCGCTATTTGCTAGAGTGTGACATTTGGGTTCAAATGATAGTGTGAGCCAAGGATAATTTTTTGTAAAACTATGAAAATATATCATATGCTGATGTTCCGTCAAATATAATCTAATGACTTCTATAGTCTTTATGTCTTGGAATGATGTCCAAGACATCATTAGATGGTTGCTTCAAGCAAAATTGCAATTAAAAAAAATCATAATTCATGGGAAAATAAGTTTTGACGTGAATGGTGTCAGAATTGAAAGTACAAACTGAATTGGGCAGTGAATCCAAAAATATCAGATCAGCCACCGAAAATGCCTGAGAGCCCAACGCTGGGTGCGGGGCATGTCAAGAATCACAGCACTGGAAAGAAATTTTATGGTGTATATTTTCTGAGTTTCAGCCTCTTTGCAATGCCAAATTAAGATTATTATCGAACTTGAATTATTAGTTATGAAGTGGTACTTGCCCTGCTCTGCACTTTACTGTTATTTTTTTCTGTTTCAAGTGCTTCTGGTCAGAGTCTTTACCAAATTCTTGGACTTGAAAAGCAATGTTCCAGAGAAGACATTAAGCGAGCATATAGAAAGGTAAATGTGGTTGTAGCATGATAAATGTTTGAAATTAAAACTAAAACAATGAAATGGTAGAGTTCTTAATGTCAGTGTCATGGCCAACAATCAAGCAAATTTCAGTAAATATCATTTTTATTAAAGAATATTGTTTGAGTAGTTGAGAAAATTGGTTTGATCTTACAGTAGTTGTTTTGAGGCTAATTCTTTTGTAACTAGTCAACAACTGGGTATCAAAATGTTTCACTCTACAGAGTGAGGATCTCGTTGATCTCGAGGTTATGCTCCCTCTAATATTCGCCTCTGCGTTTATTATAGCCAAGGGTTCTAACATGCACTATTACAAGTGACCCGCCATCCCAAAACAAGGCACTTGTTGCACAGGTTAATTTATGAGCAACATGGCAAAATCTGTTGATTTTGACTAGTATAAGCAAATGTCATTTTCATCATATTCAAGCATTGACATGTCTTAGAAACCAGGTATCAGCAACCTTTACAATTAATTGTTTCTCTAGAAAATTGAAGGTTTTAACGAGTTTTGCGTGACCAATAGAGCAATTCCACATGATTTTTACCGTTTTTCAAAGGGTAGCATCAAGAGTCAACTCAGTGAAAATCATCAATAATATAGATGCTTACAAAGGTCAGGGTCTGGTCTACCTAGTGACATTAGCAGTAGGATTGGTAGTGATCTTGTTATGGAAGTGGATTTGCTCGCCATTAGCCTACCTCCTGATTAAAAGAAGTGGAAAGTTTGAATGCTCTCTGTGTTGGTTCTGTGTGAAGCAGTTCTGACATTGCTTCTGACAAGATAACTGTTTATTTTCTTTCAGCTGGCTCTGAAGTATCATCCAGACAAGAATCCTCATAACCCAGAAGCAACAGCAAAGGCAAGATTTGTGTTCTGTTCTGGAGCTATTCTGATCTGAATGGGATTGGGTTTTTTGTCATACAGAGGACTTTTCACAATGCTAGAAATCATATCCATTAAAGCATTACATTGCATCAGATGCTCCTATTATGTAACATGAATTTGAGCATAGCACAGTGATAGCCATGGATCCCAAAGTTTAATTATGGTCAAGTTTGATATATGGAAAACTCAAGTAGTACATGTAGACTCATTGTGCCGACCTCTTTTCTCGTTCGCCGAGCTGATAGTGGTGAAATGGTTGTGTAGTATACTGATTCAGCTGATATAATATGATGAAGACGTATCTGCATTATTTTCGGTGATAGGTTATACATTATGAAACCTATTCTTTCATCATTGCTGTTGTGTAGCTGCATCACCAAAATAATTTATTCAATTCTCTAGGACAATTGCTAGACCTAAACCGTTAGACAGTGTAAGGGAACAGCTGTGGTTTTAGCTGGCATAAAGACTGCTCTGAAATGGTTAGAAACACAAGACATTCAGGCTATGAAAATCACGCATCTGTTTAGTCAGTTGCTAAACAGAAACAACATGGCAGTAAGAAACAAACATAACTCACTGACGTCATTACCAAAACCTATACTAGTTTATCTGCTTCAATTAAAAATCAAAATAATGCAGGATTTTTTTATTGTGCATTATTTCAGTCATGGAAAAGCTGATCTTAGGTGTTGTTTATGTGCTTTATTGAATTAATGCTGCAAATTTATCCGAAACATTCCATACATGCAGCTGAAAGTTTATGACACTTGAAAGTGGTAAAGTAAAACAAATAATAGAAAGCAATCAGCCAAATTTATTTAAAAATTGCTTCTATTCCAAAATGTGATTTCAAGTTAACCAGAATTTTGTTTCAGCCTTTACAAATCCAATGAAGCCCTTTTGAGGATCTTGTTGACTCAGTTTTTTTGTGACCTTACCCAATTCTTATGCTGTCATTAGCCCACTAAAGCTGAAAATACACAGCTACATAGACATGTACATGGTCAGAAATACCATTTCAGTTTAACCTGGTCCTTGCCATAAAGTAGTACTGTATATGAATCCCAAATCCTGTGTTATATTGAGGGTACAGTGTATATTATATTGTATTTCAAAACTTATAAAACTTATATCAATACATGGTTTAAACGGAACACATAGCCTGAGTTCCATTTTCTTTTTTATTACTCTGTGTGGGAGACTGAGAGGTTCCCCCAAAATTATTCATTTCTTGAAAGTTTGATAAAATGGGTTGAAGGGTTGGATAGTTTTTTAAATTGTCACAAAGGACTGAAGGTTCTATTCTGCTAACTGGCATGGTATTAGAAGCATGTCTAAGATTTCTATCGATGAATTTTATTTCTTTTTCTTTTTGTGATTCAGCTTTTAAGATTTTGCATCATAAAAGTCTAAACTGTGAGCATGAAATCAAATTGAATGAAGAATTGTATAAATTGCTTCTACCAAGCTTGTGGTACTAGCCTATGGAATGCCTATCAGTTGTATTTAAAGGTGACAATTGACTGATGACATGTTTAGGAAATGTTAGAAAGGTTGGCTAATGCATGCCATGCACTGACAATCAGAGCATTAAATTTGGTCAACAGCACATGTGGCACAAACTGGACTTAGTTTCAATTTGATTTTTTATGCTTATTTTAAGTTATAATTCTTGGAATATTGCCATTTAGCTGGCAATTTTGTGTTGTGCTTGAATGTTCCTAATTTTGTGTTCTTCTTAGTGATTTACATTAAATTACATATAATTTTGTTTGTGTTTGCAATGAATGTGTTTTTTTTATTCATTGCTGTGTTAGGAGCATCAGTGTTGATTGTAGCATTCTAGTCTTATGCCTGAAGCCCACGTTTTGACGAAAGATTTGAATCGCTGTTAAAGGTAATTCAGATCAGGTTGAGAGAACAGAAACTATTGAAATAAATGGTAAATTCTGTAACTGCTTGCTTGTGTTGGTGCGATGCTGGGAGTTGCAGTAAAGTTAAGCCAGATCAAAATCTCCAGTTAGTACTTGGATTGGTGATCGTTCATGGAATATCATACTATGTGATGCT
Source organism: Allolobophora icterica (assembly GCA_963556255.1). Taxonomy (NCBI): domain Eukaryota; kingdom Metazoa; phylum Annelida; class Clitellata; order Crassiclitellata; family Lumbricidae; genus Allolobophora; species Allolobophora icterica. The sequence continues at coordinate 38,039,227 of OY744605.1, forward strand.
GTCCATCAAGGAAATTAGTTAGGAAATTAAAAAGGCATGTTAGGAAATTTTAAAAGTTGTTTTTTCATTGGATTCGTGTGATGGTTTTTGTGCCTCAGTTGAATATCTTTTAACCTGAGCTTCTGAGACATTTATATAAAGACATGTAAACAAGTGTGTACCTTTTCCTTTTTTGATCGGACCCATTAGGTTTCATACTTGCGTATATGTTATTTAAAAGCATGTTCATAGCTAGCTTTTTACAGAGAAATGTTGATATCTTCAATCCAATGTTCAAACTAGAATTTATTTGGCTGTGATATTCGAAAATATGTTGTTATCCGGTGTTATGTGACTGTTTGCTTCAGTTCCAAGAGGTCAACTATGCCAACCGTGTTCTCGGTGATACAACAAAGAGAGGAATCTATGATCGATATGGATCCATTGGTCTCTATGTGGCTGAACAGTTTGGTGAAGAGAATGTCAACACGTACTTTGTCTTGACTAGTCCCTGGTGCAAGGTAAGCATTTCGTCAGTGGTAGGACATTCGTGTGTTGCTGAGCATCCTCTAATGATCATATTTTCCAGTTGTAAGGCATTCTCTAATGGTAGGATCTTCACCAACCTTTATTTCCTTCAATTGTTGGGCTTCTGTAATTATAACAACCTCCAACTGTAGATCTTCCTGTAATGATATGACACCCTCCAAAAACACAGGACTTCATGTGATAGTAGCCCACAATCATTCTGTATTACATTCTTTGAAGGCTCTTAATGAGACTTGAAATGCCGAGATGAGAAATCGTGAGATTACAATTATGATTACTTGATGTAATGGAATGTGAGTTGTTCTAGAATCCTAAAATGGTCTAGTTTTCTTATTCTGAGGTATTTTTCTTATTCTGAGGGAAGTGCGGAACGATGCTGCAAGTAGAGGACATTTGCTGGTGAAAGGACATTTTTTGCAGGATAGATGAATGATAACACTCATGGTCAGGAGAGCATTAAATCACAGTTCGATAACCTTAACCCCCCTCTAGAGCGGCACCTTGCATGGCTGCAAAAACATGTATTTAATTAAGTTCTTGATTGTGCTGTCATGTTTCAATGTAATCTTACTGCATACTTGTCAGTTTGAATTAATAAAGATTATTATTATTATTATTATTATTTTTAGTTTACTACTCATACAATTTTCCCAACTAATATTTGATTTTGTGATTTGACATTGTAATAAATTGCTGTTTGGTATGTTTATATCACCTTTTGATAGCCTGTTAAAACAATATTTGTAGTATATGACATTAAAATTAAGGAAGAGTGGTTTGAGTGATGCATTTATATATATGTCAATTTGTATCATTTTCATGTAAACTGGAAATTCTTTGTTAGGGTTTGTTCGTCTTTTGTGGACTGATTACTGGATGCTATCTGTGCTGTTGTTTCTGCTGTTTCTGCAACTTCTGTTGCGGAAAGTGTAAGCCTCGACCTCCAGACGAAGATGGCAGATATGCTAATTTGCATGTAAGTTGCAAAGTAACAAAATATCTGTTGATATACCTGTTGGTAATTACTAATAAATGTGTACACAGAACTATGCGGTAACAGGTAATGCATACAAATCGTTTTCACCTCACAGGAAGCAACTGTCAAATCATTGACTCCTGGCGTGTATAATTGTGTCCAGACTGTTATGATGTTGATTGTTGATACTTAAATAAAAAGGCAGCAAAATATAACTTACCAAAATGAAGCTGCTATAAGGTTTGACATGGAGCCAACGAATCATCCTTTAACCAATTTAAGACATTTGAACTCCAAATATAGCATTGACTGCCCAGCTACAATTTTAGTTTTAGTGCTTACGAAGAGCTGATCACTGGCAATTCAGATTTATTCAGAATTGTACATAGTGCTTCAATGCTGTTGGCTACTGTAGTAAGATGGAATGCTGTTTCAGGAGGACTTCAGCAGCCCAGAACAGTCTCCAGAGCGTGAGCAACCCATCTTCATCCAGCCGACTTCGCTGTCGGAAGCCAATGCCAGCGCCTCTGGCAACAACCATGGAACACCCTCTGTTGATATAGAGCTCAGCGAGAAGTCAACTCTGCCGACACAGGGCCAGGCCGCTTATGGCGCAGACTTCCAGAAGTCGTGAACTGCTTAGGTCAGTGATGGACCGGAGCGTGCTAAATGACACAGCTGCTACAAGTGGCACAACACAGAGCATGCTCTCTGCGTTTCACGACGGCAACTGCGAGAGATGATGGGACATAGCTTGTGGTATATTACTATGTTATACATATATGCCACCGCTTTAACACGTTGACCGCCGCCATATTTTTCCTCCCCACGCCACAAAAAAGTGGGAAAAAGTTTAAAAAGTGGTATATATGCATACATACATACATACATACATATATACATACATAGGTACATACATACATACATACATACATATACACGTACATAAATACATATATACATACACACATACATACATACATATACATACATACATGTATGCACACGTACACATGTACATACATACCTACATACACATGTACATACATACATACACACGTACATACATACATACAACATTCATACATACATGCATACATATTACATACATACATACATACATACAAACATACATACATACGACATAAACACATACATGCACACATACATACACACATACATACACACATGAATACACACATACATACATACATACATACATGTATGTATGTATGTGTACATGTATGTATGTATGTATACATATGTATGTGTCTATACATGTATGTTTGCATGCATATGCATGTATGTATGTATGTATGTATGCATGTATGTATGTATGTATGTATGTATGTATGTGAGTATGTACACACATGTATGTATGTATGTAGATGCATATCTGGATGCACATGCATGTATGTATGTATGTATGTACATGTGTACGTGTGCATACATGTATGTATGTATATGTATGTACAGTATGTATGTGTGTAGGCACGTGTGGATGTATCTATATGTATGCATGTATGTACGTGTTTATGTATGTATGCACGTGCGTATGTATGTATGTATGTATGTACATACATGCATGTATGTATGTACATACATGTATGTATGTATGTACATACATGTATGTATGTATGTACATGCATATATCTATGTACATGCAAGTATGAATGTACATAAAATTAGTACGAGTTATCTCGTACTCGGCGCTATAGGTAAGAAAATTATGTACGAGATATCTCGTACTCGGCGGTGAACGTGTTAATAACTATTTGACCCTGGGTTTTCAAATGGTACCAGATATTGGATTCCACGATGTTGCACAATGTCATTTGACTTCATCCGCTGTCACTACGTTAAAGAGGATGGCACGAATACAAGTTTGTCTTCTTTCTCTATGTGTTTAATTTCTTTACATTACATTGATTGAAGCTAGAATCCTACAGTATGGTTGCCAATTGGTTATAGTCCATACTAGACTGTCTCTATCTGCCCTGTTTTTTGGGTTTTGATTCAATACTGTGGAATTGTTATGGTTTTGAGTGAAAAGGAAGAACAGCTTGTTTAATTGTTGATTAATGGCTGTTTGCCTTTTACCACTATATGTAGAGTTTGAAACATCATGTGGATTTACTCTGATGGGAATATTTTTGTATTTCAGTAGTCCTCTTTAGTCGTGCTTTTAAGGACAGTTCTTGGAAGTTAAGGTTCTGCACTTTTTTCTTCCCCTGCACCCTATCTTTTAGTGACTGTGTAGTTTGTTTTTACATAAGATACAGATTTTGTAGCAGCTGCCAATTTTAGTGCGCTCCAGGCTTGAGCAATTCTGGATGTGGTTGGGTCAGTTTTGATACTCTGTACTTAAGTCACTTGTCTGTTTTTTGTGAGTCAATAATATTTGACGTTTCTAGTGGTTAACTTGGAGTTTATCTACAGTTTATAGTAGCTATTTATTAATGTAGTTTGTACCTCTTAATGGTTTGTTTCATAAAAATTTCAGACCGATGTGAACGTCTGCTTTACATAAATTGCAAAGCTTCTTGTTTATCAAAGTTTCCCAATTTTCTCTGTTTTTGAATTCTAATGTTGATCTGTTTTGTTTGAATGTTGTTCTTTTCTCTTTGAATTCAATTCATATTGTTTTGCAGTTTTTCATATATGTATATATATACATTGTTGTAATCTTTCCCTTCCAGAATACTATTTGACTTTCTGTCATTGCGCAAAGGAAAACGTTTTTGAATTGTAATAATTCAGACAGTGATAAAAGCTACTTGGTTCACTATTTGTCACAGTACAGTGGAATAATGCTACCTTTGGAAGCCATTTCAAATACTGTGCTGTACTACAGAAAGTGATGTTTTAAAGCTGAACTTTGGATCGACTTCCCCAACCAAGCTATATAGCATTATGATGCACTTTATAGGGTCTTTTGTGCAACTGCAATTTTAGATAATGGTTTGAATAGTGAAATGAATGGGTTTGATCGTATCTGCTGTTGTAAAGCAAGATGAGGTACAAAGTTCAAGTTTGGATGTGGAGGACTAATTGGTCACAATAGTAATGAACCAGATGTTGCGCCCGAACATCTGCGCGTATCACTGGCCGTATAGGTAGTTATTGGACTTCTCTGTCATTTGAGTGCATTATTTTGTCTAAATTCAGAATTTACTTGGTAATTACTATGATGTTGGGAGTTTTCTGTTGCCAAATTTCCATGTTGGACTTATTCTTCATGTCTGCTGTTGAGTTTGGGGCCATCCATATATTATGTACGCATGGAGGGGAGGGGGGTTAACCGAAATGCATGTGCTTGCGTACGCTTGCGAATGGGAGTGGGGGATCTACTGATAATGTACGTACGCATAGGAAACGGGGCCTTCAAATTGATTGGCCTTCAAGTGAGCTAGAGTTCAGTCTTTCCAGCTATCCGGTACTACCAGAGGAAGTAGGACTGTGGGAGAGGTGTCACTTGTATGCCACCTTACCTCTGCATGCTATTATTAAACTATCACACAACTTAACAGTGAGTCCATGGAATCCTCATCCTTCAATCTGGCCTAAAGTGCAGACAGTCGCTGCCTGGACCTGAACTACTGACACATTCTGCAGCTGGTCTGGGGAGTGCCTCAGGAGTATGTACGCAGGTGGGGGGAAAAGTACGCATGCGAACAGGGAGGGGTCCAATTTTCCCGGACTTTTGCATACGTAATATATGGATGGCCCCTTTGTATGCTGTGATGGTATTTTGTTTACATGTCATCTTGGTCTGCATGATTGCATGAGGAAGGGCTTTCTGATGTGTGGTTGAATCTGAGATCTATGGACCATGTACACCATCTGCAACCTGGTAATTTTCACCCCTGCGATGTCGATCTGTGGAGTGGTTTCGACCGTTGGTCACTTGAGGCATTTCAATCTGCCGACCAGCAGCAGGTGATGAATACCTGTTCTACATGCACTCACTGGCTAGAGGGATAGTGAGACCTGTGTTATCTTCCACCTATGAGGGACTGCTGGGCAGTGGTGGCATCATGTACCATGGACTTTACCACCTGTCCTTACTCCACACTATCAGTGCAGCTTGGTCCAACGACTCCTTAACATGCTGGTCTGGTAGCTGTGGATGGAATGATGGGAATCCAGTGGTTAGCGCTATGTGTGCCTGCCTCTGGCGACTCCTAGTTTTCTTTGTATTGTTTTGCTTACTGGTGAAATTTCTGTTATAGGCTAGCACAGGGAGTGCCTCTGATTAGTTTATCTAGATGTGGCGCTACATAAATTTATAATTACAATCTGACAATCCATGTGTGAACCTGTAATTCTTGCCGATGGAGGTTAGCAGCCGTTCATTCTGGGCATACTCAAGAAGAGGAGAATTTTGTGAGACATCATGCTAATTGGTTAAATATTTGTGGCATTACTCTGCAAGAAATTGTTAAAACATGTTATTCCTGAAGAATTTTAGATTGATTCAGCTGGATTTTTAAAATCATTCTCTTTTTCCCATGTTGGCAACTTTCCACATCAGAACCAGTGTCCTTGGAGCCAAGTACTTATATATAAACAATGATACTGGATCTAGTTTTCAAAACTGTTTAAAAATTAAGAAGAAGAAGAGAAGAGCAGACCCTTAAGCTAGCCATGGCATGAAGTGTTGGTGACTTCATTTTCTTTTGCTTGGGCATATGAGGGTGGGTGACCAGTCCCCTTCCTCGCCGTCTCTTCTTCCCACCGACAGTGTATGGTCAGTGTACTCATCAGAGCCGAGTTGGCTAGGGGGCACAAGTGGAGCAGAAATCTCGAATCAGATTTTCTGCCCTGGCTGGGATTTGAACCTCCGACCCCTCGACTGATAGTCCAGTGCGCTAACCACTACACTATCAAGCACCCAAACATTAAGAAACCACATTTAATTAGAAAAATGCTGATGTACAGCACGGTTACAGGAGTACATATGTAAATATCTTTGCATAGTTGCTAATCATGTTCTTGACAATAATTTTACAAATATGCTTAATGGGAGCAATACATACGCTATTACACATGCTTAATTATATGTACATACTTAAACGTCTAGTAGGCAACTAGTAGTAATCTCTGTTTTAGGAAAACAAAGATTTCACTGTGTTTATGTTGGCTAGTTCAAACACCAGTATACTAATATATTAAATCAAGTAGATTTTGCCACAGTCTTGAACTTTGGCCCAAGGATGAACGCAACCTAGTTAAAGCAGGAGAGTTGGTAAAAAAACAGCCTGAAATTATATTCTTGCCCGAAAAACTTGTAAACTTGTCAAGAGTTCTCAAGATGGTTGAAGCAGTTATTGCAGCTCAAGAACTGCTACTCATTAGGAGTGAATACCAGTATGCATACCAAGGATAGCTTATCTCCATGTTATAGTACTTGAAGATTCATAACAATAATAGCTTTTCTCCATATCATATTACATGTACCGGTACATATGTAGCTATGGTCAACATTCCCTCTTGGCCAAAAATTCAGTGCACAGATTTTAGAACTTGCTGAGCTAATCAGTTATTAAATGCCTCTTTCACCAGTATTCCTAGAGGCATTGTCCATGGTTTGAAGGATATTTGGATTCAGCACAAACATGACAACAATCCCATAACTGGAAAACATTTCTGAAATGTGACATGGCTTGGAAACAAAATGTGAATTTCAGTACAGTAAGAATGAAAGAGCATGACAGTCACGAGCTACTTGGCAAAGGTATTTACAGAGTCAATGGTTTCCGTGCCTACAGTTCTAGCCAACATTTGTGAAAGGGGCCATCCATATATTACGTACGAAAAAATCCGGGGAAATTGGACCCCCTCCCCCCCCCTGTTCGCAAGCGTACTTTCTTCCACACCCCCCCGCGTACGTACACTTGACGCACCCCCCCCGAAGACCAGCTGCAGAAAGTGTCTCGAAAGTCTGCACTTTAGGCCAGATTGAAGGATGAGTGAGGGCCAATACAGACAAATTATAGGTGTCTCGTTCACAGCACAGAATAACTGCACATGGCTTTTATATAATGTAATAAAATGCCATCGGACGACTATAGGACAATACAGAGTTATAAATAGGCTAATATGGACGTCATAATTAGAAATTTATTTTGAGTACGTACACTTTTGTCCCCCCTGTTCGCACCCGTATGCAAAATCCGACCCCTTCCTCCCCTCATTGCGTACGTAATATGTGGACGACCCCAAACAGCTAGATTGCAGCATCGAAGACGAGACACAAACACCTTCAGCTCATCCTACATTGGACAAAGTTCAACTTTACATGTCTATAATAATTTCTTTGACAATTAATTAACCTTTCACATTTCTAGCGTGCCTAAAGATATCTTGAATCCGAGTTGGCTATGTACAGTTCAAATGCAAGATATGCATGTCCGTGTTGATTTATTACACATGACAGACTTTGCCTGCTGTCTCTGTCTCTGTCTCTGTTGGTTCCACTTGAAACTTGAGCCAAATATCCACGGTGAATTTTAGGAATGTTTATCATTGCAAGAGAACTTTGTAGCAGAACGTGAAGAAAGCTAAACTGAAGGTTAGCGTTGATGCTGCTGTGCTTTTTCGTGGTGCACTGTTACACCCATCCTTGTCATTGCAGAAGCAGAATGTCTTTGTGTAGTCATAAGGATTCTTTGGATCGTTATTTCGTCCTGGTTGACAATAGTTCTGACGCTGAACTGTTGGCAGCTTTTCACGATGACGTGTGCTATGACGCAGTGTCATCAAACACTCACGTGTTATCACCTCATCAGCTGCAAAACATAAGAAAACAAAGCACAATATATTTAATGCAACAAGGAAAGTTTTCTGGGGTCTTGGCTTGTCATACCAGTGTGCATGTCATAAAATGAAGTACAAGAATCATATACCGGGGTAGATTGCTTCAAAACACCTAAGGAAAGAATTGTGTAGATATGATAGAACAAGGTAACTACCGGTTTGCATATTAAATAATCCATACTTACTGCAACCTCAGCCTTTCTAGGGTACAGTTAGTAAGATAATCTTACATTCTTTCTGAGATATTGCTTTATATATTACTTGTAGGATCTGTTGGTAGAAAAGATGGTGGCAATTGTGATTTAAAGTTTCAACAGTGAGTCACCGATTATTTTTGAATCACAGCGCTTGACTCCAACCTCATCCAAGGGAATGCTAGTTGTTGTCTAGGATGTCCTAGTTGTCAGTTTTTTTAAATCACAAAGCTAGTTGGCTTTCTACACTTACAGCATAAAGATGAAAGCAATATATTACTGCACTGAGTATTATATCACTGGTGCTAATTTTGTCATGTAAACTAGCCATACAAATCAAATAAAAATCACAATAGAAATATCTAAAGTGGTATTTAAAAGGTAATTGCACAGCATGAAGTGCTTCACGAGGACTGTGAAGATATTGTGTGAAGAAAAGATCTGGTAGCCCTGAGACCAGTAAAGGCAGGTAATAGACGATCTGTAATGGTGGGTTTTGTTTGGGTTGAAAATTCAGTCATGCAATTATCTACAAGAAATTACTGTAATTCAGCATCACAACGCTAAATTTGCATAACCTCATATTTTCTAAGTGTCAAAGTTAAACTCAAGCCCAAAGGAACAGTGTACACCGGAAATTATACTGGTATGTACTATGTAGGTCTAACAACCTAATGTAGTTGAACTTGAAAATGAACATGAAGTTGGTTGCTGTTCTTGTACAACATGATCAAAGACAACATGACAAACAAGCAACCCAGTTGTTCTGTTGCCTCTGCATAGATTTGGATAGCATGAAAGTCACTTACATCCAATCTTTTCAATGACTTTCACACAGAAATTCTCGCCTCCATACTTGTCTGGTGAAGGACATGTGTGCCACCTCTCTAGACGGATACTCAATTCCTTTCCGCATCCAGGCTGCGAACTCACACATCGATAGCACTGAAGAGCCACAGCTAAAAAGCACACAATCCACCACTTTTACTTAGAACCATTCTTACCATCTGGCCATTTAAAGTAACATAAATGTTCATAACACGTTCAACACATATTTGCAATGCATTCACCATTTACCTCACTGTCCACAGTTCGAACTGTGCAGTGTTGGGTACTTTTTAAATAGTAAATACTATTTAAATACTATTTAAATAGTTTATGACTATTGATGCCACTATTTAAAATAGTCATGAAAAAGGTCCTATTGAAATAGTATTTAAATAGTATGCGACTATTTACTATTTATTAAAATTTAAATAGTCAACCACCAGTCTAAAAGTTAACAAGAACTACTAACGGAACGTCATTACATTAGAAAATGTCAAGCTTTCTCAATAATTATATGTAACTGACACTGATAATAGCTAGTTTTTGAATAGTCATGTGGACAATGATGTGGTACTTGAACGTTTGATGTTACTCAAAGCTAACAAGCAGTGGCGTAGCCAGGTTTCAACACCAGGGGGAGCGAGCACATGAAAAAGGCCCCAACTACCAAAATAAATAATTATCGGCATTCACGTTGCAAAAATGCTTTGAATCTAATTAACACAACTAAATTTGGAAGCCACATTTGTAAAATGCTCTAATCTATTAGTTGTGCTATTTATTTATTCATTCATTCATTCATTCGAGTATTTATTAAGCACCTCCTCAGGGGGGCTACTCAAAGGTGCTCCCGACACCTGCTCGGCCAAACAAGACAGTTTTCAATCGAGTATAGAATGTATAAGAGGGAGTTCTCGGGAACAGGCATAGATCCGGGAAGCCCGTTCCATGCCGTCGGGCCCACCACTGAAAAACATGGTTCTGCATGGTGGCTGAGCAGACAAAAGGCACAATGAGTACCCCTTTGCCCGAAGATCGAAGGTGCCATGGCGACTACCATGAGCATGGGGCGGCAAAGGACCCGCAGATAAGCTGGAGCGCATCCCAGCAGGCACCTCCAAACCAGGGAAACAACCCTCATACTACACGCTGGCTGACAGTTGGCTGGAGCCAGTGCAGGACCTACAGTTTATTATAACCAGACACCTCACAAAATTTTGGTATTCGACCAATAAGACGTGCCGCAGAGCATTGCACTCGATTGAGGCACGCCAAACGACTAGAAACTAGGCCATAGTAGAGTGGGGAACAGTACTCAAGTCAAGATTTGTGACATAATCTAGTGACACTATTTAGGTTTCAACCATGAATCAGATATTCGATTATCCACTCATGGAATCTCTTTCTTTTTCGAACTCTGTGTTGCTTATAGTCAGTAGTAATATCCAGTCTTCTTGTCAAGACTTTAAACCTCAAGACCAAGACCAACACCAAGACTTTGAACCGCGAGACCAAGACCAAGACTTTGAACCTCAAGACCAAGTCCAAGACCAAGACCTCGAACATCAAGACTAAGACCGAGACCAAGACCGAAAAAATCACATTCAGGCCAAGACTTCTTTTCCTTACACAAAAAATTGTCGAGTCGATAATTTAGTGACAATGTGAGTCTTTTATTTCATTGAAGCAAATTAACTTCAATGCAGACTGCAGAGATTTCCGAATTCGTATTTACAAAAGTCCTTCATGCAAAATGTTATTCCAAGTGCCTTTTGTATTTTATCCAAACCAATTCGCTCAGAATTTTCTGACCAAGACGTGCCCTGTGAACCTCACAAAAAATTCCGCCATGTGAAAAAATACTTTCCGTAGCTAGGTGCTGAAGTCGCTGGCACACACAGTAGCTTTTCAAGCACTGGATGTAAATGTACAAATTGTGAGTCTTTTTGAAATCCTCCCATGGTTTATCAGACCGTCTGGCTTCAGAAACAAGTCTCGACAGGGCTTCCAGATACAGTATAACTTAGTTGCTGCGGCCGATGGGTTTTCCTGACCAACAAGACTTGTATCCGTCCGTATAGGTATTTGTCGTAGGTTATGATGCAAACAAGTTTGATAAAAAAAAATTAATTCTTGAGTTTTGTTAAATGACTGTTCATATTGACAGCCGGTCTTGGTCTTGGTCTTGCGAGACCAAGACCAAGACATTGAACCTCAAGACCAAGACCAAGACTTTGAACCTCAAGACCAAGACCAAGACCAAGACATTTGGTCTCAAGACCAAGACCAAGACTTTTAAAAATGAACTCGAGTGCACTCGAGACCAAGACCTCGGTCTCGAGGACAACAAGTCTGGTAATATCACCTTTTTGAACCAGCTCGTTTGCTTCATTCTCAATCCGTTCAAACTCAAACTTGAAATCATTTCGCATATTTTAATATCGTTTTCATAAAGTTGAATCAAATGAGGTGTTACCAAATCAATGCTACTTCTCTGTAAATATGTGGATAAACTGAAAGCCTTCTCTAGCACTTTTTCCAGAATATTAGAAGAACTAAGAATTCGAACGTATCAAGGGTTACAAGCATGCCCTTTGCCTCAGTCAGCTGTTTCGTAGTGCAGCTTTTAATCTCACCATCCACGAGTATATAACTATATATGCAGGGCAACTATTAGTTCTGGTAAATTCTGCAAGAGTACATGTACTGCTGATTTTCTGAATGCCCATCTGGAATCGCAAAGTCTTTCTAGAGTTCCAGAAAACAAATTATGTCGTTCGAACGATTGGAATTTTAAAAAATTTGAACGATTGGAATAAATAAATTTTGAACGATTGGAATAAATAAACTGTGAAAAAGGCCCCACATCTTGGAAAATGGTCGCAGGGGGAGCGGCCGCTCCCCCTGCTCCCCCCCTAGCTACGCCTCTGCTAACAAGAACTATTATCGGAGCGTTAGGCCTACTACATTAGAAAATTTCCACCTTTTCTCAAAATTTAGGCCTATATATAACTGTCACTGATAATGGCTAAATAGCTTTTAAATAGTCAAGTGGTATTTGCAATAGTCTGCAGCTATTGACTATTTTAAATACTATTTAAATAGTTTTCTACAGGGACTATTTACTATTCTATCTAAATAGTCAACCTGACTATTTGCCCCAACACTGGAACTGTGCATTAAGTGACAGTTGCTGCTCAAGCTATTATCTTTCTGATAACAAAAGATAGTCTCTCAGTTCGAGTGCTGTTGTTGTATTTGCACCTCAGCAAACAGATCCTAATGTTCACATGGCTATGCTTCCACGGACTAATGCTGGTATAGGAAGGTAAGGCAAGACATTTGTTTACATGCCTATATAATAGAAGTGTGGTCCTGTAGGAAACAGTAGCTGAGTGTTTAGAATGACTGGCTTGTAATATGAAGACTACGACCTCAAGCCATTAGACAGTTACTGTGCTAGAACCTTAATTAAGCAAGTCCTTCATTCATGAAATGCTCTGTGCCTCAGATTAATAAACACATAATAAATGCAATATTATAATAGTAATAATGTGAAGAACTTTTTGGTTGAAGTGAGAAACTTCTCTAGCGCAGTACCCAATCATCCATTTTCAACTTGGTCTTATTGCTGTATATATTATTCACTTAATAGTGTGAACACAAAGATAACACTCATGAGGTTTCTTTAAGAGGTTCCAACTACACTTTTGGTAAAGGTATATGGTGGCACAGTTGCATCTGTGCACAAGGTAAACATCATTGCTGCCCCAGAATTGGATAGAATAGAGTGCTACGAACTCTCACCACCTACTTCTGCTCAAGTAGGTAAGTAATATTTAAGGTGAAAAATTAACTTATTAGAAAATTGACACAATACTTCAAAAGGTTAAAAATGAACTGTCAAACGAACACAATATTTACAAACATCAGGAATTAATTGTTATTGTTTCAAATTAAAGTGTACATGTCCGAAATAAAAATCAGAAGTTCGAAGAGGTCCTTGCCTTGAAAGGCGGATTGCCACACAAATTCCAGCAGGTATTTAAGAAACAACTCATGACTTGTTCCAAATTATCTCTCAAGCTTTTGATTTGTTCCAAATTGTCTCTCAAGCTTTTGATTTGCTCATCCACATACATGCTCTCGACGTTTTACTAGACCATTTTTAAATATTGTGTTCATAAATCATTACTTACTTACTTGAGCTTAAGTATGCTGTGAAAGTTCGTAGCACTATATCCTATCTAATTCTTGGGCAGCCATGATGTTTATCTTGTGCACGGCCTCAACCGCTCCACCATAAACCCTACCACACTATTTAAATATGGATTAATGGGGAGAACTTTAGTGGAGGCCAAAGGAGATAAAGTGACTTTCAGTGTCTGATTTTGCTATCACGGCTGGGTTGACTTGGCTAAGGACTGAAACTCCCAAACCTTGTTGATATCCAGGGCAAAAACATTTCAATAGGGGCCTAGAATTTGTATTACAGAAGACAACTTGGGTTTTCTTGTCCAGTCTGTTAGATTTTGTTCAATTCCAAGTTGCATCTTCTCTCTGTCGAAATAAAGTTTACTCGTAAAATGGTCAACAACATTGGATTTTTACGGCAACAATGACTGGTCACTTAATCACCGTCAATTGTACATGTTGCTTATATACTGTACATATGGAAGGCCTGCTACTACCATGCAAAAACGTTAAATGAAACTTAATCCTGCGTAATTTAAGAATTCATCCATCTTCACAGCAGATTAGAAAAGCCATCTAACCACTAAGCAAACCATGAATGCTGTCTATCATCATCATCATCAGTTCCTGACACCAACCATTTGGTGGCGATGGGTACAATTAAATGATCTCCATTGTCCTCGTTCATTTGTCAAGTCTATTGCCCCTCTTAGTGTTAGTCCAAGTGATGTTATGTCCTCCGTTATATTATCTATCCAGCATAGTCTGGATCTGCCTTTGTGTCTTTTCCCTTCGAACCTTGCATGCAGTGCACTGTGTGGGATTCTGTCAACTGGCATTCTCTCTACATGTCCAAACCATTGAAGTCTTTGTTGAATGACTTTGTCTAGTAGAGTTGTTTTGATGTCTAATGGTTGTCTTATGTCATCGTTTCTTATTTTCTGCAGTCTTGAAATCCCTGCGATCTTCCGCAGCCAGCTCATTTCTGCTGTAAGAATTCTTCTCTCATCTTGTTTTCGCATTGTCCAACATTCCGATCCATATAGGAAAATGGGTTGTATGAATAATCTTTGTTCGCGTAATCACCGTCAATTGTACATGTTGCTTTAGGCCTATATACTGTGCGTACGGACGGCCTGCTACTAGCATGCAAAAACGCTAAATGATCTAGTCCTGCGTAATTTAAGAATTCATCTATCTTAAGGCATGTTCATTGTTCACAGTAGATTAGAAACGCCATCTTACCACTAAGTAAACCCTGAACGCTGTCTATAGATTATACGCGAGTCAAAATGCACCTGAACGCTTTAACAATAAAAAGTAACACCAATAAACCAGTTATACCCACCAGCTTCAATAAGGATGAGAAAAGTTATAATTTCGATTAACAAAGGCGGCATTTTCATATTTTTTCCTTCCAAAACAATTCGCTTATCAAACTATAGGCCTGCTCATAAACACAGGTGAGTGTTATCGCGAATTATTTTCTACCTGTGCAGAAACTGGTGCGAATCATAATGTTATCAACCACAAAATTTCATTTGTGTAGCGCTATTATAATTCCGAATGAAAAAAAGAAGTAAGTAAATACGATAACAAAACACTAGCCTGTCTTCTTTCACATAAAATCGTTTTTATTGGTCAGAAATCATAAATAAAATATCATACGCAAAATATGATCATAACTTCATAAGCTTTGAAAATGATTTTTGTGGTTACGTACGTAAGCTTGGTCCAAAACTTATGATCTATTATCGTAATCGTAAACTAAATTTATAAAGCGCCACTCGATAGCTAAACGCAGCTAGGGCGCCAGCTCATTCACGAGCGCTGCGTCAAGTCAGAGGGATTTCAAAGGGGTAGTCAAAAGGAGGTCCGAGAAGGGCTGTAGGCCTAGTCGAGGGTATACGCGGGTATACAGCGTGTACTCACCTCTAGAGACCGTACTCACCTTACAAAAGATTTGAACTTACCTCTAAGTAGTTTTGGAAAACTAACCGTTAGCGCATAGGCCTACTCATCTCTAATTTTACCACTACAGCCCTGTCCGAGTCCGGTTTTCCAGAGGGACCAGATCAATTGAGAGATGAGACAGGTAGGCCTACGTTTTGCCTCTCTTGAATAAACTCTCGACTCCCAGAATTACAACAAATATCTGATCCATCCTACGAACTGACTAGAACCTCCCCTCTTGCTATCTCTCCACAGGTTTCTCATTCAAAACTGAAAATACTGCTTTTTCATAAATCCTATCCTGATCCTCTGTTTCCCGATGCCCCTCGATCGCCGTTCAATACTAAACACCATGATTGCAGTCTGCCTGCCTAACCCCGGAACCGATTTTCACCTCCCCCGCCTATCGATTTTGTTTTGACTATGCGCCTGTGAATAAATTTCACTTCTTTGGGCGCTGCAAAAATCTGGAGATTACGATCGACTCGGTAGGTTTCGACTGAGAGATGTCGACAGCAGATGTCAGTGATGATTTCGAGCACGATAGACGGTCTAAACTTTCTAACGCCTTACACACAACATAATTATATGGTTGTGAATCAATTAGCTAGAAGTCTTCTTAGGACTGCAGTTGCATGGTTCGCAGTGTAGCAGAGTTCGCAGTGTAACGCTCTTAAAGTGTCCTGCAAGGTCAACTGGTGATACGATTCAGGATGAGAAATGTCGGGGGGCTGGGAGTAGGGAATGTAATCCCGGGATCCCGAATCCCGGGATCCCGGGATCCCGGAACATTTTTCAATCCCGTAATCCCGGGATTGACAAACGTGGAATCCCGTATTTCCGGGATTACAAAAAATTGGGATTTTTGGATTAAATTTGCTTGATCCACTGTATAATTCTTCCTTGAGGCTTGGGCAATGGACGCTAATTACGGCAGATAAACAGCAACGACGGGTACCAGCCCTAGTGCAGACTACAGACTGACTCTGCCTGCCAGAGGCGTTTACCCCCCCCCCCCAAGTTATTGTAGCAACGTCCCTTTCCCTCTGTTCTTCCCCCTCCCCGTTCCTTTCCCCTTAAGATGGTGTCACACACACACTGACAGATCTCCCCTATGTCTTGGATGGAGCATTTGCTCCAAGGTTTCTATGGTGTAGACGCCCCTGCTGGCTACTTTAATATCAGGGTGCTGCAGGCTGCTGTGCACTCCGCTGCAGTACGGCTGCTAGGCCTACTGGTAGGCGAGACTGCTAGGCTGCTACTGCTTGGGTCTTCCCGCAGCGATGCTGCGCTGGTCACCTGTCGTTCTGAGACCTCATTCCCGGCCGTGGGATTGCTATCAAGTATCAAGATCTTTCCACTCAGAAACACCCCACCCCGAGTTAATGAGCCTCCGAATACAAGCTGTTAGTGGAGAAACCTTGATCACGGATCAACCGAGCCCAACTGCTGTCAAGTGCCTCTGCCTATGCTCGGAGTCATCATTAGTGGGTGAATCTACTTTTGACACTTCACGCTTCTTGCGATAATTTTATCGTAAATAACTCCTAACGCACGTTTAAACTTTTCATTTTAAGTTACAAGTTTATAACACATCCCCACAACGTTCTTAATACCATTATATCTTTAATACACAACAACGTTATAGTATTAAATATACATTTATGCTACAGGCGGGAAAATTTTTTATTGCATAAAGTATAATCCCGGGATCCCGGGATCCCGGGATTGATAAATTCCTAATCCCGTAATCCCGGGATTGACAGAATGCTCCGGGATTACATTCCCTAGCTGGGAGGATTCTATAGGCGTAATTTGTAGGGGTACCCGTACCCCCACTTTTTGAACTGAGGGGTACCGTACCCCCCATTTTTTAAACAATGCCAATCTATTTTATTATTGTGCCTTCCCAGAGATTGTCTCCTTGCAAAAAGTCAAAGTGGAGAAGAAATTGGTACCCCCACTTTTTAAACCAAAGTTACGCCCATGGAGGGCTCAACCCCTAGACTTTCTTAGACCCCCAGTTGTCTTCATTGCACACCATAGTGGGTCGTTTCCAACCTCCAGTTGTGCTAGTGTGATTATATTGTGCACATATTTTAGCACTTTCTTTCACAAATCGCTTTGTAGGTATTAGGTAACTAATAAAGTAATGCTGTGCTTTATTGTGAGATTTGTGGCCATGTGAATTGTATGCTAATAAATTTGGTGATATCATCACTTTAAGGAGTTTAGTATTGAACTTTTGTGATATAAACAGACGTTTTTATAGTTGGTAGATAGAATTTTATGTCTGCCATTTATTTTTTTACCTAAAAAGAGATTCAGAACTAAGCTCTTTTTAGGTATTTCTTACAAGTAAATTACATAAGAGTTATTTAAAAATCGGATTAATTGAACTTGGATTTATTGAATTATAATATGTGCATCACATATGTTTGGAGTATTACTACCGGTACTCAGGCTGTTTACGGCAAGCTTTACGACTAAATAAAGCTAAATTTAGTCATTATTGTACATACTATTAATTAGATACATGTTGTTCTAAATATAGTACAAGGGAATAAGAACATAAATCTGTGAAGTGTTGCGAAAGCGTCTAATAATAGTTCATTGGAAGGTGAGGTTAATCGTGTTTCAGATAGCTATTCATTCATTTATTATCATGGGAATTTCAAAATCTGAAACAGAAACACTCTAAGGTGCCAAACATAATGTATTTATGAAGTGGTTGTCTCAACTGTTTTGTTGGTGCACCATTGGCATGACATAAAGACTAATACAGCACAAGGTGTTGTGGGATAACATAATGCACTGCAAAAAGCCATGACAAAATGCACCTACCGTACACGAATGTAACATTATTATGGACGTTCACTTAACGCACCAGTTTCTATAAGCCAGTGGTGAAACCAGCATATTACTTGCAGTTGGGAAGGAACATAATGACTGGGCTAAATACATGTACAGGCTATCCAACTGCGTTATGAGAGGGGACTTTTCCTTTCCTCGGCAGATTGTATCCTGGCTTAAGTCTACCTTCAGGCCAGACACATTTATGCATTATTGCATTGGCACAGTAGTCTTTCTAGATTAGAGCCAACAAATACAGAAAAACAGTCAAAAAGTAACTCAATTGGTTATTTCACTGATTGGTACTTAACACTGGAAAGGATTAATAAGGGTCTTCATACTCTGCCCTGTTTTCCAACATAATTAGTCTATTCTCATAAAAGTAATTCCAGTCACTCCCTGTGAACCACCAACAAAAAAATCAAGTCCTAGATACAAAAATAGGTACGGGATAGGGTAAGCATGTCTTGCCACAAATTATACAATAGGATCAATTTGTAACGTTTAAAATGACAGCCACTATCATCATAGTCAGCTGATAATCATGAAACTCAGATATCTAGCGCAAGGAAGACATTACTGAGAAGGACAAACAATATACATTTCCAATTTACATTTATCAAATCATTACATTACACAAAGTACTAAATTATGCTATAAAAATGTCACATCTCAAGCAAACATGTGTACAGTTAGCATATATTTATAAACTAAGTTTATATATATGCATGCAAATGTTCAAAGGAATGTATTACTTGGGAGTTTCAGCTAACATATTATTAAACTGCTATCAGATGCTAAAATCATGGACACATTACATATATTTAAATGTGTGTATATACAGGTGTATGATTCCATAAGAGTGTGCAAATCTTTGTGTATATACATGTTTGTGTACAGAAATTTCACAATTTACACACTAATCACATGTATATAAATTCACACATTTCCCATCACATGTGTATGGAAAGAAATGTAGAAGTAGAATATAATTTCAGAAGTAGGGATAAGGAGTAACAATGTTAGTTGAAATGATGTACAGATAAAGATATTGTGTGTTTTAATAGGACATAAATAGTTACATTTCAACTCAAGTGTCTGAAGGTGTAGAACTAGAGAAGGTTCCAAAATGTAATCAACGTGGATGAGATGATGAGCAGTGGAAGAGCAGTTGCAGAAACAGAGCGCCATGCACCATTGCACAGGTCTGTGTTACAGTAGCACCTGCGACTGTGGCCATCGACGGTTTCATAGTACTGGCACTCGTGGCTGAAGGCAATTGTTCGGCTGTTGGCGCAGATACGTGAAATGACAGTTGAATCTACAAATGACAATGAAATCAACATCAAAGTCTTTTGAATGTGGCATCAACTATCCATATGACCACAATGACCTTTGGAAACATCAATTCATCAGGAATGTGGGTAACAGATGGCTACATTATCTGAGTGTGCACTTGTTGGATTGTCTTTTTATTAACCATTCCAAAAGTGAATGAACCGGAAAATCTAATTAGACACTAAGATTACAATTTATAATGGTCCTTTGAGGGCTTCTGAGAAAGGTGCAATAGAAATTCTACAAATGTGCATACATTACTAGAAGCAGTATCTCTTGTTATTCAAGTAGAAACAGACTGTGCCAAATCCAACTGGCATTAATGCTTTGAGCGCACTTCAAGTACAAAAGATTAACAATATAAGTATCGCTATACAGTACAACACTGCAAGAAATTTTCAGAATTTCAATTTCCTGTTATGTTGAAGAGAAGGTATTTCTGCTTTTCTGCAGCTTCTGTGCTTACAGGGCCTCTGAATAGTTAATCTGCAAGAGGCGCTTTATAAATTTCGGTCGGAGTTGCTTCTAGAAGATTGGGTTGCTCTACTGATTTGTAGATGTATATAACAAATTGTGTTCAACTGTGAAAATTGCTAATATGCAAGAGTCGGTAAACAAACTTGGAAAGTTCAATGTTCAAAATGTAAATCGCTCAATGTCCTTAGTGGCGCAAGTGGGTTGTGCCTGGAGAACGAACTTGATTCAAACTATGGCAATATAAACAAACTACATCCAGGGATTATTTGTTAGAAAAACTGAGTCACAAGACTTAGTGCAATTGTAAGAGAAAGAAGTTTCTTATCGCACAGATAGAGACATTGTTCAAGTTCTTACATCTCGGAGTGTTCTTGTAGTAACCCATGAATATTGTTGTCTCCGTTTTCATGCAGCCGTAACAGCCATCTCTGATGCGTGGCTGGTCACAAAGATTTCCATAACCTGCTTTCCATACGTTGCACTCATAGCATTTCATCCCGAATGCTGAAAAATCAAATTTTAGACTGAAATTCAAAAGAATGACGATGGGATTTTGATAATAGCTTCATGCCATGAAAGTGGGAATCATGCTCAATGTACTTAAAACAAAGGAACCAGATGCATGCAAACGCCAAGTGGTAGTATTTTCATGAAGGTGCTCTGTTAAGAAACTTTAACAAGTAGTAGATTAACAGCAACATTATTACAAAAACAGCATACAAGTACAATTTAAATGGTAACAAAAACAACATTAAATAGTGCTTAAAGTAATGCTTCAGCCCAGAAAGTGAAACAAAAGAAAGATTACAGCTTGAAGTTACTTCGCAAGGAATTACGAAGTTACAGGATTTTATACAGTATAATGAAGCAAAAAGCTAACCATGCCCAAAGTTACAGAAAGCTGCAATACTGGAAATGAATAGATGGTGACTTGATCATATGTAGATCGACTTTCTTGGTCATTGGTCAGGACACTTTCTCAAATGTACTTATATGCAATAAAGAAACTTACTTCGCTGAATAAGTCTGTTTTCAAGAAATAAAAATATATTGAATCTTGTTTGACTTTGTTCCTTTCTTATTAGTTATTTAGTATCAGAAGTAGGAACTGGGGTGAAATTAACTATTTTAGAACGATATATCCTTTCAATTTAAGCGATCTCTGATAAGGTCATCTACCAAGCATTTTAATACATTCCAACTGATGAAGGCATTGAGCATGGTCAACCTTTGGATCTTTACAGATTTCCTCTGTGGGAGGTAACAGCGGCCAAAACTCTTTTGTAAAGAAAACCCGTATTTACGAAAATGCTCCGTGTACCGTATCCCCAAATCCCAACAATGTATTTCCGCTGGATACCTGGAACTACTTTGTAAAGAAACACCGGGTTACCGAAAATGCTCTTTCTGCCGGATCCCCAAAATTCCAATATCAAGTAAGTAATAAGAATGGACCATGGTGTGTAGTAAATCCCCGAAACCCCAATCCGCGAAAAGTAATTTCGCCGGATCCCCGAAATCGATTTTCTAAGTTTAAAAAAATTATTTGCGCAAATCTAACTTCTAGGGATATTTTCGAATATATTGTTCAGGATATGGACCGATTAGTCCTGATATAAGTTTACATGAATGAAACACTTGGTAGGCAAAACTTTTGGGGATTCAGCTTATTTTGATTTCCATTCACTTTTGGATGTTGGGGGTTATTGTCTGCACTAGTTTTCGGGATATTGTAACAATTGGTAGAAAACTGCTTTTGGGGATTTGGCTAATTTTGCATTCCATTTGCTTTTGGTTGTCAGGGATTCTGGTTTGCATCATTTTTCAGGATATCGAATACTTGGTAGAAAACTGCTTTCGGTTTATTTCGCAGTTTAATCGCTTTCAGGGAATCGAGATACAGGTAGATCATATCTGGGGCGGCCATGTTGTTTATACGGAGATCGGTCGCAGACAGTCAACAGGTAGTTTACCTTCAGGAGTTTGAGTGACTAATCCACGGGCATGGGTAAAATGCTGATTTGCTGATCGGTGACGGGTAAAGTGCTGATTGGAAAAATGCTGATTGGTCATGCTGATTGGTGGGTAAAAGCTGATTGGAAAAATGCTGATTGGTCATACTGTTTGATGGGTACAATGCTGTTAAAAAAATGCTGACTATAACAACATAATGTAACAGTTGGTCTTTATTATTATTATTATTAATTATTATTATTATAACTTTTATATGCACATATCACAAATGTACCTTTTCTTTCTGTTAGAAACACTAACACAGACATTGTGATACCATCATGGACATGAATCACATTCAGTCCAATGATTATTTTTATTTTTTAAGTTTTGTTTTTGCATTTCCATGCGGAAAATCAGCTGCGACATTCTCGTCATCGTTGTAGTTGACGACGACAGGATTTGGACGATCCTTTTGGAAATATGCTGTTTTGATGACCAGGTGAAGAAGCACTTGCTCTGTGACTTGGGACCATCATAGATCTGGAAATACATTCTGTCACATAGACCACTGCCACATTTTCTTTCTTTTGTGGCTCCATAAAAACGCCAACGATATCCATCAACTTTCCAATCATCCTTCTTAAAATCTTCTGACCACGAATAATGAAGAATTGATCCTCCCGTCGGTCAATTAACAACTGCATTATTTTACTGAATGACTATTAAAACTAGGATTGCCAGACATCCGGCAAAAGGAGGACATGTCCTTTTTGACCTCATGTCCTCTGTCCAGCAGGCAAAGTTAAAAACCTAGAAAATGTCTGGCTTTTGTATGCTTCTGATATTGGGCTATTGGCTATTATTTTTTGGCCGTTTTTAACAACTTTACACGCATAATATGTTGTCCCCAAGTTCCCCTAACTAATCTACTTACTTATTTATCTTTTATAGCAACTCTATTTTCCAGACTTTTCTATTACATGATCTGAGTAGTGTTACAATGTATCTATGGTCAAAGTGACTTTGTTTCTTGGTTACTTTGTTGACCCTGTGACTCCAGAGTGAAATTTTCAATATGTCCTCCTTTGCAGCTCTCTGTGTCCTCCTCTGGCTATCCATGTATCTGGCAACCCTAATTAAAACACTCGTACATATACTCAATTACTCATGGCTGCAATTATTCCAATCCAATCTTTATATATATATATATATATATATATATATTTGTTTATTGAAAAAACTGGATGGCACACCGCACCCACTACTTGCTTGGATTTCAATCAGCATTTTACCCTTTGATTTGCTGATTTGGCTGTTAGGTAAAATTGTATTGTATTGTATATGGGCATTTATAAAGCGCCTCTCGCAGTATACACCATTCAGAGGCGCTAAAATGCTAAATACTAAAATGCTGATCAATCAGCATTTTCCCCATCGCCAATCAGCACATCAGCATTTTACCCGTGCCCCTAATCCACACTAGTTTTAGGAAACATGGCAGAAATATTTTTACGGAAATTGTGTAATTTTGCAGTTTCGTCACATTCCATGAATGGGTTTCGGCGATCCGGGTATAACAACATTCTCACCCTAACAGAAAGTCGTCTTACCATACTCCATTGCATTACATCAAATATTTAAGGCTGGAAGAACACACATAGAATAAACGGTCGTCAACGAAGCACAAACTTAAAAATCCATGGCAAAACAAACCTAACAAAAGGTGTAATCAAGAAACTGCAAACTTACTCAACGAAAACGTCGAAGCAAATAGCAAAGTCACGAGAAAGCTGTTCATTGCTGAGGTACGTACAGTCAGCCGATAATTCAAACAGCGTACACGTTACCCACACTAGAAATAAACATAAGAATCTTTCGAGAAAAGTTGGTTCCAATTGGAATATGGCTTGTATCTAAAATATCTATTTCTGTTAAGCCATAATAGCAACAAAAAGCACACCCGCTTCCGCAAAACAGCCAGGTGGGCAAAGCAGGTATCAGATTATATATCGGAAGATGGACAAGATTCCATACTGTTAAACGTAACGTAGATCGGTTCGAGCGGCTAAACAAGTTTTGCATCATAAATTGCGTTACGCTGACATTTACTTTCATAGAATCGAAATTCAGCATAATAAATTCATAAGCATACTTTTATTACATTTTAAAGCACTTCTAGCTTAACTTTTTAGGCCTCAGTACTCCTTTTAAATAACAGCGTGTGCTCTAATATAACTTTCAGCCCTATTGGTAAACGTCACATAAAGCGTACTCAAAATTATTCATCTCTGTTCCGGCCTATATTATGCCTACTCGAGTTTTAAGCAAGTAAGTAAATTGCCTTTATTTGCGTCCGACAAGCGCACGTACATAATTACAGGGTGAGAATTGTCGGGGGTGGGGTCCCACCCTCCTAGTCTTTCTTAGGACCCCCAGTAAAGTCTTCATTGCACACCCCAGGTGATCGTTTCCAACCCCTCAGTTGCGCTAGTGTGGGTGATCATATGAATTGCATTCTAATAAATTTGGCAATGATATCATCAGTTTAAGGAGTCTAAACTTTTGTTACATTTGTGAATTTTCTCAGTTTGCAAAATACGGATAACAATTCAACTCTACATGGATCAGACTCATCAAAGTCGAAACCCCAGTCTCAGGCCCGCATTAAGGGAGGTGCTAAGGGTGCTGCAGCACCCGGACCCGCAGTTTTGAGGGGCCCGCATTTTCGGAAATACATTGAAATTTGTTATTGTACTTGTAATTGGGCCCCGCGCTGATGGCTATATAGGTAATCACAGTACCCGGCCCGCACTAGCCTTAATGCGACCATGCCCAGTCTTTTTTCAGCAATTCTCACACTGCATAATAACATATTGCACACGACGATTACATACATATTTCAAATAGACTATAGATTTGATAGACATACATGCACACAGAGGCGTCTATCCTCCCCCCCCCCGAAGTCATTGGAGCAACTTCCTCTCCCATCCCTCCTCTTCCCCTTCCTCCTCCCAATAATGCTGGCACATACACTGACAGATCCCCATATTTTTTGGATGGAGCATTTGCTCCATGGTTTCTATGGAGTATACGCCTGCATGCACAGCTAAATGTAACTAATGAGTTTAGGGTTAAGTCCAGTCTTGTTGTCAAGACTGTTAAACCTCAAGACCAAGACCAAGACTTTGAAACTCAAGACCAAAACCGAGAAAAATACCCCAAAAATCACAACCATATCAAGACTTCTATGCCTTACTAAAACACTTGTCAAGTCGGACTACTCGCTATTTTAATTAAAACATGAATCTTTTATTTTATTCAAACAAAGCAACTCCAAATGCAGACTGCAGAGAATTCCGAATTCGTATTTACCAAAGTCCTTCATGCGAAATGGTATTTCTGAATGCCTGTTGCATTTTATAAAACCAATTCGCTCAGAATTTTCTGACCAAGACGTGACCTGTGGGGCCTCATATAAATTCTGCCATGTGAAAAATATGTTCTACGGTGCTGAATTCACTGGCACACAGAGCAGCTTTTCAAGTACCGGATGTAAATGTACAAATAATTGTGAGTCTGTTTTGAAATCATTCCATGGTAAATAACCGGAAGTCAAAATAAATGTCCGAAACAACAGTAAAGCCTCACTCACACCGTGTAAATACTAAAGCAATTGTATTAGTAATTATTGGATAAATTTTTAAAATCCTTGCGTTTTGTTAAATGACTGTTCATATTGTCAAAAGTCTTGGTCTTGGTCTTGCAAAACCAAGACCAAGACTTTAAGCCTCAAGCCCAAGACCAAGACCTCGAACCTCAAGACCAAGACTTTTGGTCTCAAGACCAAGACTTTTAAAAACGAACTCGAGTGCACTCGAGACCAAGACCTTGGTCTCGAGGACAAGACTGGTTAAGTCAGTTAGTTAACAGTTGGTAGGAAGGTGTCGCTGAGAAATTTTGACGGACGCAACCTTTTCGCAGATGTCGCTTGCAGTGGACCGATGTCATCGAAGAGATCGACGTATTCTGTTGCTATTTGGTCATGTTTACTATGCTGCATGTATTAGGCCTAATAGTATTAATACATATCAATGGTCTAAACTGTTCGAGATGTATACAGGCCTTCTTCAACTGTTTCAAGAGTTAACTAGGTCTCAACAGACTATGAAACTTAGAATCCTAAAGCCTAACAGCCACGTTCGTCGGGCCAACACTGGCAGTTACATGCAGTGGCGCGAAATATGGACCGCTTTGGGCCCATATCAGTAGACTTACAATAATAATAATAATAATATATTTTCTTTAATTAATCGCCTGCTAACCGCACTGCGCTGTACAGTGAACATACATATAGTAGAAATGGCAGCCACACAGGGTTTCCTTACATACATGTATACAGTAGAAGAAAATGATAACAGTTTTACAAGAGTCGAATACAACTGTTTTTTAACGGCAGCCATGCAGGGCGCCAATCACGGCCTAACACTCGCTTAACTACCGCCGCCATCTAGCGAGTAGAAAGCTGAGTAAACCTTATGGAGGGCTACGGGATTCCATCTTGGTACCTCCTGCACTTCACGCCAGTGTGTTATCCATTACGCTACGACCCCCCCTCACTTAAATGTGGCTGTCTGGCATAATCGTAATTTTCTGGGGCTACAAGCAGCTCTATCTTCGATGACATTGGTCAGCTAAAGGGCAACGTCCACTTCCTGCGACAACCAATTTTAACAGTCGCGAATGGAAAACGATGTGAAATTTGGTAACCCACTTTCTAGACCAAAGTATATGCCTCTGCCGTTTGGGAAATGATTGCTCGTGTTTGGCTGTTCGTGACCTGTTCACGGGTTGTGAACATTTCTTATCCACACCTTCCTTAAGAAACAAGGCGGCCATAAAAAGAAGGGTAGGCCTAGTTCAGTGAACTAGAGGCTAAATGTGTGAAAGGAAAAGTGACAGTATAGTAACTAGGCATGTTACAGTAAGGCCTGATTAAGCCTATGTAGTATTTACAGCAATGTTATTGTTGGCTCTACTGTGGTCTTAGACTTTGCTGGTGATCCGAGGTCACCCGTGCACTTCGCTCTGTGATCGAGTACTATTTATAACGCCATTCAAATTCTACATCATCATAAGATAACAAGAAAAGCTGATGTGCTATATTTGACAACTGTGTCACAGGGTACACTTTCGGAAATTGGATGATTTAATTTAATAATTTTTAAGCTGGTTTACCCAGAATAAATTAATTGGGATGACTCCTGATTTCACATTACTTCCTCTCCGATGCTCTGCATGGCATAGGCAAGAACTACATTTTACGCCTAATCTGTTTAAAACTTTCCTTTTACACCCCAACCATGACGAATGACCTGCTGCAAAGTAACACCTCGAGCAATTTCTGTCTCAGTATAATATTATAACAAATGAATAAATAGAATTATCCAGGCACTGAATTATTTTAATATACAGTATAAAAGACAATCTGAAAATAAAAGACAATCTGAAAATGATACAGGATCTCAATCTAAACTAATCCAGTAGAAAAAATAATGAATCACACAATTAAAAAAGAATTCCAAGTTTAAGTTTTTAATTATGCTAGGGACGTGGCTGGGCAAACAGTCCAATTTAATGATTTCTGGCATGCACTTCGTCAAAGTGCTTCTCAAATGCCTGTTTGGGGCTGACCCTACGCATAGACAATATAGGCAAAAACTGGGGCACAAATTGAACGAGATACTTAACCTGAGGAAAAGACACCGTGCTCAATACATTACTGCAGCTTCTTTTTGTGGGTTTCAACGGCTCCACTAGCAATGGTTCATACAAAATCAAATCCTAAAGAGCAGCATCTTAAATCCTAAAGATCGCCAATAATTATCCAGCAGAGTGCAACAGCAACAGACCTTCACATGAATGGTCACATAATAACAGCTGTGCAGCACTTTTGTGTGCTACTTAAACACGTTATGTTAAGTGTCTTGATACATACAAACCCGGTACATGTACATGCTATATACACACACAGACTTCATGTTTGCCCCACTGCAGATTAACTTCATCTACCTACAAACTTTGTGTCCATACAAACGCCACAGCTTACGTACCTGACAAACATGATCATCAGTTTCTACACAGATTAAAAAGGATTCCTTTTAAAGAAGTAGCAAATCCGCATCAAAACATTATATACATCAATAAGCTGCAGCAAACAGCTATCTGCAAGTCTTGTGGTGGTCAACATAGGGTTGGACTTGGGTCCAACTGGTCAGTCTAATGTCGATGTTATGGTCACTGCAGAAGGCCTAACGACGAACCTTGTCTTCCTGACCCATCATTCTCAACAGGATGAATCCAACACCCATCATGACAATCTAAACAACACACACACAACACAGTTAAGAAACTTGATCAACATCAGAATTCGCATTCTAATCCACGTGTGCTGCTATTTTAAAAACTGTAGATGAATTAGCCAAATGTAGCATCAACTGTTGTATAACAAACATAGGCGTAGCTACATTGAGGCAAGAGGAGGCAGCTGCCTCCTCTTGGTTTTATAAATTTAAAAATTGTCCTTGGGTTATAGCCCTGCACCTGGATTTTGCCTCCTCTTGAACGGTGATTCCTGGCCCAAGAGAAGAAATTTAAGAAGAAATTCCAAAAAAAGGTCATCAAATTTTTTGACAGAAATCTCCCAAAAAAGGTCATCAAATTTTTTTTCAAGATTTTTTTGCCTCCCCGTGAATTTAAGTCCGGCTACGCTCCTGATAACACATAATTAAATAGTAAGAACTGACAAGTTCCATCAGAAAAACTAGCCAAATATTGAACCAGGCTCAATTAAATCAGACAAAAGAAAACATGATATAGCAGCCTTTGGTACCAGTTACGGTTTCATTTGTACAAAGGCCAATGCAGGGCCACACATTTGTTTTACAACACTGCATTTAATGTGCAGTGCTTTGCAATTAATGTAAGTCATATTGGTTTCACATTGCAGTCTGATGGAACAGTTTTGATGCCACACGGACTATGGGGCATACTCACCCCCAAACAGTTTACCCATGAAATTGTTCAGACTCAAAGATAAATGTATTATACTTGGCAAATTACCCATTACCATAGTCGTAAAAAGTCCCTCTACAGCCTGAAGGCAACTTCTTCAACGCCTCTGCTGATTTTCCGGATTCTGTGGAAGTGTGCAAGAATTTGTGAAGCAGTATCTACTGATCCCAATGAAGCTGAATGGGTAGGGTAGAACTGAGCTTCACTATCATACTGTAACCTAGCAGACTTGAAGAGCAATCCACACACAGCTTATTTCCAGAGCCTAGTATTAAATATTAAGGGTCAAACTGTGTTGCATTAGCAGGTCAAATGAAAAACTAGTTCTTGCTCTTCTGCTTTTGAGCATCTCTTCAACAGAATGCAGAAGCATTGTTGTGCTTAAAGTGAAGAATGAGGAAATAGAGCAATAATAGTGCCACGATCCATAAAATTTGCTTTTTGTGAATCTACATACTGGTTACATTTGGTTTCCATTACTGCAAAACCGTTATATGAACTATACTATGTTTGCGAGTTAAAATCAATCTGAGAACAGAAAGTGTGTTGTATGATACATAATGAGTTTGCATTTAGCACAAAGTTCTTCTGGCAGTACAATGCCACTGTAATTCTTATTTAGCACATGCCAAAGGCTTTAAACTTTTGCATTCTGAAGATACAACAGCTCTGCTTTCAATTTCATGACAAAGTCATCTTCATCCAAAACTGCTAATATGACACACCTACATTCACCCGACGACTACTGATCAACATTTTCAGTGAACCATCATTATTCAAGAAATAAATTAAAAAATTTCTGGCTCTCATAGTGGCAGGAATATAGCAAGCTATAATTATGTTCTGTGCCAAGAGTAAATGTAGCGCCCCTCCAAAAGATCAACGTAATCAATAACAACCAAATTTGTTATGTTGAATATAATAGTTACTATAATATTTAAGACAATTTTAACATAACGCATCGATCTATTAATATTATATATATATACTTTTATTTATTGTTGCTTAATTTTATTACATTTATTTCATCAGAGATGGATATTACATTTCAAGATAAAGTAATTAGTTTAATAATTAAATCACTCTGTCTCAAAATCTGTGCACCTCTTGAGTTGCGCCCTGTTCCATGGCACCGCTGGAACACCCCTCGCTATGGCACTGCATAGTGTTAAGTTATGCAAGAGAGACATATTCAATTACCTGATAGAATCCGGCACTTAGTCCCAGACCTGTGATGACATCCATTATAACGAATATACTCTGATCATGCCATAGATCTTTGTTACGTTTAAACAAAGCTGCAAAGCAACCCTAAAAAACAGCCAAACACAGCAATAGAAAACGCTCACCAGAGAACGTATTAATTCATTCTGTATAAGTCTGCATCAGTATCTCAGTTGTTTCATATAACTACACTTGTCACAAACGAATGTCTCCAAGTCGTATGTTTATATAGATCTGAACATGGCTTGGGAGAGAGTTCCAGAAGGAAGGAAGGTGTGGATAGGAAACAAGAAGGCCAAAAGAAGAAGGGTAGCATAGTGAACTATAGAGGCTGTGAAAGGTAGAGACTGACAGTATTGTTACTAGGTATGTCTAAGGAAATCCAGAGGCCTGGGTACTCGCTCAAAGATGTGGACTTCGGTCACAAATGCAATAGCCCAAATCTGGCCCTTTCTAGGAATTTTATGTTTTCTGTTAGCAATGTACATGTATGTATGTTTACATATTCATAAGTGCTGGAATGAGAGTCAATCAGTAAATAAGGCACCTTCCTGAATTCAATCAATCAAAGCCAACTTACTTTGGGTCAACCAAAACCTACTGCTAAAACTGCCTTCACACTTCAATTGGCAATTTGGTATCACACATCCAGGTGTTCTTTGCTTGGACAATTTCTCCTATTTGCCAATGTCACTTACCTGAGCAATGTTATTCCCCTAAGCAACTTCATTTGAGTGATGTTATTCATTTGTGCAATGTTATTCATCTGAACAATTGTGTTCTTTACCTGGCCATTTAAGTTGGCACTGTTGTCGATACGGCCCTCAGCATCTTCATTGCATCTTTTCTCGTCTTTTGGCTGAGGCTTTTGAGGGTCGACCCAATACAACTCACGGTCTTGGTTAAAGTTAAGCACACAGCATGTTGTTGGAACATGGCTGTTAATGTTTACCTGAAAGGCACAGTACAACTGCTTCATAAGAACTTAAAACATAACAGATGCTATATAGTTGCAGTTATATGATCAACAGAAGTTAGTAAATTTCTTGGAATATTATAATACATCAAACACAGTGGTGACAATGGTAAGTTTAAAAAGAGATACTACTGCAAAAGTAAAAAATATCAAATGTGGTAGAAGAATAGATAAGAGTACTGATGAATTTTGGCTCTCCAGCTGCTGGGACTGGTACAGAGTTGTAGCTCTAAACACAGTCTGCAAGAACTTCTATTGGAAGTGATACAGAATGTAATCTTATAGAAGAATGCATTCGGTATCAATTGGCTATTGCTAAGTAAACAAATAGGCTACATACCGTCCAGGGTGAAATGTACTATAAAAATTCCTATGTTTTGCTTCATATATTGAAACACGAAGAATGCAGATATGCTGATCTGATTGACTAACGGTATTCAGTAAGTTTATCCAGACATTGGAGAAATGTAAAGTTTTGCATAAAAAAATCACATGACACTAAATGTAGATGCACCTGAGACAAAAAGTGTAACAAAAACTAATCAACCATATAGAAGACATGAATGAAAGGTATCAAGATATCACAGATGTTCTTAAGTAGACAAATTATCATTTAATACAAAGACACTCCATAGACATGACTTAAAGATTAACAACAAAAACATGTGAAAACCAACTGACTGACCTCATCTGGATTTGTATCAGCAAACCACTGGCTACCCTCATAATCCCAGGATCCATCAACTCCACAACAGCGTTTCTGTTGAAACAAATAACCTTGCTTTATCGCTTCAGCAGTAGGTGTACATTATATTTATCATTTCAGCAATAGGGTGTGTACACATTAAATTCTGACAGATATTTCAAAAACACACCAGCAACTAAATACTAATTCTAGGTAGTTAATCTGAAAGCTTAAAAATATCAACAAACCGACCAGTTGACCTAAGTTCAAACTTTATGAAAAACCCTGGACAGGAAAAAGTTATACAGTTTTGGCCATGTGATGTCCGAGTTAATTATGAACAAGTTCACCTATAAACAATATCGAATAACTTCAAAAGTCATCAGTGGTGGATTCTTTCACCCACATCGATGGAGTTCCAACCAGCGTTGATGATTTAAGCTAATCTGGAAGCTTCTAAGGTACCTTTATCATAATGTAAGAAGTATGAATCAGTGATTATTTCTAAGAAAAACCACATAACAAAAGCATAAACCACTAGACATAACTAGAGATCCATGAAGTCAAGGGCTGAGAACAATGGTACTTAAGCAATTGACACCATGCTCAAAGTTCCTGGTCCATGTTGTGCTGAGAATAAGGAACAATGACAGCTTAACGACCATGCAGTGCTCATAACTGACTGGCACTCCTTAAGCACATAGTGCCCCTCAAACCACCAGGTCTCCGCAGGACAAGCATCAGTAGATCCATTGGTCACAAAGCCTCTGAGACTCTGAGTGGTGGATGCTCGCCATCACTCTAATGCTTTGATTCACCCTGGCATCACCAAATCTGTGAATCCCTAGTCACAGATTGGCACATGCATGTCTGGGGCTCTACAGTGTCTAAATAGCACTAGTTATCTACTTGTTAAAGAATGAGCAATTAAAATGGTGGTCAGGCTTACCCGATAAGCATATAAAATGCCACCCCAAAACAAACCCAATCGGTAGTGCAGATTCGTACACAGCAGACGTTGAAACATACGAGAATTACTTAGCAAATTCAGCACATGATGAAAGTATCTATAAAAATCCGGTATGTCAACAACAGTTATACTGGTCACAGAGTCTTACACTGAAACAAATGATTTCCCGCCCACATTAACCCTGACATTGGCAAACTGCTTACCTTGACTTGGACCCTGTTCCATGCTCGGCCAATACGTCCATCCCAGGTGTATTTATTTTGAAGCTGGTCAAGCATTCCCGTCTTCACATGCATGTGAATCTGGCAATTATGAAAAGTTCATCTGCTATAAACAGGGCCACCGACAGAAATTCCGGGCCCCTAGGCAAAGCAGTCACGGGCCCCTAAACTATCATTAGGATTTATGAGAAATGTTGATTGCAGGCCCAGCCCAGGCCCCTAAAAAACGCCGGAAAATCGCCGGGCCCCTGGGCATTTGCCCCCCTTGCCCTCCCCTCTCGGCGGGCCTGGCTATAAAGTCAGTATCAGTTTCTAATCCAATGAATATTCAGTGCTGATTCAAGCAGGAACTTACTTACTATTTAGATACCAGATACAAATGTATGTACAGATTTTCTAAGTGACAGTGCAGCGTAACTTTGGTCATTATTAAATGATTTTATCAATTAAGACCTTTCATCGTCACTGACTATATCAACAGGTGTAACACTAACTGTCAAGTCCCTGAAATCTGAACTTAATTAATTCCACAAACAAGATTAAACAACATGCATTTACGTTATGGACCAATGTACTAGTAAGGGTTGCTCAACTCTGACCCGCTGATGACCAGGATTAAGACCATATGTCCAGTTTTCTGTCCTTTTATATGTTTTAAATTTAAATCCAATATTGGGCCTAACTTTAATTCATTTATACATACATATATATATATACATATATATATATATATATTTGTTTATTATTATAAATCAACAGAGGATGACACACCATATCACAGCTTACAAGTCTAAAGCGATAATAATGGTGATAATAATGTATATATTTCCAGTGCTATATGACAAAGAAATGCATAGAGCACATACAAAATGTATGTGCTAGCGAGATTTGAGAATCGGTCAGATGGACTGAAGATGCTGCTATACAGAAGTCGAGGAATGAGATTCTTGTCATCTTTGGATGGAAGAGAATAATTTGCCATCTGTTTGAAACATGAAGTAACTTATCTCAGTAAGGGGGGTAAGACTGGTAGCTTCAGTAATGATGCTTTAGTAATCTGGAGAGTATGCAATCCTCAATGCCTTATGCAACTGCTCATTTGTGAGCAGACTTCTGAACTGTGAGTAACTTATATAAGAAGTTTTCTGTGCCTGAATATTGATTGACATAGGGTGACAAACTTAGACCTAAAACATACAATCTCCACTTCCTGAAACTTCAGAAATCTGTAATATGTTCTAAAACTTCAGAGAGCCATAATATCCACTGCCTGCATCTTTAATCACTTGACAATCAATATTATATTAAAATGACTTTCTGATACAAATCCTCTCCTAGAAGCTTCATTTCTTTTCGAATCATCATTTCAAATCAATTGCTGGCAATAAAAACTCTAGTCAATAGTATCTTGTATAGACATCACTAGTATTGTAATCAGGGCTGTAGTGGTAAAATTAGAGGTAAGTATACGCTACCGGTTAGTTTTCCGAAACTACTTAGAGGCGAGTACAGTATTTTGTGAGGTGAGTATACAGTTTCTAGAGGCGAGTACACGCTGTATACCCACGTATACCCTCGACTACAGCCCTGGTTGTAATGGTATATCAGTGATACCATTTATTAAATGCACGACAGCCTTACCTTATCTCAAAGAGGAATGGCAAACAAGGTGGGACCACAACTCACCTCATATCGGAAACCAACCACAAGAAATCCAGACACAAGACCCAGAATAAAAACGATTGGCAGAAGTGCAATGAACTGAAAAGAAGCACAACTAACTAGGATTAGAATTCATATAGTTACACAGCGAGTTCTTCGTAGTGCCATAAAAATTAGTTCCACTTTCAAACATTATTTACCTATGATTTTATCACGTCCCCAGACAAGCACTGATCTTTGTGATATTTTTGTTAGAATATGTCACCAGTCGGCTGGACTGTCCAGTGGTTATTCATCTATCGTAGCATGCTTGGAGATTTGTATAGCGCTGCAGCGAAGGCCATTCAGTAGCACTCTCAGTGCAAAGGCCCCAAGAGAAGAAAAAGGTTTTAAGCACGGAAAGGGATGTAGGAAGAGATCCAGAAAGTAAGGCTAGCCATAGAGAGGAAGGAAGGGC
Source organism: Allolobophora icterica (assembly GCA_963556255.1). Lineage (NCBI taxonomy): Eukaryota > Metazoa > Annelida > Clitellata > Crassiclitellata > Lumbricidae > Allolobophora > Allolobophora icterica. Next base: position 38,074,612 of record OY744605.1, read on the forward strand.
ATTCAACAGGGAGGGCCCTATGTTGGCACAAGATCTTGTCTGAGCTAGAGTGGTCCTAACTTAGGACCTAACTTAGCCAATTTTTCCCTTAATGTGCTGAATGCAAAACACAGCTAGGATTAGAATCCACAAAGCTACAGACTGCCAGTGATAGTGCTTTTAAATTAAATTCACTTTCAAACATTCTGAAACAATTATTTTACCATGAAAATTAATACTGCCCAACTACTATTCTCCAATAAACAATTGCATGCAGTGTATAAATAGAGTTGTGCATATAGGCCTACTGCAAGCTCCAAAAGTAGGTGAACCATGTTTTGAAAGCATATTCTGGCTGGTATTGTCCCTAACCAACTAGTACTTGTTGGTCTCTGACATCTCGAATCATCATGCTTCTGAAGTCATCAACTAAAATCTGGGATTGCATTGCAGAAAATGCTTCAGACATCATGCCAGCACAAAGGACTTAAAAGCAGAATAATCTGTAAAATAGTCCTTGGAGAATTTCAATTTCACGTGGTGATTGTTTACTTGCGTATGCACACCTACTGGCATGACTGCTTCCAACTTCCCAAAAACATCACACCGAATGAAGACCATGGAGTATATTTGGAACATAGCTTTGGAAAGTTCCTTACAAAGTGCTAGACCAGATACAAAAGTATTAAACAGAAATGGCAATTTTCTTTCAATTACATAGCAGTTTGAAGCAATGATAAGTGAATACTGAATAGACATTTCTGTCGCTCAATAGCAAAACAAAATACTCAGTCACACTCATATCAGCCAGTCACTATACCCTGATAGTGAATTGGGGCCAATAAAACAAATCTTATCATGATGCATTATGAAGAAGTAGGGTATAGTTACCAGTGTAGCCAATTTCCTCATTGATTTTAGAATTATTCCAACAATTCCAAGAATACATAGCAGAGACAGAATAATTCCAACAGCCAGCAGGATGCCGGCTGCAGCTAGAAGAGTCTGGTCACTCTTCGATTGGACAAAAACAGTTATGTAAGAGTACATGTCCTGAGAAGCATGGAACCAGATTCCACAGGCAAAGCATGCCAGGCCCAGTAACTGAAAACAATATAACACGTGCAGTATAATGCATGACCCAAACCATGCATGAAAAGCCATTAAGGAGCCACCTTTAAACATTTCGTAAACCACAGTTAAAGACACACTTGAAATGTATGCAACCTCATTATTCTCATAAGCTATGACTCACCACCTACTTGTATAAAAAACAGTTAAATGTTTTTACTCTGTTAAAAAGAGTTAAATGCTTTAACTGAGTCATCGTTTGGACCACAATCAAAAAAGTTGGCCTAATTAAAGCCACCTACTCGAGAAGCAAAGGGTAGGGTAGAAAAAGCAGGTTCTGCCACAACCTCTGCAATTAGAATCATAATCAAGATGAATTAGCCCAAAATTCATTTATGTCATAAGAGTTCAAAACTTCAACAATTCATTTTAAACAGTGTGCTATATTTCAAACATTACAATTAATTTTGGGAATATTTTAATAGTTTTTGGTATTTCGACCATATATCAACCACTTTCTATAAAACTGTTTTCGGGAAATCGGGCTGTTGTGTAATTTCAGCGTATTCGAGGATTCGGGTTTCAGGAATTTGGACGACCCTGCCAGGATTATGCTCGAGTAATTCAACAGCCCATCTGATCTAAATTAAGTGCCAAGATTCTATAAACCTAACTGCACAAGCGGTAGGGAATGTACAATTTGTACATTGTACAGGAAAAGGGAATTTTAGTCATCAAGTTTGGAGTGGAATATACAAGTAGCGATGTTGGAAGCAGTTTAAAAGTTAAGTATGGATCAGATGCGGCGGAGGTCACGAATGTGCACGAAGCTAGTGCGCGAGAGGTTGGAGACGTGATTTCAGAATGAAAGATCTATGTGGGTTAAAGCTAATACAAAGACTGCACACTGGGGAGTCGAAGGCGACGGTGAGAGATGAGGAGCTGTAGTGGATATGTGTATGGTAGGGTCAGGGCTCCGGATTTTCTTGATCTGATCTGGGATGTCTGAACTGCAACAAATATGCTCCGACTATGTGCAACCATTGTTTACGTTTCGTTGTCAAAGCCTTCTGCAACGTAAAGATACACCTACTCACAGAGGCCAGGCCACTATGAACCCATTTGTTCCTTTGACTGTTCGCACATAGAATAACACACAGTTCCTTAAACTTACCAAATCAAGTCCAGCAAACACAAGAAAAATAATTTTGTATATCAAATCTCCGTCCGCCGCCATTTTCGCTTATACCTGTCTCGTGTGCCACTAAAGTCACGTGATATAAGCTCTATTCGCCTACAGGTAGGCATTTGCAGACAGGTATAAAGGTGTGATCAGATTCGAACAAATCGCCAATGCTGCGTGACGGATTTCTACGTTTTTAATTAGTAGTCCTATAAGTTATTGGCGATCTTTTTGCTCATCTTAAAGTGTGACAACCTTCTTTGAGTTTTTGCCTTTTCATTGAATTTTTTAAAACTTCTCTACTTTCTCTAGGCCCTTTTTTAAAAAATAACTGTACCACATATAACTAATTTTCCTGAATTTGTTGTACCTTTTCAATTTCCCAGGTTCTTTTTATTAAGCCTATATCTTTTTTAAAGTTTTTAGTCAGTGGCCGGTTATTTCAGTTTCCTACTCTATCTAGGCCAGTGGTCCCCAACCTTTTTTCGGTGAGGAGCCGCATTGCGAAGTTTAGCAAGTTTTGGGAGCCGCATTGCGAAGTTTGGCAAATTTTGGGAGCCGCCATAGTTTTAGGTCAAATTACGGAGCACAAAAAAATCATTTTAATTATATGGACCGACACGAAAAACAATTACGTCATAGAATTTTGACCTGAAGCAACACGGAAAGTCCATTTTAATAGCACAATTTTATTTCGTCGCATAGAAAATGACATTTCAGGGAAGCTCTGGAGAGCCGCCACAGAACTGTTCGAGAGCCGCATGCGGCTCGCGAGCCACGGGTTGGTGACCACTGATCTAGGCTAATCGATCTTGGTCTTTTAATTAATTCTTATAATTAGTCGGCAACTCTTCTCTGCAACGTACTATACCCCGTGATCGATCGAGTCAGTCGATCAAGTCGATCGAAACTCGGCCAAGTCGAGTCGGTCGAAAAATCTTCGACTCGATCGACTTGCAAGTCGAGTCGATCATATGTTTTGACAAGTCGAGTCGATCGTTGTTTCTTCGACTTGACTCGACTATGAAATATTTTCTTACTATTTCTTGCTGCTACTTCACAAAATGACTTACATGGTGTGATGACGTAGGCCTAATGCTTTGTTAACGCACAACTACCGTATTAACCTGATTTTAAGTTCAGTACAAATTATGAGCCTTTTGGTGTCTTCGCAGGGGCGGATCTAGACTTTTACTTTACGGGGGGCGATTTCATGGACGTCAAAGGTTAAAGGAATTAAAATTAAATTTACTTATCAAGTTTAGAGCATGATTAAAGCAATTGAGGGCGTGTAGAAGTAATATTCAAACTGCAGTCCGGCGCTGTACATGTGTAATAATAATCACGTGACATTTATCCTGTAGTACAGTAGGGCCTATAGTTTATCAAATTTGAAATATATATATATTTTGGACTCTTAGTGGGGGCGATCGCCCCAATCGCCCCCCTCTGGATCCGCCACTGTGTCTTCGTACAGTGGAAGCTGCAGATACCTTTTTCACAGTTTTACGTTGAAAATGGAAAGAGTAAGATGCGTTTAAAAATTCAGCTCTGTAGTCAGCATGATGTAAAAATAATTGTTATTTTTACATCATGGTAGTCAGTAACGACGATCTCAAAACGTTCGAATGTATGTATGTTAGGACGGGACTGAAAGCTTCGACTTTGGCTAAGAGCAGTGACTTGGAAAGTGTTTAATAGTTGCGTGAGCTAACCTCCGGCAAAGTACAGACCTAAGATGGACAGAATTAGGCCTATATCCGATATAACCAATAAGAATATTTTGCCATTTTTTACAATCGGTTGAAAAGTTAATTATACTAGGCCTACATATTCATGAAATGAAACGCGTCTATAGAAAAATAAGTCAATAACTACTTTAGCAAGCATCAAATACAAAGCGCCAGCCAAAAGTTGTGTGAGCAATGAGCATGCTTGTGCCTCGGCGCTACAGAGCGAAAACTTGTGTGAGAATTGGCACCTTTGGCGCCATCCCAGCTAACACACCCAGACGGGACCCATACGGGATCCCATACGGGACCCAGACGGGATACCCGGCGGTTTTTGTCCGCGGTTTCCGTACGGGACCCATACGGGATATCCCGCCGGGCATCCCGGTTCTTTCCCAGTTCATTCCCAGATGACTAAAAAGTGATACCCAGTTTAGCACAGTTCATGGGCGGCAATCCCAGGGGTCCAGAGGGACAAGACCCCTTTTAACAGTGGGGGAGGACACACCATACATCTGCCCCCCCAATTTTGAAGAAACACCAAAAAAGTCACCCCAGTTTTTTCTCTTTTTGAGCAGATCAGTTCAAAACTCTTTTTGACCAGATCAGTTCAAAAGGGACAAGACCCCGTGAACAGTAGGGGGACACACCATACATCTGCCCCAACCCACCCCCCAAAATTTTTTTTAGGAAACAGCAAAAAGTCACCCCAGTTTTTTTATACCTATTTTGAGCAGATCAGTTCAAAACTCTTTTTTTGACCTGATCAGTTCAAAAACGTCGCCCCCCACCTGTCAAACAAGAACTCCACCAGTGGCACAGTTTACAGTATAGTATGCAAACTGTACTGTAAACTGTGCTATATAGTTAAAGCAATAAATAATCAACAAAAGCGTTAAATGACACATCAATTTAATAAAGTCAATTTAATAAAGTAAAATAATCATGCAGTCGATCTGCTCTGTAATTTCATTTAACAATAATGTCACCAGCAGTATTGGTGAACTCCTGATCAACACTGATCGACTCTGACTCGGTCTCTTTGAATGGCGCCGATTTCAATAGTTGGTGGCCTCCAGTGCCATGATCCCTACCATTACCAAACCAACTGGCCAACTCGTCTTCAACCATTTTCCTCGTGCTGTCCTTTGTAGCAATATTATGTTTTACCGAACCTGAAATTTCAAACATGCAACATTTAGATTTAAAATAACAAGTTACAAAGAACAACAACATTTAGATTTAAAATAACAAATTACAAAGAACAAGAATTAAGAATTTGATGTGCTCTGATTTGTATTGTAAAATGATATTATTCCAACAACTCTTTCTGTTATTAAATGACAATATTTAGAGACACTGCCTGCACAATGTTCAAGATTAGAAAAGTCAAAACAATGTCGAAGATGTCTTAGCCTAAAAAATGCAATAAGTAATGTTTCAATGGTTTAGCACTTAATAAAACAGTCATTAGACTATTGAATGTTTTTATTTGAAACAAGCATAAATAGTTCCCACATGCCAACTGCATCATTTCGTTTGACGTCACAACTTGATGAATTTTCTTTACTATCATTAGCAATATCTCATTTATTTGAGTAACAAAGCAAAACATCCATTGGAAGCAAGAAATAAAGCTGAAATTGATAGCTTGCAATTGAATTATAGTCAGCTGTTCATCAAACTTTAATGAGTGACAAGTTATTAGCAGTAAAAATTACACTTGATTCAAAAAGTATTATATGCAAAATACATACCATAAATGTCGAACAGCTTCAATGACTTGAATGTCCTCTTGCCTCGCTGCCCTGTCACACCGAAACGTCGAGCTGGATCGTTTCCAAAAATGAACTTCATGTTTCGTCTGATGAATTCTCACAAATCATTTCCAGTTATCCACGAGTACTTGTATCTAAACAATAAAAGAAGAAGCAGATCAAAGCAGTTTAATCTTAACAATCTGAGCAGTCTTGTTGTCCAAAGTCTTGGTCTCCAGTTCACTCGAGTTCGTTTTAAAAAGTCTTGGTCTTTAGGTTCAAAGTCTTGGTCTTGAGGTTCAAAGTCTTGGCCTTGGTCTTGGTCTTGAGGTTTAAGGTCTTGACAACAAGACTGAACAAAAGACAAGGAAATCTTCTAATATTGCAATTTGACACGTTTTAAGAAAATGCTGGCCTTTTCAGTTAAATGTCGTTATTTAAAAAAATATTTATGTACACATCTAACTTTATGGACACAAAGAAATAGAATTTAATACAACCTATTAACAGCAAGATAAAAAATTGCATGCCCTAGAAATTAGCAGCGAAATCATACACAAGGCTTTAAAAACCATTTAAACAGTAAAAAGACTCACCAATATTTTCACACCAATATTTTCATCGTTGAAGTGTCAAGCACCTTGTCCTCCACGCTCGACAAATCATCCTCGGTTTCGATGGGAAATTGCATGGCCTCAGGCAGCTCCGTTGCCGCAAGTCCGCCTGCTGCATTCAGTTGCCTCGAAATCGACTGCAGCGTAGATGAATGTAGTTTCAGAGTTTGCTGCAACTCCTCCAGACTGGCAAGATATTTTTATCACGAGTCTGCTACTAAAATCGCCACCTACAAAATCAAGTCTACACAGATAACCATCATACTTCGATTTATGAACACTACGGTGACAAAAGAAATCTTCAAAAATGTAGTAAGTGATTAGCTGTAACACAAAAATGTGCTGACACTTTTGATTGCAATGCAAAACTTTTGGGAATCCCCAGTGCTAGCATCCTAAATTCATATTTATCAGTTATGAATTACTACATAAATTTGATCAGTGACTATCGGTACTATGTGTCAACACACTTAAGGGGCTGAAAGGATAAATATATTCAACAGCTTATAATCCATGGCAAACAGTAGTAAAAACAATTTGATAATTTAAAGACACATTCACGATATGACCACACAACTACTGAATCATTAAAAATTGATAGAAATGAAGCAACATAATTATTCCTTATAACAAATCAAATGTGTAACCACTAAAGATAGCTAGATTTTAATCAATGTAACAGAACAAGAAATATATGTTGCCTGATATAAAAGAAAATTGGGTGATACAAGGGAATATTGATAATACCCCAATACTGCTCTAAAGACAATTTTTCAAAGAACCGCTTAGGATCAAATTGGTACCATTGCTTCAGTATTCAACACGTACCAGTTGTTCGAATGACTGGTGTCTTTGAAGCACCAAGAGGCCTTGGTGATTGGCAGTTGATATTCCGAACAGCCTGTATGGTTGTCTGGACGACTCAGCAATTGGTAAAGCCCACTGCACAGCGTTGACTAATGTAACATAATAAAACAAAATGTAATCATTACACCCGTCAATCACACAGGCTGTTACCAAGCTACTAAGAACTAGTGAATGCAAAGCTTAAGAGTGAATCATTCATATAAAAGTAACTAAGAAACCATTTCATTCTACAGAATCATGGTCTTTTTAATATGTTTATTCAACACGCACTCCCGTTTGAAATATTCTAATTGCACCTTGTTTTCGATTAGTTGATTAAGGATTGCAGAGATATGATAACTACATCACAAAGACAATTAAATGGTTGTGTACTTGAAAATTTCTCAGACTAGTCTTCAACGTTGTCGACTCTTGTTGCATGAAGCCCTGCAATATCGTCATTCTCATCTTCAGAGTGCAGTACTTATTGATCTCGACAACTATCCAGTTTTGATGGTCACGGCAGCTGCAATGTTTAATTCAGCAGCAATGACGCTAGTTTTCAAGTTTATTGTAAACGTTCAACAATGTATAAGCTAAATTTAAAGGATTCTATGTTCAAATGAAACTTTAAGCTAAATTTATAGGAAGTTTAAGCTAAACGTTCAAGTATAATCTATGAAACTTTAAGCTACATTTATTGGATAAATGTTCAAAATGTTTAAATGAAACTTTAATGTGACTTAACTGAGAGATGTCAACATCTAACACGGATAAACTTGAAAACTAGTCACTGCTGCTGAATATTTGTCGATGTGCTTTCATTTAAATAGCCTTATTGGTGTCTGGGCGCTAACTAGTGTCAAGGTCCCTCGTGGAAGGACTTCGATGGCTCAGCATCGTGCTTTTGCCATCCTTGGCCCTTCCCTTTGGAATGACCTGCCCCCCTCTCTCCGTAGCAAGATATTGCTTGGGATCTCGCCTTCTTCTCTCCGCTGCCTAAAGACCTTTCTTTTCCCTCGGGGCTGACACGCTGGGAGCGCCTCTGAATAGTCTATGCTGTGAGAGGCGCTTTATAAATAATCATATAAGATAAGATAAGAAGGTGCGACCTCTTGTCACACAGTAATACATAGCCCCTTGAATTTGAGTCAGACCATAACATTAGGACCCTCATAGCGCAAGTTTACCGTACAGTTCATAACCCTAACCAGGGCTGTAGTCGAGGGTATACGCGGGTATACACTATACAGTGTGTACTCACCTCTAGTAGTTATATTTATTTATATACTGTAGCGTATACTCACAAAATACTGTAGTGTATACTCACCTCTAATTTGTTTCGGAAAACTAACCGGTAGCGTGTACTCACCTCTAATTTTACCACTACAGCCCTGACCCTAACCCACTACAATCTCCGTTTCGTCTATCCCGACCACAATTAAATACAGCATAAACTGTTAATGTACACAGATATAGGTTCATTAGTATAATAAATATAACGTAATCTTACTTTTCACAGAAACAAATCGCGATCTGTCAAATATTTGTACATTCGAAACGACAGGCACACAAAATGGCGGACTGGCGGTAGAAATACGAATACCGGTAGGAGGCGCCACTGACACGGGGTGGACCGCAAGGGTCCCGTGTGTATCCCGGGGACAAAAACCGCGAGAATCCCGTACCGTCAAACCGGATGAATCCCGCAAGGGACCCGTGCGGGTGTGTTTGCTGGGATGGCTCCCGGGCCCCTGGCCCAGAGATACAGTCCAAGTCGACAAAGTCGACCAAGTCGATCGTTTATTTGCCAAGTCGATCGAGTCGACGAGAGGTCGACTAGTCGACAAAGTCGATCGAGTCGATCGCCGGCCGAGCCAAGTCGATCGTAGCAGTTCGACTCGATCGATCACGGGGTATACAACGTACATGCATGCAGTTTGGAGGCAACGCGCGCTCGATCGATCAGTGGCATATGTCTAGATTGAAATCAAAATGAAAAGGGTGTTGGCCGAATTGGTTCCATAAAATTAATTCACTCTAGTGTATATTTTAATGGCATTAGTGCAAGTAAGTAAATAAACGTACATCTTACGATGCATAATTATAGATTTCTTGATATTACGCAAATACTATCAGAAACTAATCAGCAACATTAATTTCTAATGACAAGTTCGACATTTCCTATATATATATATACTGACATATCTCCGCCAATTGGCGGCTCTAAGCTTATACTGTGGGACCATGCAGAAGAATCAATTGTAATTGTAATTAATCGTAATCTCCAAACTTATAAAGCGCAACTCGAAGGCCATGCAAGCGCAGGGCAGCAGCCTATTCATATGGTGGCATGAAAGGCAAATTAAAGCACCTTAAGCCTTAATATCCAATTTGCATTCAGGTCTAATATTGCTGAGGGCGGTCCAGAACCTGCAAGAAGCGTAGCGCTTCTTGCAGGTTCTGGACCGCCCTCAGTTGTAATCAATTGTAATTGTAATTAATCGTAATCTCCAAACTTATAAAGCGCAACTCGAAGGCCATGCAAGCGCAGGGCAGCAGCCTATTCATATGGTGGCATGAAAGGCAAATTAAAGCACCTTAAGCCTTAATATCCAATTTGCATTCAGGTCTAATATTGCTGAGGGCGGTCCAGAACCTGCAAGAAGCGTAGCGCTTCTTGCAGGTTCTGGACCGCCCTCAGCAATATTAGACCTGAATGCAAATTGGATATTAAGGCTTAAGGTGCTTTAATTTGCCTTTCATGCCACCATATGAATAGGCTGCTGCCCTGCGCTTGCATGGCCTTCGAGTTGCGCTTTATAAGTTTGGAGATTACGATTAATTACAATTACAATTGATTCTTCTGCATGGTCCCACAGTATAAGCTTAGAGCCGCCAATTGGCGTAGATATGTCAGTATATATATATATAGGAAATGTCGAACTTGTCATTAGAAATTAATGTTGCTGATTAGTTTCTGATAGTATTTGCGTAATATCAAGAAATCTATAATTATGCATCGTAAGATGTACGTTTATTTACTTACTTGCTTTGGTATAAAACGGTACATTAAGTCACGTGACGTAAGAGCAAGCAACAGGATTTGTGTCAGTTACTTTTAAAGTTATGGAAATCAGATAATGTGTAACAGCCTTTGAAAGCAAAGAACTCACTTTAAAAGTGTCGCTGATAAAGCCCAAGTAATTATTCCGTTATATTCTTTTTAGAAGCCACAATGGATTAAAAGCCTGAATATATCACACACGCTGTGACCTACACCAGAATGTTTTAACCCGACAGTCGAAACTGGCACGGAAATTGCGGACAAGAAAAATAAATGTAAATATACGTAATTTTCTATAGTGACCGTATAATTATATGGCCTCGACCCTGCTAATTTTTCAATGAATTGATCGGAAAATTGGTGAGATATTTAGTATGATCTTTTAGTTTTACAAACTATGTGAACAGGTTTCTCGTGCTTTATATTCCCTTCCCAAAGTTGCTCAAACCAATAAACAAAAACACGAGAAACGGCTACTGGCTAGTGGATGTTGGAAGAGTTTTGTATATTTTAATGGCATTAGTGTTGTCGAAATCTGCATGATCCAAAACTCCCAGACTTTAGTTTTGAAAGTTTCTTTTCAACATCAATAATGCAGACTTGTTGTCCTCGAGACCAAGGTCTTGGTCTCGAGTGCACTCAAGTTCGTTTTTAAAAGTCTTGGTCTTGGTCTTGAGACTAAAAGTCTTGGTCTTGGTCTTGAGGTTCAAAGTCTTGGTCTTGGTCTGGAGGTTCAAAGTCTTGGTTTTGGTCTCGCAAGACCAAGACCGGCTGTCAATATGAACAGCCATTTAACAGAACTCAAAAATTTAAAAATTTATCAAACCTGTTTGCATCCTAACCTACGACAAGTACCTATACGAACGGGTACAAGTCTTGTTGGTCAGGAAAACCCATCAGCAGCAGCAACTAAGTTATGCTGTGTCTGGATCCCTGCCGAGACTTGTTTCTGAAGCCAGATGGTCTGATAAACCATGGAAGGATCTAAAACAAGGGTCACGATTTGTACATTTACACCCAGTGCTTGAAAAGCTACTCTGTGCGCCAGCGACTTCAGCACCGAGCTATGGAAAGTATTTTTTCACATGGCGGAATTTTTATGAGGCCCACAAGGCACGTCTTGGTCAGAAAATCCTGAGCGAATTGGGTTTTATAAAATACAAAAGGCATTTGAAATAACATTTTGCATGAAGGACTTTTGTAAATACGAATTCGGAAGTTAATTTGCTTTAATAAAATAAAAGACTCATGTTTTCATTAAAATATCGATTCGACATTTTTTGTGTAAGGAAAAGAAGTCTTGGCCTGAATATGATTTTTTGGGTCTCGGTCTTGGTCTTGAGGTTCAAAGTCTTGGTCTTGGTCTTGAGATTCAAAGTCTTGGTCTTGGTCATGGTCTCGAGGTTCAAAGTCTTGGTCTTGGTCTTGGTCTTGGTCTTGAGGTTCAAAGTCTTGGTCATGGTCTTGAGGTTTAAGGTCTTGACAACAAGAGTGCAATAATGTCAATTTTCAGCAAAATTGGATGTCATGCCGGGCACTTTTGATTGACATGGAATGACTTTTGGTATATTGTGTAAATGATAGACTGTTTCCATTGTGTAGAATAAAATTGAAAAAACAATGTATAAAATCGTAGGATTGTTTCCGGAAGTTGAGTATAGGCATGTTCGGTTCCCGGTTTCACCAGGTGCAACTTGTTGACATTCGGTGGAAGGTCAAATGCCTGAATTGTACCACAAGTGCTGAAATGTAATCAGTATTTGAAGATCATTTAAAACTTTGCATAATACTGTAAATTATGATATTTGTTCATATGCTAGAACAGCAGTTCCGTAAGTGTTCTGCAGAACCATAGGGTTCCCTGAGGGGAGGACAAGGTTCCATAAGGAAACTGGATTAAAGTGTCGTTACATTATAAATCAGACTGAAGTGAAGACTAGAGTTCCGTGAAAAATATGCTGCACCTGCTACAAGAATCCAACTTTCTAGTATCAAACTGAACATTTTGAGGCACATTAAAATCTCACATATTCCCTACTCTACATTGCAAGGGGTGTGGTTTAAACTTAAAACTTTTTTCGTATGAGCCATTTTGTTTAAAGTTTGCTTGTATAAAAGAGAAGTCAGTTATTCATAACTGTGCTATTACTTAAACATATATTGATTTGCTTCCCAGAATACCAGAATATGTTTTGTTTAGGTTGGGGTTCCATTGAAAAATGTTCAGATCAAACGGGTTCTGTAGCTAAAAGGATTGGGAAGTACTGTGCTAGAATACACATTGTTACACAATGGCTTATGAAATTTGTAGTGCAAGTCAGTACTTAGCTTATAGGCTTTCATCATTTGTACGCAGAATATGGTGCCGTATACTGTGGAGAGGATTAATTTGTTAATTAGCTGTTTGAGAATGCCTACCTTACATAGTCAACTTGCTTTGCCGTGTGTTGTGGCATAACTGTTAGCCTTCAGGGCCTATAGGTGAAGGGAAAAAATCCAAAGTTAATTACTGCAAGCAAGGACGTAGCCAGGTTTAAATTCAAGAGGAGGCAACCCCGGGAGACATCCAGGTGTAGTAAGGGTGTGGAGGTATAACCCACGGAAACTTTTGAAATCTAAAAAAGCAAGAGGAGGCAGCTGCTTCCTCTTGCCTCAATGTGGCTACGCCTGTAAAGTTTTACTTTGACAGAAAGTTTGTTGGTGTTTGATAGTTTACCAGTTAATCTGACTGTTTTGATAGGAAAAGGCTGGTTGCTAACATGTTGGGTTGTTGTTGCTTCTATGTATTTTGATTCAAAGGTCCTGCTAAGCATCAACCTATTTTCTGGTTTTGGAAAGCTTAAAACAGATGTCAGTAGAAAATAATTGGGGATAGCAGTATTGATGACTGAGTCTTGTGTTATGCAACAGATAACATTATCTTACTAAGTACTCAAGTAAATTTGTCTGCTCAATGTTGTAGGCGAAAGACGGGTCATGTCTTTGTTAAATGGTGGGCTGCAGTTGGTTGTCACTGAAGCACATTATTTTGAAGATGAAAGCTTAAAGCAGATGTCGTTAGAAAATAATTGGGGTGAAGATGATCTGAAGAACATTGAAAAAGGCGAGTCATCTATCTACTGTGGCGAATGTAATAAGGAATTTCAACAGCATTCACATTATAGGAAGCATCTTTCGCTACATACAGGTGAAAAGCCCTTCGTCTGCAACAGCTGCAACAAACAGTTCACGGAAATATGGAATCTGAAAAGACACCTGAAAACTCATTCAAATGAGAAGATGTTTGACTGCCTTGTGTGCTATAAACAGTTTAATGAAGCGAGCAATCTTAAAAGACACATGAAGACACATTCTGGTAGTAAGCCACACACTTGTCACGAATGTGACAAGCAGTTTGGAGAAGCGGGTAATCTGAAGAAACACATGATAATCCACTCCAAAGAAAAATTGTACGAATGCTCTGAATGTAGAAAACAATTCACCGAAGCAGGCAACTTGAAAAGGCACATGCGAACACACACGGGGAAAAAGCCATATGCTTGTTGTGTGTGCGGAAAGCAGTTTACAGAAGCTGGCAACTTAAAACGACACATGAGAATACACACTGGTGAGAAACCCTATACATGCTTAACATGTCGCAAACCTTTCACAGACATTGGTAGTTTGAAACGCCACATGACTATTCACACTGGCGAACGGCCTTACACGTGCTATGAATGTGAGAAGCATTTCACAGCTGTTGATAATTTAAAGCGACACATGAGAACGCACACAGGAGAGAAACTGTACACATGTGCGACATGTCACAGACAGTTTAGAGAATTAAGTAATTTGAGACGACACACAGAAAGATTACACTGGTAAAATGTGGAGTTTCAGAATGTTATCTATATAAATTAAAGCAAAATTTACCCGTGCTTTCAGTGTATTGAGTTTTCTGTGTACCTCAGTCCAGAATCAACTGTCACTGCAATAATTGAAGAAATAAGTTTTATTTTTATGCCAAAGGTGTATAATTAGAAATACCATGTGTTAGTTTCAGTCATATTATTTAGTAGGTTTGTTTTGATTTTCACTGTTTGGGTTGCTAGTTGTGTGTTAGTTGATTTGCCTATGACAGGAAACTTAGGCATCAGACATTAGAAACATTTAGTTATTAAAATATAAGTTTTAAACAATGTCTGTTCAAATACATGGGTAAGCTTTTAATGATTGAATTAATAGAATGTGGTTGGTTGTTAATTTATTGCACATGTTCAGCACTGTGACCTTAACACAGATTCTGGTGTAAAAGTTCTGTATCACAGATCCCATATACCAGTAGCATAGGTTATTAGATGATGATAAGTTGTAGCATTTTAACATAACCAAGTCTTTTTATGCATTGTGAAATTAGGTCGAGTGATTTTTTGTTGAATGATTTTTTGGTTGAATTATTCCTTGAATGATGCCTGGTTGCGGTTTGTCAACCTGACTGATATTAAACAAATATATGTGCCAAAGAACTTTGTTTTTGGAATTTACTGTGTAACATGTACTTTACTATCCAACATTATTGGGGCATGTGGTTTGCCTCGTACATATGATGCCTTGGTTTCTTGTCGCACTGAAAGTGCCTGTACCTTTACCCATAGGTTGCCATGGTTGTCAGAAGTCAGGGCATATGAGTGATCAGTAGCAAAGCAGAATATTCATGGTGGGTAGACAGATTGCTTGTGGTTGCATTTTGTTTCCTTCAAGACTCAAGTACATCTATCTATAGGCCAGATGTCTTGTGCTTAGTGGTACCGATATCTGCAGCACTCACATTACAATCTGCATATGCTCATATTTTATGTTTTCAGCCACTTTTGATTGTAGATGTTCTTTATTAATATAACTAACGTTTAGCCTCTGCAACAAGTGACACTTCTAGTTTTATGTGGGCTCAAAACTATGCTTTAGGGCACAAAAACCGATGAGCTTGTAGATTTGCATAATTATTGCAGACAGACCATATGTGCCTATAGACTACTCCAGGCCTAAAGACCTATGAACTACTGGTGATAAGAAGCCTCTTACTGGCATTTAATATAAAATTGCTGGTTATTGTATTATTGATATTATGTTGTTACAACCAAATCGATTTTAAAGTGATAATTTCGTATTAATTTCATGAGACCTGCAGTTTGTAACATAAGAACAATATGAAGGCTGGATTATTTGCATTTACATTGAAACTCAAAAGCTTGACTTCATCTGTACAGGATTGGATGTTTGGCAAGTTTGATACAATTTCAGGATTGTTAGGAAGTAGTTACATTATATTCAGTTCCTGGAAAATTTGAAACACCCTGGCTTGAAACTTCACTGGGCAAGTGTGCATAATTTTTTGGCAACACTACTTAACAATGCAAAGTAAAACAGTTTAAATGCTTACACTAGTGTTAAAAGTGCAAAGGTTTGATTTTGAAATGCTCATATCATAGAGCCAGGTTTTATTTTGGGGATGCAGTATGCAGTCGTTTACAGTTTATATAAACTTAAGTCTAGACGTGGTGTAACAGCCAACTGATTAAGTCAAGCAAAGTGAAAAAGGTTCTGCTATTGATGGATTGTTAGGTTCTTCAGTGTGTATGCCAAACACCTCCAAAGTTCATGCTTTGGGATAGTAGACAGTGGCTTACAATCGTCTATTCAGTAAGTTACTTATAATGTGTAACGATAAAATAGACTGATGGAAATAAAAGAATGTAGTGCTGTAACACTGTAGAGTTAATAAAAACTAATTTACAAGTATCCAGAGGGATCAAATATGAGATGAACTAGCAACAAAATACATGCTGCCAGCCAAACTTCTGGAACGTTTCTTGTGATTTCATATTTAAAAAAATGTCCTGCCTTCCAGTAGATGAGAGGATGGCATACCTCTGGATCAACATAAATTATGGATTTATATCAATACATGTAGAGATTTGGATTTTCTTGAAGTCTTGTTGTAGGCAAAAGATAATGATAATGTTGACAACTTGCAAGGTGTCATTCATAAAGGACACACAAAAATTGCCTACTTTGGACCAATCCATCCCCATGTCTGCATTTATCAGTACTCCCTCCCAAACCCTTTGTGAATGTTATGCACTCCAAGAGTACTAAGGCACAGATTTGGCTACCCCATTGATGTTGCAGGACAAACTGTGATACAGTCTTGTTGTCAAGACCTTAAACCTCAAGACCAAGACTTTGAACCTCAAGACAAAGACTTTGAACCTCGAGACCAAGACAAAGACTTTGAACCTCAAGACCGAGACCAAGACCCAAAAAATCACAATCATTCCAGACTTCTATTCCTTAATAAAAAATTGTCAAGTCGACTACTTGCTATTTTAATGAAAATACGAGTCTTTTACTTTACTTTATTCAAGCAAAACACCTAAAAGTCCTTCATGCAAAATGTTATTCCAAATGCCTTTTGCATTGTACAAAAACAATACACTCGGATTTTTCTGGCCAAGACGTGTCTTGTGAGGCCTCATAAAAATTCTGCCATGTGAAAAAATACGCCCTACAAGTGCTGAAATCGCTGGCACACACAGCAGCTTTTCAAGCACTGGATGTAAAATTTTGTACAATTCGTGAGTGTTTGAAATCATTCCATGGTAAATAACCGGAAGTCAAAATAATTAACCAGAACAACAGAAAAGCCTCATTCACACCGTGTAAAGACTAAAGCAATTGTATTAGTAATTATTGGATAAATTTTTAACATTCTTGTGTTTTGTTAGTCCTAAGTGACTGTTCATATTGACAAAAGTCTTGGTCTTGGTCTTGCAAGACCAAGACTTTGAACCTCAAGACCAAGACTTTGAACCTCAAGACCAAGACCTTTGGTCTCAAGACCAAGACTTTTAAAAACAAACTAGAGTGCACTCGAGACCAAGACCTTGGTCTCGAGGACAACAAGACTGCTGTGATACAAGGTGGGTACAATGATCCTGTCATTGCCAGCAATGTGACTTCACTTAGATCCACCACCATACAGGCTGATACCTGACTAGTCTTTTTGTATGGTACAGGCTGTACCAAATTTATTTTGTGTACCAAATTGAAATGTGGAGGTTTCATTGGCACCCCTGTCGGCGTTTGGGTAAACCCTTCCCTCTTTGCAGATGTCCTGTAATACTGGACCAACCCAAGTCTTCAGTCTCGGTGGTTTAACATGCATACCAATTTATAGACCAATACACACATACATAAACCGAGACTGTATTTAGCATTGAAATGAAACTACAGCACCTACCAACAAAGAATTGATTAAGCATTTATTACTTGTGGAATGCTTTTCTAATAAAGCTGACTCTAGCAATGGCTCAGCAGTATTGGGTGCAGTATGCTGGCTGTGCAAAATGCAATATTTATCAGTATTTCATTAATATAAGACAGAGAGGTTAGAGATCATTGACTGGGTTATCTTCAATCAGAAATATCTTGTTTCTTGCAAATTACTGTTTACCTTGAGTGTAAAACATTAAATAACATGCCACTGATATAAGGAAATAATCTTGAATGTTTTTTACAGCAGCTTTGCTATGCAAAGACTAGTTGGCAGATGAAAGCAAGTTCCTAAAGTCTAATTTTCTGAATCTGTTTCTCATTTGCTTCCACTGCTGTGCCACTGCCAAGTGAGGCTTAGCGTGACCCAGGTTCCTACTTCCAACGGTTGTTCTCGTAGTCCCAGCGGCTGCCAATGCCTGTAACTGCTCCCTGCCGCTGTTTCACCAGGAGTTCCAGCTGCTTTTCCTGCCATTCACGTGTGATAGTATGCGGCATTTCAGGAAGAACTAAAAATCAAGAAATCAGCAAGACAATGGTCAAGAAAAAGATGTTCAAGATTATTTCAGTTTTGCAAACCTATGCTGTGTATCGTGATGTTGCCTGCCAAAATTAGATTTATGCTATTATTCTCGCTGGTTGGATTTAATTATTTTAATATCAGCTAAATATACTATAATTAATGAAAAGCCGAGTAGATTTACCAAGAACTGCTTAAGCTGCTCAAGTCTAATCTCTATTGCCGTGGCTGGGCTGGGTAGCGCTTCTGAGTAGGTTTCTTGAAGGTGCGCTATATTAAATTTATGAATGAATGAATGAATGAATAGAGATTGACTGCTACTGGTTAAGTGCTAATATACACTACTGACCCATACAAGGACATAGCCAGACTTAAATTCAAGAGGAGGCAACTCCGAGAGATATCCAGGTGTAGCAGGTGTGCGGAGGTATAGCCCACGAAAAATGTTTGAAATCTAAAAAAGCAATAGGAGGCAACTGCCTCCTCTTCCCTCAATGTGGCTATGCCTATGGACCCATATTAGCTGTTCATCAGTTTTCTTTTATATAGTTCACCATGTTGTGTAGCGACTGATGCTTATACACAACATGGCTGGGTAGCACCAACATTAAATAATATTACCGTATACCATAAAATTGACACTCTAAAGTAGGGCTGTACCGAATAGGTGATTATCACTATTCGGTCGAATACGAATAATTGGACCAACTATTCGGCCGAATATGAATACGAATAGTGTACAAAATAGGTCTACCGACAACATTCAATATTTCATATGTAAGCAAAAG
Organism: Allolobophora icterica; assembly: GCA_963556255.1. Classification (NCBI taxonomy): domain Eukaryota; kingdom Metazoa; phylum Annelida; class Clitellata; order Crassiclitellata; family Lumbricidae; genus Allolobophora; species Allolobophora icterica. The sequence goes on from OY744605.1 coordinate 38,093,478, forward strand.
TTTCAGTTCAGTAAATTTAATACATAAACTAATAGTAAACAGTTAACTACATGTTCACTCACTGTACACAAAGAATGAGACTACTGACACTGTGATAACACGTTCCAGGCAGTAGGCAAAGCCTGGCTGCGACCTATTATGTTAATGAGAGTTATGTTATTTCAGTCCACTCGCTATACCAGCCGCATATGCAGAAACAGATGTCATGTGACCACTATTCATATTCGGTCCGACCGCTACTATTCGGCCGAATACCGAATAGGTATTTGGCCCACTATTCGGCCCCGCAGCGAATACGAAGCGAATGTTCGGTACAGCCTTACTCCAAAGTCCTTACTTCTGACCATTTGAATAATCAATCATTAGGCACTGCTATTTACAAACAGAAAAGACCTTACCATAAACCTTAATCCAGATGGCAACCCAACCAGTGACACTCAGTCCAAAGAGAATGGCTGCTAACACAGATTTCCATTCGCCTGTTGGTGCATTCATTTCGGCGTAAGTCATTCGGAAACTTGCTCTGTACACTGCAACACATATGATCCAGTCCCTTAAATTATGGATCTTGGTCATTCAGTGTACCAAACAAGGATATTAATGCAAATGTGTACAACCATCACTTTCACTTTATATTACCGTACTGCTACAGGTCACATGTCCATTTCATCTGACACAGTTGTATCATGAAAATAACTTTAGAAAGCATACTGGTAATTATGCATAAATAGCCAAATTAAGCCCAGACGCCTAACCTTCGTGACTGTAGCTCCTTTTAATACTGATTAATTGATTTAAATTAACAGTCAAGTGCACTTGCCTAGCTAGGCCTTTTGTTCTAGGGGTCGTCCATAAAGGATGTCCGCAAAATATGACCTACTTTGCACCCCTTCCTCCCCCTTGTCCGCATTTGACCTTACCCTCCCTCACTCACCCATTTTTCGGACGTCCGCACGCCAAAGCCAATTTTTAATGTCATCATCATTATTTTTATAATTATTCCACAGTGCCTGTGCACATTTAAGTGACAAGTGACAGTTCGGGTTTAATATCAGGATGTGCAGTAATAAAAGCCTCTTTCAAGTCGCAGCAAAGGTTATACCATGCACGAGGTTTTAGGCAATCACCTCACTGACTTTTTTGTCTTTCGGGAAAGGTTGAAACAAGGTGGTGTTTAAAAAACTACCAAATTTAAAAGTTTAGATGCGGACATCCACATTGGTCATAACCCTCCTTCCCCTTGTCCGCATTTGTCTGCATTTCGATGACCCCTCCCTCCCCTCATTGCAGACGTCCTTTATGGATGACCCCTAGCGTATTTGTTCTGTTATCACCAGCAGCTCTTAACTCCAGGCAAACTGCTTAGGTTGAATAACCAGCAATCCTTATCAGACTAAAGTTGTCCAGGATGAAGCATTTAGAGCGGAGGTTAAGGAAAACACTGTAATGTTTCTAAAAACAAATTAGTTTGACTAGGAGTAAGCAAGTACCAACTCCAGTATCCTGTGTATCATGTATCTAGTACCTACTACCTACCCTTCTAGTTTCCAGAATAAAAGTGAATACTAACATGCTTTCTTGTCTTTTAAGCTGAGCGCTTTCCAGTCGCCTAGTTCTTTCTGCCTCAGTTCAACAACTTCCTTTGTATTCTCCTGGAATCTAACCGCAGGTGCTGGAAACTCCACCCGATCCATGTAGGTTGGCAGACCATTCCAACCATAACCAACTATGTCTCGATTGCCTGCAGAAACAAAAACATTATTGTATATATAACTGTATTGTATATGTACCTATTATAATTATATACATATATAATTTATATATAATATATTATATATATCTAGATACATTAGTGCAGTGTCTCGCAAACGTTTTTAACTCCCGGCACACTCAGCAGAGGAAATTTTTATCGCGGCACACCAATAAAAATTTATTAAAATTACAAAACCAACAGCAATAATTTCAGCTTGTCATATTTTAAGCTTGTCATTTTAGTCCAGTAATAGCGAGACTAAAGCAGATTTTTTATCGACTAATCATCACTAATGCAATGGATGAGCTTTTTTCATGAGAGCATATTAACTGAAGACGCGGTTCGATAGCCATCAGCCTTTTTTGAGAGAGCAATTGCTGTAGAAGTTTTAAAAATTGGACGAAGGACTAAAAAAAGTCATCAACTTTTTTTTAAGATGAAATTAGGAAAAGTCAGAAACTTTTAGAAGATGGATGAAAAAATCTTGTGTAAATTCGTAGGTCCCCCCAGAAACCTTGTTTCCCCTCCCAGAAGAGGGGGACTAGATTAAACACTGGTATTTGACTGATGCTAAAGCGGGATTTTTCAGCATCTCCCTAAATTTTCCCCATTATTATGCTCTTGTGTGGAGAAGTATCAATACCTGGAAAACAAACAAGCTGTGAATTGCTTGTATTCTTAATCCACAGTTGCAACTTTTCGTTGAATGCCTTCAGTTTCCCTCTGATTGTGACTATGTTTTCTTTTGCGCCTTGAAGATTCAAATTTAAGGTGTTCAACCTTTCTAAAAGGTCGTTGAGGAATGTCACTTCAAGCCACCAAATGTCACTAGAGTTTTTACATTTGATCACATGACATCGAATAATTGTGAATGATAAACTATTCTTAAAAATGAAAACATTAAAAAGTCGACAATTGCATTTATTAAATAATTTCTTATAAAATCAATTAAAGAGACTAGCGAATTTTAGGTTTCTGTCGCGGAACACCTGAAATTTCTGTCGCGGCACACAGTTTGCGATACACTGCATTAGTGGATCGATTTGCTCACTTACAATGCACCTGTGAGGAAATGTACTCGCATGCATAGCACTTTAAAAGCCACCGCTCTGTTTAGCATTTGCCTACGGATACATGGAACTCATCATTCAATTTACTGCTAAATTAAAGCCACATCTGTATGGATTATAGATTTACTCACTTATAATGCATCTGTGCAGAAATTTGCTCACTTGCATAGCACTTTAAAAGCCTCTGCTCTGTTTAGCATGTGCCACTCCATAACTCATAATTGAACTGACTGTTAAAGTAAAGCCATATCCGTATGCATTAGATATGTATACAATCAATTCATAACACCCGTGTACAAGTGTGTTATGAGAACACTGAATAGCAAATCATTACTCGTCTAGAAGAAAAACATTTCTTCTTGTCATACCCAACTTTGGATAGTAGGCATCTCGAAGTGCCGGAGCAATCTGGCCTTCATGAGCGAAACGTGCCGAGGACAAACACAGAGGGACCACTGAACGCAGTCGAGAGCTCAACCCCAACAGAGACATTTTTCCTTCTGCAAACAAAATGGATCACAATTACACTACATTAAATAGCTGACCAATCCTCACTCAACAGTATCTCTTCCCAAGTAGGCCCTACATGTAAAATAGATATTATGGACTTTAAAAGAAAATGAACTGACGTGGAGAAATATTGTTAATTACTAAAGTTCCAGATGGAGCTTGCAGGTCTTACAAAAAGGCTGCAAGTCCACCAGACTGCCTAAACAATTAGGCAGGTGTCTGATGCGGACTAGTTTATAAAGGAAAATATATATTCAATGATAATTAGATTTGAGGCGATCACATGCAAATTTTGGTATAGACATAAATTTATAAATAGGGGCCTATAATTATCCTGTTCAACACAAATAATATAAAATATACAGTAAATAATTGTACATTTTGATTCATGCACATATTTGCATGCATGGCAATGAAAATTAGGGGAAACGTCGAGAGAATAGCGATAATAGCGAACTTTTCTAGCCAACTTCGACATTGGAAAAGCCCATGAACGACTGGCGTAGGCCTACGTTGTAAAGTGCCCAACTGACGCATAGTCACAACTCTCAAACAAAGTCAATGTATAACCAATACTGAGAAACCTTAAAAAAGGCTACACTTCCACCAGATGAAAGACTTTCGCCCACAAATGGCATCTGATCATATACGGGAAGCCATATAAGGCCTTGACTGCTTGCTACGTGAACAGTCACACCAAACTATGACAAAACCGAAACTAAACCTGAAATATCACCACTCGCCCAAAACAATCTCCAAATATTTCGCCAACAATTTGCAGTCCTAAGCCACTTGCGTGAATAACAGCTACATCATTGGGAAGACATAGTCGAATTCATGTAAATAACCCTCATATACCTGGCAGCTGTCTACGGTTATCACCTTTACTGCTGATCCAACGCCTCTCGGCCGCCAGAGGACACAAGCACGAGGACGCGCACACGAGGACAACCGCCAGGCGGCGCATCCATAGGTCAACCAATCAGGTCACCCAATCATATCAATTGCGCTATTTTTAGCCAGGAACGCTGGCGTCCGTACTCCGTCCTGAAACAAAGTCGAATTCGTTTTATTAAGAGATATTATAGCGCCAATTTTATAATTTAGCAGTTCAGTAGAATAAATATAAAAAAAATTAGTTAGTAAACTCTAGATTTCTTCCAATCATACAAGCAAAGAAGTCACTTAGAACGAGCAGTAAATACAAGTCAAACATAGTGTTAAAAGACTTAACACTATGTTTGACTTGTACCGTGGCTGGACTGGGAGCACCTCTGAGTAGGTTTCTGGAAGAGGCGCTATATAAGTTATCAAAATGAATGAAATGAATGAATATATGTTTGTTCCCATAGTCTTCGTACAAAATATGCGTTTCCTCCTGACTAGTCAACTATTAGGAAGATTTCCGAAGATATAATAGGGCCTATGCCTACAACAGAGACCCGTTATAGCACGCTTCGTGTTAGCACTTTTCCTGATATAACACAGTTGGAACGTTCATCCGAAACTTAATTTACCTATGGAAAATAAACTTATCATAACGCGTCCACGCTTATGGTTCGTGATAATGTCTTCCAAAGAGAGCGTCATCATAGGCGTAATTTGTGGGGGGGGGAGGTACCGTACCCATCTCGACTTTTTAAACAATGCCAATCAATATTTTATTATTGTGCCTTACCAGAGATCGCAGTCTCTGTCTTGCTTTGTGTATGTAGACAGAGTCAGGAGTATGTAGGCCTACCACAAAAGTACGAATATAGGCCTACTTATAAGATAGGCCTACACAAATAAACCCAGAGGCAGACGAAATGAGTCACAGGCAGTCAGACAGGCAGACTTTCAGCCACACAGGTCACCCGACATCGGACCCACGTGGGACTGACATTTATACACGAGACCCTATAAAAAATGTCATGAGATTCAGAGGCGTAGCTAGGGGGGAGCAGGGGGAGCGGCCGCTCCCCTTGGGACCATTTTCCAAGATGTGGGGCCTTTTCACAGTTTATTTTTTCCAATTGTTCAAAATTTATTTATTCCAATCGTTCGAATGACATAATTTGTTTTTTGGAACTCTAGAAAGTATCTTTACATTATTTTCTGGCAGTTAATCTCGTCTTTCAATATTAAAAGAAGAACATTGCAATCTTAATAGTATCTTTCGCGTTGACTTTGAAAAGGCTTGCGATACTAGATGGGCATTCTGGAAATCAGCAGTACATGTACTCTTGCAGAATTTGTCATCACTAACAGTTCCCCTGCATAGCATGGTGGATTGTAAGATTAAAAGCTGCACTGCGAAACAGCTGACTGAGGCCAATGGTGTATGCTTGTAACAATGTAACACGTTCGGATTAATATTCTGGAAAAAAGTGCCATAGAAGGCTTCAGTTTATCCACATATTTACAGAGAAGTAGCATTGATTTGGTAATTCATTTTGCTTCTAATTTTATTCAACTATTTGAAAACGATATTTAAAACATGCGAAATGAATCAAAATCTGAGTTTGAACGGATTGAGAATGAAGCAACTGAGCTGGCTCAAAAATATGATATTACTAGGCCTACTGACTATAAGCCACATAGAGTTAAAAAAAGAAAGAGATTCCACGAGGAAATGTCAGTGGATGATGGAATATCTGATTCATGGTTGAAACCTAAATAGTGTCACTAGATTGTGTCATAAATCTTCAGTCTTGTTGTCCTCGAGACCAAGGTCTTGGTCTCGAGTGCACTCGAGTTCGTTTTTAAAAGTCTTGGTCTTGGTCTTGGTCTTGAGACCAAAAGTCTTGGTCTTGGTCTTGGTCTTGGTCTTGGTCTTGAGGCTCAAAAGTCTTGGTCTTGGTTTTTCAAGACCAAGACCAAGACTTTTGACAATATGAACAGTCATGTAACAAAACGCAAGGATTTTAATAATTTATCCAATAATTACAAATACAATTGCTTTAGTATTTACACGGTGTGAGTGAGGCTTTACTGTTGTTTTGGACATTTATTTTGACTTCCGGTTATTTACCATGGAATGACTTCAAAACACACTCACAATTTTTACATTTACATCCGGTACTTGAAAAGCTGCTCTGTGTGCCAGTGAATTCAGCACTGTAGAACGTATTTTTCACATGTCAGAATTTTTATGAGGCCCCACAGGTCACGTCTTGGTCAGAAAATTCTGAGCGAATTGGTTTTTATAAAATGCAACAGGCATTTGGAATAACATTTCGCATAAAGGACTTTTGTAAATACGAATTCGGAATTCTCTGCACTCTGCATTTGGAGTTGTTTTGTTTGAATAAAATAAAAGATTCATGTTTTAATTAAAATAGCGAGTAGTCCGACTTGACAATTTTTTAGTAGGGAATAGAAGTCTGGATATGGTTGTGATTTTTTGGGTATTTTTCTCGGTTTTGGTCTTGAGTTTCGAAGTCTTGGTCTTGGTCTTGAGTTTCAAGGTCTTGGTCTTGGTCTTGAGGTTCAAGGTCTTGGTCTTGGTCTTGAGGTTCAAAGTCTTGGTCTTGGTCTTGAGGTTCAAGGTCTTGGTCTTGGTCTTGAGGTTTAAGGTCTTGACAACAAGACTGTAAATCTTGACTTGACTACTGTTCCTCACTCTACTATAGCCTACCTTCTAGTTGTTTGACGTGCCTCAATCGAGTGCAATGTTCTGAGGCACGCCTTATTGGTCGAATACCAAAATTTGGTCAGGTCTCTGGTTATATGCTGGAGGTCCTGCATTGGCTCCAGCTAACTGTCAGCCAGCGTGTAGTATAAGAGTTGTTTCCCTGGTCTGGAGGCGCTTGCTGGGATGCGCTTCAGCTTATCTGTGGATCCTTTGCCGTCCCATGCATGCTGGGAGTTCAGGGTAGTCGCCACCTTCGATCTTGGGAAAAGGGGTACTCATTGTACCTTTAGCCCGCACAGCCACCATGCAGAACCGTCTTTTCAGTGGTGACTTGACAGCATGGAACGGCTCCCCCGGCCCGGATCTGAGCTATTTCCCAGAACTCCCTCTGACAGGTTCTACACTCGATTTAAAACTGTCTTGTTTGGCTGTGCTGGAGTCGGGAGCACCACTGAGTAGTCCCCCGGAAGAGGTGCTATATAAATACCCGAATGAAAGAATGAATGAATAAATAGCACAACTAAAAGATTTGAGCATTTGCTATACATATTACTTTTGCTCCTTTTGAGTGTTTCAGTGTTTCTATTTAAAATACAAAAATAAATACTTGTAATCATAATGAATGTAATTAACTGAAATTATTAATTTTGGTAGTTGGGGCCTTTTTATGTGCTCGCTCCCCCTGGTGTTAAAACCTGCCTACGCCACTGATGAGAATGCTGGCAGGGTAATAGGCTATGTCATAATGGTCTCCATGCGAAAAGCGAATGTGGAGAAGAAACTGGTACCCCACCTTTTAGACCAAAGTCACGCCCCTAAGAGTATAACGAGTTTCTCATGTAGTTCTTTGTTTTCGTGTTATCCAGTGTGAGAATTGTAGAAAAAAAACTGGGGGGAGGAAGACTTTGATGAGTTTGATTCATGCAGCGTTGAATATTTTATTCGTATTTTGCAAACTGAGAAAATTCAAAAATGCAACAGAAAGCTTCAACTCTTTAAACTCCTTAAAGAGACGAGATCACCAAATTTATTAATATACCATTCACATGGTCACAAATCTCACAATAGGGCCTAAACCAGAACATTACCGTACTTTATTAGTAACCCACAAAGTGCAATGTGAAAGAAAATGCTAAAATATATGCACAATGTAATCACACTGGCACAACTGGAGGGGGTTGGAAACGCCCCCTCTAAAACAATGCGAAATTTGGTACCCCCACTTTCTAGACCAAAGATACGCCCCTGGAATAAAGGCCTATTGGTACATCATTTCAATTATGAAACACATTTTCGTTAGTAAATTTAATTTTTTTTAGAATAATGGCCCTTTTTACGTCAGTTTAATTATGAAACACGTTGATTGTATAAATTTCAATTTTAAAACCAAAGGCCTATTGTTACGTCACTTCAAATATGAAACATAATTATTATTTAATAATTTTAGATTTATACAATAAAGGCCCTTGCTACGTCACTTCAATTATCGAAAGTGTATTGTCATTATACGTTTGCATTTAGGGAATAAAGACCTTTGTTACGTCACTTCAGCTATGAAAAAATTTACTGTTATTAAGCCTATAACTTTAAATTTAGAAAAGAGAGGTTTATTGTTAGGCCAACGTCATTCTGATTGTTAAAACGACTATTATTTTTAATCTAGGATTTAGAGAATAAAGGCCTTGTTTACGTTACCTAAAATTAGGCTTAGGCCTAAGTATGAAAAAGTCTATTGTTATTAAGTTTAAAGTTAGAGAATAAAAGACTAGCAATTGTTACGTAGGCCTACGTCATTTCGATTAAGAAAAACACGTCTATAATTAGAATTTTTAAATTTAGACAATAAAGGACTGTGTTACGTCACTTCAATTATGAAAAAGTCTATAAAATGTTATTAAGTTTAGAGAATAAAGGCCTATTGTTACGTCACTTCAATTATGATCGAAACACGTCTCTTCAATAATGAAAGCGTCTGTTGTTAGTAATTTTAAATTATTATTATTATTATTATTATTATTATTATTATTATTATTATTATTATTATTATTATTATTATCATTATTATTATTATTATTATTATTATTATTATTATTATTATTATTATTATTATTATTATTATTATTATTATTATTATTATTATTATTATTATTATTATTGTCATTATTATAATATAATTATTATTATTATTGTTATTATATTTATTATTATGCTCATTATCAATATTAAGGGCCTATTATCAGGAGCGTAGCCAGACTTAAATTCAAGAGGAGGCAAAAAATCTTGACAAACATTGGATGACTTTTTTGATGATGATGATGATAAAATAATAAATTATTAATAAATATAAAAATAAATATAATAGGCATAGGCGTAGCTACATTGAGGCAAGAGGAGGCAGTTGCCTGCTCTTGGTTTTATAAATTTAAAAATTTTCCTTGGGTTATAGCCCTTCACCTAGATGTTGCCTCCTCTTGAGCGGTGAATCCTGGCCCAAGAGAAGAAATTTAAGAAGAAATCCAAAAAAGTCATCAAATGTTTTGACAGAAATCTCCCAAAAAGGTAATCAATTTCTTATTTCTTTGGGCAGCAATCTCCAAAAAAAAGTCATCAAATTTTTTGTCAAGATTTTTTGCCTCCTCAGTCTTTCTCATCCCCCAGTCACTACTCATCTGAAGTTCTCCAACCGAGCCATATCCAACACAGCACCACGCCTCTGGAACGATCTCCCCTCTGAATTCCGCAGATTCTCGGTTCCTTTATCATCAGTGCAACCCGTCCTCCATCCTCCTCCTCCTCATCACCTCCCGGGCTTTCCACTCAAAACTGAAGTATCACATTTTAAAGTACTCCTACCCTGACTCATCTGATCCTCCGCCTTCGAATTCTCGTCTAGAACGACACTCGCTATAACAGCTGCTCTGCCTCTTCTCTTGATCTGGTCATCTGGAACAGGACTCGGAACTCTTTTGGACCACTCTCTGGAAAGCCTCCTCTGATTTGATGTAGCACTCGTGAATAGGCTGGTGCCCTGCGCTTGGCCTTCGAGTAGCGCTTTAGAAGTTTGGAGATTACAATTACGATTACCTTGTCTGACTTCTCCAAGCGTCTGGTCTAAATAATATTATTGAGTCACCTCTGCTGCCCTTTATATGTAGGAACGCATTTCTAGGTAACAGCCTATACAATTTCAAATCGTCATTTTGCTTTCTTTTGTATACCTAGGTTCCGGTAATAGAACATAATACCGAGTAATCTCATGCAGACAGTGATTAAAAGATTAAAAGATTAGCTATCTGTTTTTTAAATGCGTACCAGGTAATACGGGGGAAAGAATTTAGAGAACTCGGGTATAGACGAAGCCCGTGTTTAGGTCGTACATCACATGCGAAGTTTGGTTGAAGTCGACCAAGGATCAAGCGAAAGAATTCCTTATCTTCGTAGGACGAACGCTGTGGAACGATTCACCGTGCAACATCGAATCGTCTGTACAAGAACTCGGCAAGTCCTATCTTACATCTTGGGGGAGGTAGATAAGATGAGATAACAATGATAATAATAAACACGCTGGCTTATGTAAGATTTTGATTAATAGGCTACATATAGGACTTATTGGACCTAGCCTGTCTAAGTAGGCCCTAGGCCTACTAAAGAAGACACAACTAAATTGGTCATTGCCTTAATTCCTGCTCCGATGCGTGAGTTGGACACAGATCTGTGTGTGACAATCGAAGGCAACAGGAGAACTTCAGTGTCAACTCCCTTGCAGATCCCACTTCATCTTTTGAGGTAAAGCTTATAATATCAACTCCGAGACCGCCCACACTGTCTGCATGAGAGTACTCGGTATTTTGTATTGCATGACAATAACACGTGCGACGTTGAAGTCCATAATCTGCTCTATTATGCTTAACTCTGTATGGTCTCTATTCTCAAGTCTCTATTCTAGGAGTCCATACTCAACTATACTCTAATCAGATCTATTCTAATTATGGAGCTTTTATGAGACTCCACAAGACATTAATCGATGGTCGTTTGCAACGAAACCGTTGTCAAAAATCGTAATCCATAGGAGCATGGGCGACGATCCGGGGGGGGGGATCGAGGGGACAAGACCTCGCACCCGTAACAGTGGCGGGGGTACTCCAAGCAGGTGCCTCCCAAATTTTGAAGAAACACCAAAAAAGGTCAACAAATTTTTCACCTCTTTTTTGACCAGATCAGTTCAAAAGTGTCCCGTACCCCCCCCCCCACACCTGTCAAATAAGATCACCGCCAGTGCACAGAAGAACCCCGATCAAATTCCGATTGGTGAGAGAAATTATAAATCATTCCACGATTGCTAAGCAAGTTGAAACGGATGAATTTTAAAGTTTAGACCTGAATGACACCAATGAGCCGACAGAATGTAGAGAACTGTGCAATGAATAGCAAAGCTGTGGACCAGCCAAAGTAAGCGCCTGTGAGCCTAGAATAGTACGAAACGACAACTCTGTTTCGGAGTTAGAGATGGCAGTAAGGCTTTTGACTCTGAGCATAGGTCTGGATTGGAGTCACCAAATACCTGGTAAGTTATGTGATCAACATATGAATCATTCACTTGACATGTGTCATAATTTTGATGACATGCTTGTGATTAATGAAAGTTTTGAGGCAAGAGTGTTTGACCTCAGTGTATTGGGAGGATGGCATGAACTATCAAGGAGGAAACTACTCCATTTTCATTAAAAATTGCATTCTGGATCAAGGGCGTAGCCAGACTTAAATTCAAGAGGAGGCAACTCCGGGAGACATCCAGGTGTAGTAGGGATGCGGAGGTATAACCACGGAAAATTTTTGAAATCTAAAAATGGCAACTGCCTCCTCTTGCCTCAATGTGGCTACGCTATAGCTACAGTGTATGTTCTGGATGTGACAGAGGCCTTACCAGCGAACACTCGAGATGTCCCGAAGAACTAAACAGTATCATGGACCTCAGATCGACAGCCTTTCAAATGTGGGACCCGTCCACTGGCGTAAACTTGTCCAAAATATTGGGGGGGGGGATTTGGTTATTCATTCAACACTTTATGCATTGGATGCACAGTCCATATGAATTATTGGGCGGGGGCAGGTGCCCCGGCTGCCCCCCAGAGTCTACGCCTATTATAGGCCCATCAGCCACCTTTCACCATGGCGGATCAATAAATTCACATTGGCACTTTAAACATGAGGTGGTCTTTTATGTTAATTCGATACAAGAGTTCTGTTTACGAGCGAAGCAATCCATAGGCTTGTTCATAACTCCAAGTGGGCTGCATAGCTTCTTTTGTTTTGTGCTGAGACTAATCTGTCGTCACGCTGCAGTTTTACACTGGCCTCTTATTTACACACACTTGTTCTGTGTATGTAGGCCTACACTCGTACAGGCGATCGATCTATACGCACGAATACATTAAAGCTTAAGCTCCATGACAACCACAGACGCGTAAACACTGGGCACCAATAAACTTCATGCATAGGACACCACGCACGAATGAGAACATGTAGGATATATATATATATATATATATATATATATATATATATATATATATATATATATATATATATATATATATATATATATATATATATATATATCATACATTCAGACCCCAGATGATTTACTACAAGTACACACTCATAAATATACGATTATTATGGTCGTCCAAATGGATATAGCCTAGAGTGTACGCACCAGTGCACAAGTGTGTACATAACGGTACAAAATCCATGAAGTATGACTAAACACGAAGGGATAGCTGCCTATAGGAATACGCTGTGTGGATTTTTCAGCCAGCCTACAACTATTCAGTTATCGGAAGGTTCTGTTAGTGGACGGATTTGCTAATACAGAGGTACGAAACAATTTACTAAAATACGCTGCCTACATTTCAGAGTTATAGGCTTAGAGGAAGTTTTTGAGGAATGAATGATGTTCGAAGCGCAGAATGATTTGGGTTCTTGTCCCTCGGATTAATTATCAGCAGTGCTCTTAAGAGACGAGTGTCTATATAGCTTAGTTACGATATCAAGTTTGACTCCCCATTAGTAATTAGGTCCTAAAAGTCGTTATAGCGATGTATTTAATTGCATGCGTACGCACAAACGTAAGTAAGTAGGCCCTATACTTATTTACTTTTGTGCGTATGCATGCAATTAGACATCCAGAGTAAGTAAGTACGTATGTTAGGGTGTATTGATACATGTATATGTATGTATGCATGTATGAGCACCTTTATGTTCACGCATCCATGTAGGCCCTATATATATAAATATAGGGCCTACATATATGTATACATAACATGGACGTATACATATGTAGGTAGGCCCCCATATAGATATGTAATTATGTATCTATGCATACATGCATGTAAATAGGCCTAAAATTGTGTACCTAGCTTTTTGGGCGCTGTAGAAATCTCGAGTTTGCGAATATAATATGTAAGCATATGTATGTATGTATGTATTTAATATATTTATGTATATTTGCATGTACGTACGACTGTACAATACGTGAGGCATTATATAGCACACAGATAGCTTGAACAAGAATATAAATAATTATCTCCTTTTATGGCAATTAAATCAGTTATAGGCTACAACCATGCAAGCCCTGCTATGAGATCTGAAGTTGAAATGCTACATTTTCTGTCTGAATTTTAAGTATTTTGTTTACATCTGGAGACATCAATTTCCACAGGATGTCGACAACAGAGGATGTGATCGCTAAACGGATGCTCAAAGACATCGTTGGAGTCATAATGCAGCCCGATTTAAACGAACCACACGTCGAACCAAAACTTGCCTACAAAACCGGAATATCGAAAGACGCCAAGCAGTATCGCGACCGAAATTGGGGAACTCTTAACTTGAAAGGCTTCGCAGTTGCAAGGCACGGTCAAACTGAGACCAGAGGCTCCAGCAGGCCTACTTCTGCATCTATCTCATCCGACGATACAAGAGTTGTGGCAAAACCACCTCGTATTGTTGGACCTGCTGCCTTGGATAATCTTCGAAAGAGTCACGGAGCGATGGAAGCGATCATCAAAGCCCTGGATAAAACCGACTACACGTCGGAGCGACCTCCTTCTCGTCTGCCGTCCTCTGAGGCAAAGAGCAACGAATATCGTAACAGAGGCACGATCATGAAACAATGCCTGGATTCAGTTGAAAATGCCAAGCTCGCTTTGCCGAAGCCCAGAATGAAACTGCCAAGCAAAGAAGCCGAAGAGAACTATCACAAAAACCAAGGGACGGTCTTTCGTGAGCCATCGCCGAGAGTCCCTTCCAGATCAGCTGGAACTGGGAACGAACCCCGCGGTAGAGCTCTGTGGAACAAAGGAATCTGTGCAATGGTCATCGCTGGAAAGATTTCCGGTGATCCGGTACCCGCGATACGAGTAAGAGGCGATGGACAAAATATATACTGGCACAGTCATGGGTCAAGGACTCTTCTGCACCACAACCCAAACGTAATATCCTTTCAGCAACAACAATCCAAAGACATCACTTCGAAGGCGACCAGTTCTTTCGGAAGACAGTGCCAATCCGCTACAGCGGCGCCGTCGAAAAGGCGCCCTGAATCTAGAAGATACACTAGGAAATACCCTGCATCAGTGGCAGATTGTCTCAGACGCTATCTATAACATTCTGGCAGAGTATGTAAACCATTCGCGAGAGTCGGTACAGAATTTTTAAACTACAGACACGCGTTTGTCGGTTTGAATTAATAAAGAAAAAGATTATTATATTATGTTAATGAGAGAGTTACTTCAGTCCACTCGCTATAGCAGCCGCTTATGCAGAAACAGAATGTCAAGTGACCACTATTCGTATTCGGTCCGACCGCTACTATTCGGCCGAATACCGAATAGCTATTTGGCACACTATTCGGCCCCGAAGCGAATACGAAGCGAATGTTCGGTACTGTCATAGTAGAAACAGAAACTGAAATTTTCAGTAACTGAAACGAACACGGAAATTATTTCAGTATTGAAACTGTAATAGACTGAAATTATTTTAGAACTGAAACTTGAACTGAAATAGAAATTACGAACCCAAAACTGAATTAAAATTAAAACGGAAATTATTTTCAAAACTGAAATATCACTGGTTTGGACTTATTGGTATGCTTTTGTAAACACTGAGATGTGTCACAAATTCACATTAACTTTAAATTTCACAGTCATCGGGCACGCCCACATGAAGTGGAGCCCATGTAGGACCCATATTCCCCTAATGGACCCGTATAGAGTTCACATGGGTCCCATTTCAAATGATGGCACGCTCAGTACAGTACGCGGTAAAATGCATTTTACTGTTAGGTAATCAAGTATGTCCAGTGGACATACCTGATACATGAGAAGTCGATAGCAAGTCGCTAAGTCAGTTGATAAGTCTAAGCGACTTAGTCAGTCGATAAGCATGCGACTTAGTCAACTGAGTCGCTAAGTCAGTCGCTAACTCATCAAGTCAATCGGTATAAATTCTTAGCGACTGACTCCGGGTACTAATTTCCGGTTTTGAATGATCTTAACAAAAGCGTTCTTCCTGCTTTAGCTTGAGTTCAGTTCACTTTCTTACGGAATACCAATTTCCTATCCCACTCCGGCCATTTATATCTTCTCATAGATTAGGGCCTACATAATTATTACATTAGTTAGGCCTACAACGTCAACGTTTCCGAGCGTGAGGATGCCTATTCACATACCGATGGTTACTTATTTTAGAGATTTAAATCTCAAGCTATAGTGGTCTGTTACGGGGACCTTAAATGGCGTGGCACCCATTCAATGGGGCAGCGGTGGTGAAGGATCATAAACAGATTATTTCATTAAAATAACGAGCAGTCAGTTCTTCTATAGTCTGTAGCATGCAGCAGGCCATGGTCGCTATAGAAAAGCGTGTACCTTAGCTAAATTATTATTATTAATTAGTAAGTATAGCGCCGGTGTCTAATGCACAAGGCATCAACCTATGCACGTCACTAGTAGCTTAAGGCGATCGGAGATCTAGCCTATTTCATAACAGAGCACAAATAATTATATTGACAAGAAAGAAACGACTCTAAATTTAAACAATTTATTGAAGATGATAAAGAAGTATCAGTGACTACTGAGCTTCATGTTTATGTAGCGTATATAGACGAAGCGGAAAATATTGGATAGGCTATACATCATACAGGTATTTAAAGAAAAAACGGAAAATATTGGATTACACGTATTAAAAGAAAAACATTGTTTAAGCATTTTAATTTTATAGAATGCAGAGTAACCAAAGACTTTAAATGCAGTACAAAATATAATTTATCGAGGCAGACGTTCATCAGAGTTCAAATGGACCTCATATACTTTGCAATCAAAGTATAGGCCTATGAGGTAACTGCTTTATATAAACTTTGCTTGATGGTACTGTCATGGGCGCCTGCAGGAATTTTTCTGGGAGGGGGGCAAAATGACGTTTTGCATGGATTCATGAACACAGAAAACGAGACAATTTTCAAAATCCGGGGGGGTGCCACTTGCCCCCCGGACGCCCATGGGTACTGTTGGCGTGGCACTTTTATGAAGGGATTAGATGAATTGGCTTCATGGCTCTCGAATGAAGTTGGTTGTTGGGTGGATGTGTGATGCTCACCAAAGGCTGAATCAAGCCTCCGATTACGAGCATGCATATACAGAAAATATACATGTAGCTTACCGTACACGAATCGAATGTGATTGAGTAGCAGAGGGATTTCTAAATATTCTATACTAGACTATAGAGATCACAATGAGAAGAAGGTGGTAATATGATGAGGCGCAAATGAGAGGTCGTAATCCTAGGTCAGTATTTAGCATTAACAGACCGTTACAGACGCGAACATTGTCAACGTATAGGCAATTACCCAAGAAATAGCAAAGAGATATTGAACTGCAGAAGCAACTACTTGGAATGCCAGTAGAGACCGTGAAACTTAATCGAGGACTAAATAGTCACTGATACACTGATATGTAGTCTCATTTCACAGAACGAAGTTCCAACATTTGGATTTATAGTCTAGACTGAAGAACTCTAAAGTGCACATATGAGCTGACTGATAACGAGGTAGTAGGCCCTAAACAAAAAGATTTCTGACTATGTACATAACAGAAAATGTATTGTCCTTGTGTGGTTCAGTGCTACGCGTCTGTTGATGACTTGGATTTCATTTCAACTACGTTTCAGTAGTAAGCGGGATTATCGAAGTGAATCTGTTGGCTCTCTTCCTGCCCTGTCTTCCGATACTTCTTGACGACGTACATTACGATGAGTGCAATGATTAACAATCCAGCAAGACATCCTAGCACTATTCCAGCCACTGCGCCTGGATCAAGTCCACCTGATAAGGTAAAATAAACGCAGAGCAGCGTCGTCTTTAACATCTATCATTATGAATGAATTACCATTAAGGCGGTAGTTATACCTGGACTTTACGTTACCAGTTCAGTGGATACTATCTTTCTGTTAGAAGCAAAGAATGGCAAGTATAACTTAAAGGTAGGTTATTATAGGAGGATTTTTACACAACTTGGTCAGCTACTCCTATACATGGTACTGAACGTAAACATGGGACTCGAACAATTGTCTAAACAACAGGAAATCATCACAATTTAAGTAGGCCTACTGAAGAACTGATATAGATTGTCCTCTGTTGGCCACGTATAGAGCGTTTGAGCACTGCACTATACGTGTGTCTCTTTGTATTGTGTGTGTCAGTGCCGGTCTTAGGGGCGTGCGAACAGTGCGGTCGCACGGGGCCCGCAACTTAGGAGGGCCCGAAAATGTCACGGAAAATTGACTTGAACAAGAAACCCTAATAATAATATTATGGCTTCGATGAAATCTTCTCTGTTGTCATTAAAATAAAAGTCAACTTCCTCAATATCCCAGAATTCTCATGTGTAGTTACATTTGACTTGTTGTACTTGTTAACAATCTACTAAACTAAAATGACTAGCAATGAATAATTTTTTACTTTGCATGTATGTAAGTAATTTTACTTTACTTGAAATATCCTAAGGCCGGCACTGGTATGTGTGTGTCGTATCCTGTTGTATTTTGATGTACTTGTTTGGCTCTTTGCTAACGCATAATGTACAGAGATTTATATAGGAAGTCACAGAAAGTGTATAACCTGAACTTCCGTCTGAATTTGCTATGACATTAGTCAGCATCTGAGGCTTCACTGCTGAAAAAGAAAAACGCAAACACCTGTCACAATCGAGAAGAGGTAGAACTGATCGAAATGTCTAATACTATCACACAATAAACAGAACACCATGGATGAATGTGAAAGTACAGTATTCGCCTTGATCTTATAACTTTCAGATGCACGGTAGCACAAAGCTGCTGCGGTATTTAGCTAGCTATATATATTATACATCCTGAGCCTACATGTAAATACGCATATATATATATATATGTATACAATGTATGTATGAATGTACGTGTGCATATATGTATGCATGTATGTATGCATGTATGTATGTAGGCCTACGCATGTATGTTTATATGAATGTATACAGGCTACTATGTATGTTGTGTATACCTGTCTGTATGTCTTTCAGTCTTTTTTTATCAGTCTTTTTTATCTGTGCATGTATTTATGTATGTATGGATGTATGTATGCAACTACGCATGTATGTATATATATAAATTATATATGCATGTATATATGTATGCATGTATGCATCTCTCTGTATATATGCATGTATGTAAGTAGGCTATCTGTGATGCAATTTTGCAGACAAACATACTCCAAAGACTCGCCTCGCCATTCCTATATCGATTCCACGATTTACAGGTTGCAGACGGCGCACATAAGCTTAAGCATGCATGTCAAAAATGGCTTAGGCGTATATGTGAGGGCAGGAGGCAGTCTACGAATTAATAAAAGGTGGAAGTTTATGGACTGGGTTACCATGGAGGTTACGACGCCGAAGCCAATCCGGACGAAACGAACACGTATTTGAAGATATCCTAAAGAGGAGCTTCTATATAGAGAGGAAAAACGGAGAGCGATAAGAGTTAATTGCGATTAACTTAAGCTAAGAAATCTGTAAAGTTCACTCGTTAAATTATAGTAGGCTATAACTCTGCCATAGAGTTGAGAGAAGAGTTGGTTAACTTTAGCCAATAGAAAACAAGATAAGAATTATAGCACATAAAACGGTCGACGAATCAATTATGACCTGTGTCGTATTCAAAATCTGCGGAGCGTCCTGTGCGCAGATCGTTAACTACACCGCTGACTTCGCATGAAAACTATTTACGAAAAGATTGGACGATCTTATGAACGTTTTGCTTATATAAGTTCCCTATAACTGCTGAAGAAAATTGGATTTAAGTAATTGCGTAACTGTTGGATATTTACGACCGTTGAAGTCCAATTGTTGTTCTGCACTTCGTTTAAAAGAAACAGGTTAGTGTTGTCTTCGAAAGACAGACAATACAACCACAAGGTATCTTTCAAAGAGGTACTTTGAATGTCATCATCTACTATACGGCACCACACATCATCCACTCTGCCTGATAAGATGGACATCTGTGCGAGATAACATTATAATAATAATTCATTTTAAGCAGTGCCTCTTGGTAGTTAAATTGATCGTATTGTAACATTGGATTGACTCTATCAAATCAAATCAAATCAAATCAAATCAGTCTTTATTGTTCCTTGAACAGTGCACGTATCATCATAATATGTGAAATATTAAAGCAATGATCGATATTAATACATTCATTCATTTGATATGTAAAGTTTGAGAATAACATTAGAACCTTCGCTGTTATACTTTCTAAATAGTGAGTTAATACTGTATGTTAAGCACTATGACTGAATTAGCACATTTTGCACTGGACCGGGAACAAGGGCGTTAGTCATCAAAATTCTGTCTTATGACTGATGTCTTGGTTAATGTCTGTACTCAATGTAATATGACATATTCCAAGCAGCCAAGCGCGACAAGGGTAGGCTAAATCGATTCTTGCTTGTAGGTGCAATCACACACATACATGTACAAACCTGCACACACACAAATCCATGCGCATACATTCATACAATTGTACATGCATTATATGCGCATAAATTCATACATTTTTGCGTACATATATGCGCTTACATTTTACGATTCTACACAAGGACGCATATACAAACGTACGTACATAAGTGCATAAACAAAAATATACTTGTAAATGCACACACCCACATACACCTATTCACGTTGTCGTTCCACCGTTGCCTAAACCAGCGCATAGCTTCAGATTACCCAGTCTATCTGTTCATTCGCGGCTTATCTCCGGAATCTAATGCATTACGTATCTACCGATGGCAAACCAAATACAAGACGCAATCAGAACAAAAGCAATGACGCATACTAGGGTCTACTGCGTCAGGATCCAAGGCACAAAATCTGCACTCCCATTTTCAAGTATAAGACAAATTTTGAAAATTAAAAGCGTCCAATATGTGTTTTGCCTCCTCAGTTAGCGCCCTCCTCAGTGACAACGAGGAAGCCCTAGGTAGATAAGCCAACTGAAGAAGTTAAATCAAGGTGCGAACGAAATGGCATTTAGACACCAGTGAGCAGAACGAACAGATGCAGAAAGAGAATTCTAAAGATCGTTCCAATGATAACAGTTCCAGTTTCGGCATGACCAGAAAAGATAATCGATGACCTGCTTAAAATCTTGGATGTAATCAGGTCCAGTCGGCACCAGCTGCATAACTGGTAGGGTTACGATGACTTTCAGAGGCTACCTCTCATTCCCTCTAGAGATTTGGACCCGAGAGATTTTTGCGTAAGTTGGGACAAGTCCTTTAGCACATCATGTGCCGATGCAGAATCTTATTGAGCACTATTAAATAAATTCAAAAGACCTATTGCTAGTATTCAAAAGTTGCCACTGCTAGGTCGTTGTCCCTGTTAGGTTATTACCTTGCAAGGGAAGTCAACTGTAGGGCCTAGTTTTAACTGCAAGTGTCAATTGTCAAAATTAAATACGTGGAAATACATATAATTATACACGTGGACGACACTGGAGAAGATACTACATGATAGACCTAAGACCACGTGGAACAGAATGTTTGTCTGCAATATAGACAGACAGATAGGGAAAGTGAAATAAAGACAGAGAGAAAGAGAGAGAGAGAGAGAGAGAGAGAGAGAGAGAGAGAGAGAGAGAGAGAGAGAGAGAGAGAGAGAGAGAGAGAGAGAGAGAGAGAGAGAGAGAGAGAGAGAGAGAGAGAGAGAGAGAGAGACAGAGACAGAGACAGAGACAGAGACAGAGACAGAGACAGAGACAGAGACAGAGACAGAGACAGAGACAGAGACAGAGACAGAGACAGAGACAGAGACAGAGACAGACACAGTGTAGTCCCTAGACAGATATACGGGTGACAGACTCACTGACAGTTATTGTTCTCCGTGCAGATACAATTAACTAGGCCTTACTCTAACTGCAAATGATCCAGAGGCAAAATTAAAAGCGGTCTTAACCAACAGCACTCACCATCATTCAAAGTGCCTCCAAAATTCTCACTATCGTCTAAGGTGCCTTGAAATTCCCATTCTCCGTGAACAGCTGCTCCAGTTGCCACGGCAACCGAGTGGACGTGCCTTCTGTAGGCCGGCTGAGGATCGGTCTGACTCAGCAGCTGACCCTGATCCACTGACTCTCCCGTTCCAAAACGGATGGTTGCGTTGTGCCAACTGATCCAGAAAGGACGCATCTCGTTTGCGCTCAGGATGCTTGGCGTTTCAACTTCTGTGATCATGTCGCCGCTGGAGGATTTGATACGCAGCCTGGATTTTGAGTTGCCATTGATACCGATTTCGAATTCGTAGGAGGATGTCTTGTAGCTGCCAGGCACAATGAGAAGCGCCAACTTGGCGTCACTCTCAACCCTCACTTTGAACACGAGTTGGGTTTGGTCGAGCAGAGAACGATGAGCTGTTCGATAGCCTTGGTCTATGCTAGAATTCACGTTCAGATTTATCACTGCAACACAACAGATCACCGATTTTAAACGACCCTATGTAAATACAATTGCTCTGCGACAGTTGTCAGACAGGTCTAATGCAAGTTTTGTTCGCAAATCTTATCCTAAGCCATCCTTACCTCCCCGCCGCTTCAATTCTAAACACCATCCATCGCAGCCGTCTGACTGTCTACCTGCCTTTGGGTCTTGACCTGGAACCGATATTGACCGCTCTGCCTATTGATTTTGATTTACTGAGCGCCTGTGAATAAGCTGGTTCCCGCGACTTGGCTTTTCTAGGCAATGTAGAAATCTTGAGATTACTAATACGATTACCTTATTCCTATCTTAGAGTTTAAGGTGTCACGCAATTTTATGTTATCGAGGCTAATAATATTATTAGCCTAAGAATAGGCCGGACATCTATAACAAACAAATATGCACGATTGGGAAGCTAACTCAAATTCAAAACAGAGGTGCAACTTCTTGTATTGCTGTAAGCTTACATTTGGTGATAAGCACATAGACTACCCTTCGCCAGAGGGTTCGACCGTTGTGAACTAACCCATTGCACAAACCTGCGTTTCATCGTCATCACTAAAATCAGCCACAGTATCGATCAATTGTCGCCAAGACAACTTCCTTATATTGTCACAATTCGTTCCGTTAAAAGCCCGCCTAAGAAATGGAAGAAGAAGATTAAAAAAAAGAAGACAAGGAGACCTTGTGTTTCGGGGAATTGGTATTCGCCATTTGCAAGTTCCCAGCTGGACACCGAAACGGCGTTGATTTCTGGCATCTCTGGATCGTCCAGTCGCATCAACACCGTCTCGTCGATTGCACCAGAGCCGATCTCCAGCGTCTTGTTTTCCCATCGAACCCAGAAAGGCAGGTATTCGTCACAGTTCATGATGTTCGGAGTTTCCGCCCATAGCATGATCGGGCCAAAGGCGCCCCTTCTGATGTCAGACCTCTTATTCGAATTTGCGCCAAGCACAATTTCATACGCTTTCGGTCTAATTTGGAACATTACCGAGGACAACAATAGGTGAGCGTCAGTACATGTGCGAACTTTGAATGTCAAGTAGTTGGACGCCGGACGAAACCAACTGTACTCATATTTGTATACAGCATCGGTAAAAAGCGAATACACGTTGCCTGAAATAAAAACACGCGTGTGTAATGTAATATCTCTCAACGTGACATTAAAAAATTAATGAAAAGTGTAATATGACAGTTGTTATTCACAGTGCATGTAGGACAAATAAAATGAGCCTGTGAAAGCGGTTTTCCACATAAATGCAATATACTATTAAGCTTAAACTTGAAATAGCATATTTTCCTAACATATAAGGCCTTGCCACATTTAAGACAATTGTGGCTCGAATAATTGTGGTCACCTTGAAGAAAAGAGAAATCCCAGAGTCCAGGAGCATTGTCGTATGTTGAAATAGTGAATCCTTGGAAATTTCTTTGCTCACTGTCAACCCAATCGATGAATACGGCATTACCAATAACTGCCCCTTCTCCCGCCATAATTCTACCACTTCCATTCTTTTCCCATTTCACCCAAAACGCTTTGTAGTTATTGCAGTCCATGATGTTTGGAGTGTCAACTCTTTGTCCCTCGAGCATGGTGGCGTAGTCCCTGATGAAGCTCTGTGTGTTACCATTGCCTCCAATGATGATCTCGTAAGTTCGTGTGTGGACATTGTTGACTAGCTCTGACAACGCTAAGTGAGCGTCTTTGCAGGCCTGTACTCGGAACACAACAGAGTTCTGGCCCATGACAGACTTCGACAACTGGTTGTAGTTGCGTTGTGGCAGTGTTGTAACTCTCACCGAAGTCACTGAAGTAATAGAATTCACAAAAAGAACAGATAAATATGTAATTTACAGGCCAATGTAATCTAATCTGTGCACTGAGTGTAGTATGAGAAAGTGTTAAAAATAGTAACTTAAGTATTGTGAAATGCATGAATCAAGACTAGCAGGACTAAACATCATATAGATTCAAGGCTATACGATGTTCCAATAAGATGAAATTGGCTAAATGTATATTAGTTAAAAAGTTACAAAAGATATCAATTGCTACACAATGAGAGCAACATGTGCCATGAAGTCAAAACAGATGTACTCATTCAATATCCTTCATGTTATTAAGTCACATCAATTATGATAGTCAACTAATTATCTGCAACCATTCAAAAGCACACGGCCAACCTTCAATATTCAGTAGGCTATCTGAAACAGCTGTTGTCTCCACTTTAATGCCTATTCAGAGGAAAATAGATGCATATATATATATATATATATATATACATACAAAGTTTCAATTTAAAACAAAACAAAGATACATTCTTAGCGTTTTCACCTTAACCAGAAAAGTTCTAGAACTCCGCTTTGACACTGCCTAAAGTATATAGCGTATGAAATTTTTAAATGCTATAGATAATGCTTACCATCGCTCTCTAAAACTATCCAATCTGCTTCGCTGCCAAAGCCACTGGTAAACGTGATTGCATTTACAGGCGTGCTTTCTGGATTTGGCATCTGGTACGACAGGAAACTGGAGTAAAACCGAAATCTTATGTACAGAAACAGGTAAACATTTACACTTGATCTGCGCAGCTGCATGGCAATGTTATGCAAAATGCACACGTTCCTGTGGAACCGTATCGCCTTGACCCTGCTCATTTTCAATTAATTTATCTGGTGAGGTTTGTCACCATCGCCGCCCGTTTGAATTGGTGCCACGCCATTTAAGGTTTCCCTATACGGGCCGCCGTAACCCGAGATTAAATATTTGTGTCCATATATGTTCATATATCTACATATATATCCAAAAACATATATATATATATATATAGGAATCAATACAGGACCAAAATATAGGACAAAAAAATTCTGTCCCAATAATGCTAACATCAATAACTACAACACATTCAACACAGGCTTGCGAAAGTTTGTTTGGCCTATAAGATATATATATATATATATATATATATATATATATATATATATATATATATATGTATATATATATATATATATTTATTATAGACATTGAACAATATAATTATGCGAGAACATAATACACAATATACACTCTTTCCGTGCTGTATTTGACACTAACGAATTGATATTAGGTTCAAGGCTTAGATTACTCGCTTACTGAATTACATTTCACTGCATGGTTTATATTACATTACCGGGTACACAACAGCATGTCGTATCTCATCTCAGCATCCAGAAACGCATAACATGTAATTGTAATTAAAATAAAGACTGATTATGTGGCAGAAAACGCTTAATTGTGACAACTGTGCATAACCTAGTCGAGCATACCTTTGTGAATAGGGGTAATTTCTTCCTACTTGGATTGTACCGTTTCTCCACGTCACCCAAAACTGCCTATGCTGACCGCAGTTCAAGAGTGAAGGCTCAGTAGACGTCGCTAGTTCATTTCCCTAAGAACGTAATAATATTATATGCAGATACACAACTAGGACTTGTCTGTACCAAATAGTATAATTAATACAATGTCATGTAACCTTATTTCTTACTATATAGATAATCTTAAGATAAGCCTATATGCAGGAGAAAACCGTTCAGACCTGCTGCGGAGTTTCACTGAGCCATCATATCGCATCGTAATTACTACCACCACTAACACTACCACTACTTCCACTATCACTACTACTACTACTACTACTACTACTACTACTACTACTACTACTACTACTACTACTACTACTACTACTACTACTACTACTACTACTACTACTACTACTACTACTACTACTACTACTACTACTACTACTACTACTACTACTACTACTACTACTACTACTACTACTACTATTATTTATTATTTATTAATTATTATTATTATTATTATTTTTTTTATTTTTATTATTATTATATGATGCTGATGATCATAAACCAACTACATACCTGTATTTTGTCTCTGATGACAGATTTGGTGTTATTCCAGCCACCAATCACTATTTCAAAACATTGGTCCTCCATGCTTCCTGGTACTGACTGCAGTAGTAAGTGGGCATCGTTGCAAGCTTGCACATAGAAGATGAGCGTATCATTAATGGTTGTGATAATGTTGTAGACATACTTGTAATCTTGTCCGTCATCAGGTGTATGCAATTCCCACCAGTTACCTGTAACAGGCGTTTGTCAAGGTCAGCTATTTTGCATGCATTACATAAAAAAATTAGCCTAAGCGTAGACTCGTTAGCTACAATAACAATGGAGTATAAGTAAACACACAACACACTTAATAATAATGCAATAAAAGAAATTATAGATATACAGCAAACAGTAAAATAGCCCACAAATAAAATCTATAATAAAATGATGCAGCCGCCTGAGTTGCTGAATCTTTCCAATGCAGCGCAAACTAGACATCAGTTAGATAACAATTATTTCCTTTACGTGATACTGTGTTGATCTGCCAACTCCTCACTGCGATTCGAACCTTAGGAGCCGTTGCAAAAAGACCTATGACAGAGGCGTTAGGAGCAATATTAGCAATGTGGACTTGTAATTTAAGCCCAGGAGTTCCTCACAGGATACAATTTCCAAACTCCACTACATAACTCAAGGAGACGACTGCATGGTCCAGGCACGTAACTAGGCTTTTTCGTTTGGGGGGCTTAAGCCTTGAACATGGCAACATTTATACAGTGTTCATACGAATTTTAGCCGTAAGCATACAACGGCTTGACTTGTTTGGGGGGCTTCAACTTCGTTTGGGGGGGGGGGCTTAAGCCCCCAAGCCCAACGCTAGATACGTCCCTGGCATGGTCTAGTTACCAGAGGCTGTATTGTTCCAGGAACGAACTGACTAAGCGACCGACTGACCCAGATAAAGATAAGGGAGCGAGACGGTGTTGCTAATCCGGATGTTGCATGAACAAAGGTAACTAAAACAGGAACTGCAGTACAGGCAGGAATCCCCAGGAGACCTCGAACAGGCACGGACACATACAAAGATGTATAGAAACACACGTATTTTAGAGCGTCGGCACACACTGGAATACACGTATTTAGACACATACAGAGTTGTACAGACACAGAGGAGAGGGATCGGCCAAGCCTCCAAGATGTTAGACGCCCTACCCTACCTAAAAACACAATACCAACAGAAACAAATAAACAGCATGTCCGGTGGTGGCCAGACGAATTAGCATCAGTGGCACAGGCAACTCGGTCCAAGGAAGTCTATACTTTGCCTGGAAACGAAGCGCCCAGATATCCAGCCTGACTGAGTAAAGTAAAGAGACTAGCCTAAGAGATCTAGCAGTAAAGTAAACATACTAGGCACTAGCGGAACTAACCTAAGAGATCAAGCGTCTAAACACATCCTAATAGGCGCTCCTGTATGGTAGAGAGTTACGGCTAGGGCGCACAGAAGCGCATCCAGAGCTGCACGGGAAAAGTTGCAGGAATCGGAAAGATTCTTCGAAACGGCTTCCCTTGAAAAATGCAGAATACTGTAGAAGTTTCGGGTGAGGTCGACTGACTGATTAACGGAGGTGAGCGGCCGAGACAAGAACCAGACAGCTTTGCCTCAAGCTAAGTAAAGGCCAGTCGGTACTAAAACAACCAATGCGCAGCTCTGAGCTGGGCACTAAGTTCATTTCACTGTCATGACTCATGAGATGGGCAAATTCTCAGAATTTCTGTTTCGTGGCATGAGCTGTTATTTTTTTACACTGATTGATATATATTGCAACCTAGGCGAGGGTTGCTATTAAATTTCTGCTGGTCCTCCCAATTGCTGTAGAATAGAAATATTCAAGGAAAATCAAATCCAATCATTTCATTTGGCTAGGCACGCGACAGCAACTCGCTAAACTTGACCTTACTGCTCATGAAACTGAATTCCCCAACTATACCTTCTCAACTCTTGTCCGTGATCTTGGTGTCTGGCTCGACCAGAAGCCTACTTTTGCTCCACAAATACACCGTCTTACTAGGGACTGCTACTACCAACTGCGCCAGCTTCGCACTGTTGCTCGCTAACGCCCAGTGCCACTGCCATACTAGTTCACTCCTTCATCACAGCCCGCCTTGATTACTGCTCATCGCTATATTTTGGTCTTCCTTCTAGTCGCATATAGTGTGTCTAGAGTGAGTTCTGCGCTCTGCAGCCCGTCTCATTGGGCATATTCCCAAACATAGCCAAGTCTCTAGATCATGCTGGAGGTCCTTCACTGGCTTCTTATGCGCTTACGCATAGAATATAAGATCACTGCCTTAGTATGGCGATGCTGTCAGGGCCCTGCCTCTGCTTACCTTCGAGAGCTTTGCTGCACAGTTTCAGGTGCCCAAGGCCGACCTTCCCTCCGCTCAGCGGGAAAAGGGGTTCTTTTAGTTCCCTTTGCTCGTTCCACGACTATGCAAAGTCGAGATTTTTCAGTGGTGAGCCCGGTAGTTTGGAAGACTTCCCTTAGAGCTCCGCATGTGCCCTGCGGTCACCCCTGGCCTATTTCTTGAAAATCTTAAAACTGTCTTATATGAACGTGCTGGTGTCGGGAGCGCCTCTGAGTAGTTCCCTTGAAGGGGCACTATATAAGTCTTCGAATGAATGAATGAATTACAATCCGTATGATTCCTACTCACCAACAAACGTGGGCACCGAAAAGTAACCAGTAACCCCGGCAGGTGTCATAAACGACAATGAGTTAATGGCGTGCCAATTTTCGTCGGTCACAGTGAACACTTCGCCTTGCTCCGGTACATCTCCCTTTCCGAATGATATTCGTCCGTCTTGCCAAGTCAACCAGAAGATATTCGTAGTATTGCAGCTCAGTATCTGAGGCGTCATTACGGATTTCAGTAAGTTTCCACCGACTGAGCTGCGTAGCATCGTCTCTGTATTATCTTGTGCGCCGATGACCAATTCGTACGTGTAGTGCGTATATATTCCGGTCACTTGGCTCATTGCGATGTAGGCATCGCGGCAAGCAGCCACGCCAAACACAAATTCGTTGGATCCAAAGGCAGATATCAAGATTCGGCTGTAGCTGTCCCCTGATTCACCACCTGTCTGATGCGCCAGTCCCATTACTGAAGCAAGACAATCATAATGGCAAGTGAAATATAATGGCAGTATATGAATCTCATCATTACAATACAGTAGAACTTTCCATCTGTAAAGGTTTAGGTCTAGTAGCGCTACAATTCTAGCGGTGCCATGGAAGCTATAAGATTACATTAGATTAGGCTATAGGATCGATTAGGCTATAGATTGGAAAAAACATGACACGCGTCCCTCAGATACGTTCGCGGTATGGTATTATTAAAGTTTTGTGATATTTTCTTGCAAAGAACATAGCACCTGTGCACACTAGGCATATCAAGCAACCGATCTAAAAGATATACCATAGAATTGAATCATTGTATGTCTTTACCTGACAAGTAAGAGTAGTGCCAATAAACTTGGTACCAACTTCCACAAGCAAGCGACACAGCAAATACTGACTGCGGGTTGTCATCTTTCCACTCTAGAAACCTGCGTCCAGTGGCTGAACCAACAGCGACCTCTATCTCACCATTGGCCCAACTCAAATAGAAGCTTCGGCTTTCAGAGCAGTCGACGATTCCTGGCGTGTCTTCTTGTGCGACAATGACCATTTCTTCGCCCTGGTACCGAAGTATCTGGGATTGAGTGTTGTTGTTGGCTGCAAGGACAACTTCGTAGATAGGGTCTTCGTAAGCGACTCTGGCCAACAGGATCCTTGCAGTGCCACAACTCCCAACATAGAAGGAAAAAAATTGCTGCGAAGACTTAAATTGGACCCAATGACCGGTTGGATGCTCGGGTGTTGTGTGAACCCGAACAGCGCCTCCTTCAAAAACAACAGAATCCTAATTTAAAAACTCGTTCAGCAACAGTTAGTTTCCTTGAAGGATAAATCTGAAATTTTTTGGAATTGTTTTCGTTAATGTGCATTATTCCTTAAGATTTATGATCACAAGATCCATTTAAGCGTCAACCAGAAATAGTTTCTGTTGCGGAAAACTAACTCAAATTTCAGCCAATATAATTCCTTTATCAACAAACAATTAGAAGAAATGCCACACATTAAAAAGTATGCACATGCATATATATATTGAAATATATTCAGCAGAGATAATGATGAACAGGACAGCTGACACTGCGAAAAGTACTGTACCTTCCATGCCACTGAATTCCCACACAGCAGTCGAACCCCATCCGGTCGAAACAGAAACTATGCTCACTGCCAGTGGTTCTGGATCCTGCCATTGCATAAAGAGCTTCTCATCTACAAAGTTGCCTTTGCCCACTTTGATAATCCCATACGACCAGCTCACCCAGAATGGAAGAATCTGGTTGCAGTTCAGAATATCTGGCGTTGAAATCTGAAAGAATAACAAAATTTGACTTCACATAATTATAAAAGCAAGCATATTATGCCTGCTGCTTCTTGCTAAACTCATAGTTTTAAACGAGTTTTTGTGAAAACACGAAATGATTGGCCTACTGCTTCCAAGAATATCTGAAGTTTGATTTAAACGAACGAAGGGCATGAAATTGTGTTCATAATCTTCAAATCCGAACTCTTAGTAAGTATTGAAAGTTTACGCGAGTATAGCTTAAGGTATGGGGCAGGATGTGTAAGAAAATTCTCTTCATACCGTTGAATGTACGTGTGAGTTTACATGTAAATCCACACGTTGTTAGATGCAAATATTACCTGGACTTTATTGTCCTGCAGGCGAGTTCTCCGTATGGCGGAGACCGTGTTGCCACTTCCTCCAAGCACAATCTCGTATGCGATATCCACCATGTATTCGTCGAAAAGAGCAACGTGCGCATCGTTACAGGCCTGCACTTTGAAGGCAACGAATGATTTCTTTCCCACACGGTACCAATGTTTAGTGTAGGTGTATTCGGTAGTCGTATGTAGTTGATAGATAAGAGCTAAAAGTCGTCAAATAATAAACGTATCTATTCTTTGGACCTAGTTTCATTTTGCGGGGCACATAATTGAGTTGGTTTCAAAACTGCTTTAGTAAGTAACCCACAAGACAAGAAAAAGGTCATGGGAGATCTGAAAAACTAGAAAAGGTCATACAGGCTAAGAATTAAATGAGGTAGGCCTAATAAAAGTCTGAGACAATAAGAAAATTCTAAAAAATACCGGCAAAGTTCCAAACTTCATCGATGGAACCTGAGAGAAGTCGTAAAAGATTGAGAATCAAGAAAGCTAACGAAAGCATTGAGAAAATGAAGAGACAGCCAGTAACACCAACATTTTCTGCTTATTGAACCATCACTAATGTGATGTCAATTCGGCCTTGCTTACTTACCCTAACCTTAATAAACTCGCAGATAGACGTAAACGGTCTTGGTACGGTAACCATTCAATATCCTTGCACACTTTTAATAGGACCTATTGTTTAAAATGCTACACTGTAAAAAAACGTCTGATTTGGAAAAGTCCGAATCATATCCTGAAATTTTACCATACCATCTTCTTAACTGTCATGATTCACTGAGATTTCCGAGATCTGGTGTGAATACGGGATTGGGGTTTAAAAGATTCGCTACCCGCTCCAGAGTCGACAATTTGATGTTTTTGTTTGCCGGGTTTTTAGTGGCACGATTACCGTGGTACACAACAAGGGGTCAACCTGAATCCCCGAAACCCGAATCCCCGAAAACGCTGAAATTACACAAAAGACCGATTTCCCGAAAACAGTTTCATAGAAAGAGGCAGAACTCCCGAAAACTATTCAAAGTTAAATTGTAAACTCACGCGACAAAGACCTAGGGTGGCCTCGATGCATCTCGATTTACTGCCTATTCACGTTTATTTGTAATTTTAGTCTAACATCGATTTCGGGGATCCGGGCGAAATTCGTTTCGGGGATTCTGGAAGTTAGTTTAAAAGGAAATAAAGTAATACTGGTCATTATTCATATTTACCCATCTGAGAATTTAGTTTAAAACTGGAATTCTGAGCGTATACCTGCTTGTGAAGCGACTTGCCATTCCCCAGCTGATCCTTCTCCGGTTGAAAAAGACAATGCGTTGATTTTGTGCATATTTGAGTCGTCGTAGCGCATAAATTCCAAGGAATATGAAGTTCCTTTACCGACTACGATTCCTGTACTGTGCCAATAGACCCAAAAATCGTTGAATAGATCACAGTTCAGAATGTTGTTTGTATCTACCATAGCCACGGTCTGATTTGAAGTTATATCACCGTAGATGGCAGACTTCGTATTGGACCATCCACCGATAACAACTTCCTTTACATTAGATGTTAAATCATACGGATCGTATGCAAGAAGGATTCTGGCTTCAGAGCACGAACGCACTTGAAATGGTAGGAATTTACGTCCCATTATCATCCAAGCGTGGTTGTGGCCATACTGAGGTGGAGTTGCAAACGTGAACTGCTCAGCTGCAATTATACGACCATCAAGAACCCGATATATACATAGGGCCTACATAAATGTATGTAGATATATGGATATAGCCAATATATATATATATATTTACCTAGGCTTATGAAGAGCGAATTTTTAAAACCTCTCAAGAGCTAGGTAGGCCGAAACATGACTGTTTAACACTTTAACGACAAGTTGCATTGCTTCCCCAGTCGCTTTTAGAACACTTCCATCGCTTAAGTTTTAGCCATGTTTACTAAGCCTTTAAAAAAGGCGCATCTCAAGAAATGACGAGAATATAACATGGGCCGAGTTAGAAGGTGTAGTACGTATGTGCACATGAAGACTGGCACAAAAAGAGGGACTTTTGTAGGACAGTGCGCCGCTGTGCGCGGTTTTATCGTCCTGATGTATGGAAGTAAGAGGCATAAAGATTTCCCCAGGAAGCCAAGCGAAGCGAGTTACAACGTGACTGGGATCGAACCTCTACAAATAACTCTAGTACATATGACGGGACGAAGACGGCCCACGAGACCCGACCCAGGAGCAGGATCTTGATATGGGCATAACCTGACCACGAGTTAGATTAGATCATCGATGATAATTTTCAGAAGTACTGTATTTAACACAATGTTTGAAAATTGGCGTTGACTACCAAATCTTATCGTTGAAACCCAGAAGAAAATCTAAAAAAATGCGCAAACTTCATTTGTATAACGCTAGGCAATTAATAATTTTTGAAGATGATTAATATCATTAAAGCCGTTACTACAATACTACATTACTATGAAAACCCCTTATAGCAAAACTGTGTTCAGTAACGGTAACCTATGTGCTATACAAGACCTCAGACTTAGTCCAAAATATTGCAGTACAATTGCATTTACTGTCACTGTGACTGTCACATAGGCTATATACAGTATACTGGCCAGAAATTACATGTCTTAGTCCTATATCGTCTTCCAAGCTTTAGGCCTACTGGTAGACGAGTTGCGACGCCCAGATTGTTTCGAAGAGGAGAAAAAGGCTTTTTAGTCGACAATGTTCTAAAATAATTCAGTGCTTAATTCCCACTACGAAAATTTTGTTGTGCAGTGAAATATGAAAATTGGTCTTGTCTTTGGCCGGCGCTTATTCACATGTAGTTGCTGGTCCTTTCCATGTAGGAACTCTACTTCCTCAAGTTTGCGTCAATCTTACTGAGGCAATCTTTCGGTGTAGACTAAAAACTTAACCTACATTTGTTTACCGTTATTGATTGTTTCCCATCGCCAGCTTCAATGTGCACTTCTGAACATAAAATTTGAATTCTCTTCCACTGGCAGTGATGAAATAAATATAGGTCTATACAAAAAATAAATAAAAACCTGGAACTGTGGTAAATTCCCAGTCGCCGTTACTGCTCGTTCCGGTGGAAAAAGCCGTTGCATAGATGGGAAACTGCTCGGGCATCTGACTTTTCGACACGCTAAGCAAGGCAGAATCGCTTATATACTGCCCCGATCCCACATAAATTCCATTCGACCAGTCAACCCAAAACCATCTCGACTGAGAGCAGTGAAGGAGATCTGTGGTTTGCTGCTCTGCAAGCAAAGTGCCACCAATGCCATAGCGAATCTCAAGTTTGCTGTTGCTGTGGCCTCCGATAAGGACCTCGTAAACTCCAAAGGCGGTTACACCGAAGAATTTTGCAAGCAGAACATATACATCAGAACATGCTCGCACTTTGAACAACACTGATTTCTCTTCCATGGTCGTATACCAAGCATACTTGTACTGGAAGGAAGCCGGTGTGTAGAACACGGTGCTCTTTACTGAAAACAAATATGCGAACAATGGAAGTCAACACAGTGCTAGTGCTACCACTAAGAGTCATATCTAATTTGGAATATGCAATAGAATTGACTGAACACAATCATACTTGGGTGTCTAGAATGTATAATAGTTAAGTGTTCAACTCTAAAACATTTATTTCCAACAAACAAGCAAATACCAAGAGTCTATTTCTTATTCAAAGACATTAAAACAATATTAATCTAAGCCTTTTTAAATGCTTGTTTACAAAGCAGTTGTAATAGTGACTATATAAAAATACATTTTTTTACATTAGACGATAGTTCTTTAACTAAAATCAATAGGTCTGCAATTTAAACAGAAAGTTAAGGCAGTAGTTTTGGTAACTAGAAGACACTAGTAAAAAGAATTCAATGTGCAAGATTGCTCCAACCAAGCTTCTAGATTTAGCATATACAACTTGGTTTTAA
The DNA here is from genome assembly GCA_963556255.1 of Allolobophora icterica. Classification (NCBI taxonomy): domain Eukaryota; kingdom Metazoa; phylum Annelida; class Clitellata; order Crassiclitellata; family Lumbricidae; genus Allolobophora; species Allolobophora icterica. The sequence continues at coordinate 38,128,159 of OY744605.1, forward strand.
AAAATCGTAAAACGAACCAGTATCTCGTTTGACTTGCCATTCTCCGCCTCCAACAGAAACGGTCGGAGTTGTAACAGAAATCGCAGCTATTCGAACAGAAGAGGAATCCTGTAACTCCAGCAGAACCTCAGAGTTTAATTTCCCAGTGCCAACTTTGACTCCTTGTGACCACGTTATCCAGAACTTTCTTAAAACGGTGCAGTCCAATAACTGAGGCGTGTCTTTCGTTATTTGATTGCTTGTGTCTTTAATTTTCATGATGGAAGACAAAGTATTGCTCAGACTAATATCATAACCGTTCGTTGTTTCTTGCTTCGGAATTTCAGCCAACCGAATCTGAGCGTTGCCACATGTGCGAAGCTGCAATTCAAAGCCGTTGCTAACGGGATAAAACCATACCCGTCTATCACTGACATTGGAGATTTCATCCGTGAACATCGAATACGAAACACCTGTTGAACACAATTATTGAAAGATAGTTAAAAATGAACCATACATTATGCAAACCTGTATTTCACGACATTTAATTAATAACCTGTGCACAATGATTCCTGATGTTGTATCTCGGTAATGCATGATTAATAAATGTTAATAGTGAATTAAAAAACACCAAAAGAAAATTTCATCACGTATTTAGACTTAGCAAATAATTCCAAAAATTCTTGTAGCAATGTACCTTCTATATTTGAAATCTGCCATCTACCAATTGCATCCCAACCAGTGCTGAGGCCTACTGATAAAATTCGCTCCGGATGATTTGGTTTTGCGTGTTCCATGATTTTGTTCACACCCACAACCGATCCTGTACCTACTTGGAGTCTTTGATCTTTCCAGTGAAACCAAAAGTACCTGAAATATTTCAGGATTGTTTAAAACCTACAAGAATGCTTTAACATGTAGCTAAAGTAATATGGAAAAGGAGAAACTAAGACACAATAAGACATCAGGTATGTTCAGGTAGGTATCGTAAATCACAATTTCTAAAACACTGTAACAAATATATTGTCAAAATCATACTCTTTCTGATCCTGCTAAATCTCTATATCACATAGGCCAACAGTTATTAAGTCAAGTGTAAACCAAATTAAACTGGTAACATTTGCACTTATAGGCATATATAACTTTGGAATGTTTCAATGTGGGCCTGTATTTAGAACAAATCTAAACTATCATAGCAAAAAAGTAAACAAAAAGGCTACAATTAAACTAAGAAAATCAATTACTTGAATTCGTTGCAAACCATGATTCCAGGAGTGTCAACAGAAACTACGTTTGCGCCATAAGGACCTTCTCGAATGACTGATCTAGTGTTGTCGAGTATTCCAAGCGCCGCTTCATAGCTGTTGTTCCCCATTCCAGAGCTTTCGCTTAGCAGAATGTGAGCATCGCGACAACCCATGATCGACAGAATAACATGATCCACATAATACGTCGACAACCATGCTTGTTCGTATGAGTAATCTAGCGCTGTTGAAACGTTAAATATTCGACCTGTCAAAAGTAAATGTGATAAACTCTTATGTCAAGCGTTTGGTTCCAATGCACGTGTTTTACTTTAAATGCATGAAATATCTGTAATCTAGCAGAGTTAGCCAATTTATGTAGCCTACCGCTGATGTAAACGAACAACTTTATTTGCACAGACTCATAGATGCTTAATATAATAATAATAATAATAATAATAATAATAATAATAATAATAATAATAATAATAATAATGGTAATATTCGTTTATTAAATTCAAACTGTCAAGTACGCAGTAAGCTTACACGACATAGTAGTAAACAGATGATAACAAGTTTAACAAGAGTCGAATTTAACTGTATGGCAGCCTGCAAGGCGCCCATTTGTCCTACTGCTCAGTTTACAGTCGACTCTAGGGAGTCCAGGGTGTGAAAAGGCTGAGTTAACTTTATAGGGCTAGTGGGCATCGAACCCGCGTCCTTCTGATCCTCGTGCCAGCGTGTTACCATTCAACCATATCCTCGCTTCGTAAATAATACACACCATAGTCTCTGAGAAAAGTCCAGATGACCGGTTTGTCACCATTAGAGCCCAAGGAGAAGGCGTTCGTCGAAAACGGTTGTGCATCCGTCCACTGAAACTTCACATCCTGTCCCACTATTGATCCGGATCCAACCATTATCACCCCGTTCTCCCACGAAATCCACATCCAGGAACTTGTACAGGACAAAATGTTTGGTGTGTCGAACTCCTGGTTTTGTTGATTCGGCGGTAGCTTCTGTATGGAAGACTTTGTGTTGCTCGATGTTCCGATAGAAACCTTGTAGGCTGTGTTGTCGACTACTCCAGGAACATAGGTTAAATAGATGTACGCTTCCTTACACGCATTCAGGTTGAAAGCAAGTGATTTGCGCTGAGTTGTTACGACAACATAATCAGTTGCCTTCGTGTTGTCAGTCAATACTGCATAGATATCGTCTGAAAGTCAAATATGCAAACTATAGACTTGCAGAGTATTCCATACATTGCCATACTCACATTTATTCGTAATTGCCAACATTTTCAAACATATCAAAGGCTATTTCAAAGGCTGTCACAGTCATACATGTAGCGAAGTGTGAACGGTGCCATGCATTAAGTACAGATAACGAGGTTTTATCTTATCTATAATTCTGACACTTATGAATAGATTGGCGTTAAATTCTAACATGCATTTACAAGGCAGAGGATTTATGTCAACAGACCTCATCCGCTACATTTTCATTAGGCATAAGTCTAATGTTATCATGTCATCCACGGATAAAAATATTTATGTGCAATTTCTCTTTTACAAAGACTACATTATATTTTCTAATTGCTTGAATGTATTGTTTCAGGCAACTGAAGCATCGTGTTTCTTGTCATTTGTAATTGTAATTAATAACTTCTATTACACCGGTGTCTAATGCACAAGGAATCAACCGATGGCACACTAGTCCGTAAGATTTAACTGATTCACCAGTCACACAAACAGTTGATGCAGTTGAGGGGTCCTTCAACTTCTCTTCTTCCAGGAGCGTATCACAAATTTTTACTTAATCTTACATGTCTCCATATTAAATTGATTTTATTGGCAAATAACGCGTGGGAATATTGGTGTCATTTACCAGAGTTAGTTGGAGGAACTACAGACGGAGGTGGCGTTCCACTCGACTGCGGTGTCGTCGTAACGTTTGAATCTTGAAAATAAAATACAACTGTTGATTTAGAAGGACTGGGAAATTATTAGGGTAAACTGTCAACAGCAAGAAATACTAGCTATAAATAAAATTTTTTTTCTAAAACATCAAACATATTGACTAATTACAATTGCATATAAGAGCCTAAAACAAAAGTTTGAACTACATAATATGTATGTGTAAATGACGTGTTCAATGAATACGACAGAAATAAATGGGTAATAACCTCCACTAAACTGGTTCACAAATTCCCATTCACCCGAGACACCGACGCCTGAAGCCACAGCAACCGAGTGCACATCTTTCCTGTAAGTAGGCAGAGGGTCAAGGAAGTTCAGCAACCTGTTCTGACCAACAACTTCACCTGTGCCGAACTGCACTTCTCCATTGATCCAGCTAATCCAGAACGGACGATATTCAGAAGCAGATAGAATTGATGGAGTATCGACCTGAATGGCAAATTCTCCATTTGAAGATTTGGCTTTCAGTTTAGAGATCATATTTCCATTTGCGCCAAGTGTTATTTCATAGGAAGGAGCCTTAAAGTTACCGGATACGCTCATAAGCGAAAGTATTGCGTCACTCGAAGATTTTACTTTGAACTTGATCTGCTGGGCGTTAATTGTTGAATGATGGAGAGTCCTGTAGCTCTGCGCACTCGTGGAACTGACTTTTATTGAACTGACTACAATTGATAAAAGTTGACCCAAATATATACTGCAATAAATCACCACACAGCAGTATTCATCGTTTCTTCCTGTCGACAATAAAGTTAATCTAAATAAAGATACATCAAAACATGTAAGTATATTTCAATACCTTATCAGTGACATCTTTGAAGCATGAGATCAATAACCGAGAGTTATTGTCTTCATGCTTAGCTAACGATTGTGTTAAGAACTACCCTCCTATTACACTAACTTCGTCAACATGTCTTAAATACTTAATGTCAAATAACTGTAGGAAGTAGATGTCTGAAACTATCAGTGTATTTACTATCTGTATTATCTTATATGGTTTCAACACGAATTGTCAAAATAATAGTCGCTTATATTCACGAAGAAGAGAAAACAATGCATCACCTTCAGTCTGTAGAAACTGATATTCCGCCGGAGCTGAATACCAACTCGTCACTGAAGCCACTCTGATATCTGGCATTTCAGGGTCATCGAGTCTCATCAAAATGTGTGAATCCACTGGACCAGAGCCAACTTCAAGAATTTTGTTTTGCCATCGAACCCAAAACGGAAGCAAAATGTCGCAGTTCATGATGTTGGGCGTGCTCTCTTGGACGACGTTCGATCCCATAGCCCCACGTCTTATGGCAGATATGGTGTTCTCAGATCCTCCAATCACAATCTCATAGGAGTTATTGCTCAAGTCGTGGACTGCAGTGGACAACAGTATGTGTGCATCTTTGCACGTTTTAACTTTGAATGTTATATAATTGTACATTGGCCACAGCCAAGCATAGTTGTAAACGTAGTTTGCTTCCGTGAAAACTGAATACACGTCACCTATGAACAGAGAATCATCAAATTTTAGGTTCATTATGAGTGCTGGCATTGAGAGACACTACTGCTTCTAAGAAAACCTTAGTCGTTGATCTTTAATGATGTGCCAAGTGTAGAACTACTGCGCCACGAAGGCCAATGATGCAATCCCTCTTAATCGTTGCCACTGTTCCCATTTTTGACAGAAGTGCCATAGGTACAAATGATAGAGTGAAACAGCGCATATGTAAAACGACCACGAAAAACAACAATAATATCAATATTAATTTACACCGCACATGGATATATATATATATATATATATATATATATATATATATATATATATATATATATAATATAATATATTCGTGTTTATTGACAAGCTCATTAACAAACCTCAACAAGTAACATTGAAACATATGACAGTACAATTATCATGATCTTCTAGACAACACGTCTTGGCAGCATGTCCGGCGTTCGTTTATTTTACAGCTGCCCCCTAGGGGGTGGAAGGCTAAGCCGAACCATAGGGAGCTTACAGATATCGAACCGCGTCTTTCAAGATCTTATGTTCTTCGGACAAGAGTGTTATCATTCATCTATAGCCCTCCCCAATAAATCACATCTTGTGTTCAAGGAATAGTCCTCTTCATGCTGTCTCGCTGTTTAAGCATGGCTCACATGCCATGGGATTGTATCAGTTAGATTGAATGAAAGTTAGTGACATGTTCCAATAGGCGCTACATATTATGTTCTGATAACTAAATAACTAACTTTCTCTCGTCTATCGTCATTGCTTATCCATAATTTACATACAGAAAAATCTGAACATAAATTCAATAGTTAACTTTGCACTGTTTGTTAACTGATAAACTTTTTGTTCTTAGTTGAGGTTAACACATTTAAAAAACTAGAAACATTTGTAGTTATACTTGTAGTATTATTAATATGTTCACAGATAAGACATGTTTTTAAAGTTTATATTACATGCATTAGGCGTGCACTTTACCAATGACGTCGAAGCAGTCTTTACCTTTAAACATGACCAAACTTGTTTCGACGCAAGCTGCCAACTACAAACTTAGGCTAAATGAAACACCAAAAGCTGCATCATACCTTGAAGATACGAGAAATCCCAATAGCCAGAAGCGCCGTTCCATGTTGAAATAGTGATTCCATGGAAAATCCTTTTCTCAGTATCGACCCAATCTAGGAAAACTGAATTACCGATAGCCGCTCCCTGGCCGACTGTTATCCTTCCACTCGTTTCCCATTTCGCCCAGAATGCTCTGGAGTTATTGCAGTCCATGATATTCGGTGTATCGACCTTCAGTACTTCAGTCCCAGTGTCGTAATCTCTGATGAAGCTCTGCGTGTTTCCATATCCTCCAATTATGACCTCATACGTTCGTGTCTTCACGTTGTTGAACACCTCTGATAGAGCCAAATGGGCGTCTCTGCAGGCCTGGACGCGGAACACTACAGAGTTCTGGCTCATGATTGACTTTGACATCTGGTTGTAGTTGTGTTCAGGCAAAGTGGTAACTCTCACCGATGTAACTGTAATTTAGAAATATCAAGTTAACAGTACTATTACAATGTACGTGTAAAATCGTGATTAGTGTTAGAATTTATGGTTAGCTGAAATGCTATCGCAATGCAAATGTTATTATTTTGACCTCATCCACATTGTTGATAATGAGAAACAAATTTGCAATCATGAGAATGTTGATCATTTTATGTAACCTACCGTCACTTTCATACACAAACCAATCGCCTCGACTTCCATAGCCAGTTGTAAACGTCAATGCATTTACTGGAGTCTTTTCCGGATTGGTCATTTGATAAAAGAGAAAACTATAAAATGCAACAACTCGCATGTTATATTCATATGTATGTAATTATATACGCTGTATACCTATGTCAATAACTGGAAAACTAATAATAGCTTAGCATCATCATCGTCATCGTCATCGTCATCGTCATCATCATCATCATCATCATCATCATCATCATCATCATCATCGGTGGCGCAGCGATAGCACGCAGTTCATACATGCATGTGACAAGACATTTAGGCCTAATATAGCGCCCTAATGATACTTCACAAATCGCTGCACATTATGATCTTCTAGCAGATCTCAACAAGTGCGTTTTAAGACAGCTTCAAAAAGTATGCGGCAAAGAGTAAAATTCAATAGCACGAAATTCAATGGTAGACTGTTCCAGGAGGACAGGCCAACACACGAGAGGGTCCGATGGCGCGAGTTGAAATACGTAGAGGAAGCACTGCATAGTATGTCCACAGGAAGCAAAGCACACGATTAACCAACCCAACTGACTCGAAACAAGAGTAGAGAGCTCTCTGAGGTATGCCGAGGCAGTGCCTACAAATGAGGCACGTGCCGGCAGAATTATCTTGAATGACACACGATTCGCAACTGGGAGCCAGCGTACAGTCTCACGCGTATAAGCATGGAAGTATTTCGGCTTGTTGGCTACGGCGTGTGTGGATTGTCAGTGTAGGATGGAGGGTGTCAAGGGTGAATTAACGTCATAGTCATCATTATCATCATAGTCGTCATTACGCCATCGTCATCAACTACAACTATTACAAAACGTCGTAAAACCACCGTCGTTATCATTGTCATCCTCGGCATGAGCTTACAAAGAATCACTTAAGTCGAGCTTACGCTTAGCAAACCAAAATGTCCAAATATTCTGGCATTCCTTCCTGCAGGCTAATTCGAAATATCTGTAAAGTTTGTTTCGCACTTGCCTTTGGGTATATGGAAAATCTTTACCAACTTCGACGGTGTTATTTCTCCAAGTCACCCAGAACTGACGATAAGAATCACAGTGTAAATGCATAGGCTCATCCGAAAATGCTAATTCGCTTCCCTGAAATGAAATATTTTCAAAAGAAATAAAACAGAAAACAAGTGACCAACTTTAAGAACATATTTACGCTAATTAGTAACAAAAAGACACATTTAGGCTTACTTTCAACATTAATGAAACGACCAAGATGCGACCGCACATACGTAAGGAACGTACGTTATATTTTCTACGTACGTACGGTACGCGTACGTTATTATGCCAACGTTGGCGTACGTTGACATCAGTTCATGACGAAAATAAAATATATAACATTATGCACAAGAAAAGTCAATAACAGTTGGTGATTGACGGTCGTAAACAATTTTAACCATTACATCAGTCAATGATCTCTACTTTTAAACTTTTAAATTCCAAATTGCTAATATTCTGTCTAATGTATAATAAAATATGAAGATAATTAAGATTTTACGGTACACTTTACAGGATGGTCAGTGCCAATGGACATGGTCATTTTATTGGTAATATTAAATTTGGGTACCGTTCGTAAATAATTAGGCCTGCTTACAGGGAGACTAATACTGTAGAGCTAAACTGATAATTTTTGACGTACGCGTTCGGTACACGCACGTTATAAGGCTATAGTTAAATTGAGATTCTTTGTGAATGATCAGATAAACTTGTGGCATTTTTAACGTACGCGCACGTTATTTTTTCGATAACGTATACTTACGGTACGCGTACGCTATTCCGGTAAGTAACGTACGGTCGAACTTTGGAAACGACCACACTGGTTGCCACTAATGTTCATACACTATCGCAAGCAGTAGGCCTAACTTGTGAAGCACTAGGCTGACTAGAAGTTAGAATTATGTTCGGTTCACTCTGTCCAGAAAAAGTGACGAGTTTCGCTATGTCAAACAACGTAGGTTTTGAAGTGAGATTCCGACAAACGAACAGCAAGTACGTTATCGAAAAAATAACGTACGCGTACGTAAAAAAATGATCAGTTTAGCTCTACAGTATTTGAAACTGGTGCATATTATTTTAAAGTCTCCAATTTATATTAAATTAGGCTTAAGTTCAAGTACATATTCATCTAAACTATAACGCAGAATCGAAATTATAACAGTAATTTGAAGACAATATACCTCTTTTTTGTCCCTGATGACAGATCTTGTGTTTCCCCAGCCGCCGATAAGTATTTCAAAAGACTGGTCGACCATGCTTCCAGGTATCGACTGCAGCAGTATGAAAGCGTCATTGCAGGCTTTCACCCAGAAGATAAGCGTATCGCTACTGGTAGTGATCAGGTTGTACACATATTTGTAGTCCTGTCCGTCATCTGGTGTCTGCAGCTCGTATACATTGTCTGAATTTTAAAAAAATACCTAAGTCATTCTATGGACATCTTTGGAAATTATTGTTGACCTAAATGTAGGCACATTCATGGGAAATTAGAACATGAAAAAGGAAGGCACTAAAATATTTCAAATGAAAATTCGAAATAAGAATGATCTAATCCATAAAGGTAGCACAAACAATTGTAATTCACAGTGATATTAAAATACCCTTCAGCATCATTGTGGTGCCCCATTCCTCGGATTCTCAGGCCTTTGATTGTCCAGATCTGGCAACTTTCACTACGATCATTCATACATTGTGGTCCCACTCGTTGAGAAGATTATGTACAGCTTTGTCTCCACCTTATCACAGATATACTGCTAACGTTGCAACATTTTCGATCGGCTCAGATCAATTTGTATACGTTAGGTATCCTGTCTAGTATACGCCTACTGTTTTCCGTTACAAATTGGAAGATAACAAGAACAACTGCAATTGAAAGGTAATTATGTGCTACTATTTTCGCAGTTTGAGCTACTCAGTGTAAGTTTTAACCACTGAAATTGCGACAATGCCAATAAAATTACCAGAGGCTATTGATGTCATCCAAAGACCAGTGACTGAATACGGCGTTAGAAACGACACAGAGTTGATGGGATGCCACTGAGGATCATTAACCGTGAACACTGCTCCCTGATACGGAACGGATCCTTTTCCGAAAGAGACCTGTCCATGTTTCCATGTCACCCAGAAAAAATGCATTGAATCACAGTTCAGAATCTGAGGGGTCTGAACGGATTTTATCATTGAACCACCAACGGAACTGCGTAGAATGGTCTCGGCATTGTTGTTTGCGCCAATTTCTATTGCATAGGTCAAGTCATGGAATAAGCGGGGCACCTGACTAAGGGCCAAGACTGCATGTTGGCAAGCTTGCACGCCAAACACGAATTCACTGTAGCCGACGACAGATAACAATATTCTTCCGAAGTAGTCGCCGAGTTCACCGCCCGTCTGATGATAAACAACTTGCGCTACAAAAACATTTTAAACATCTTATCATTAGAACCTTTAAAACTATTTTATTTAACACTTGTGCGTCTTTGCAACTAGTTTTGATATAGGCTAAATATCACTCAAAGTACTCGAGCCCTGTGTTATGTTACGCAATGTTAAATTAAATTAAATTAAATTCTAGAGATTAGAGTGCCGTATATTCGTAGACAGTCAATAAGATCGAAGCAACGATTCAGAAGCACTTGGGTCGCTACGCAGTGGCTTGAGGTGGATTCGAACCTGCAACCCTCCGGTTACAAGGCACCGATTTACACCACTACACCACTGCGTCCCCCTGGATGTATAATGTTCACTGATTATGAATAATATCAACGAACAGTATAGAGATGAAGAAATAATTCCTCTTCCGGATTCTCTCCTATGCTTGACACCAGGATTCTGACCTTGCACCGCAACCGATTAAACAACCTGGCTCTTGCAGACTTCATTAGATATAGCACCGTTTATAAGCCTCGTCTCTCATGCGGCATTTATTCTTATTATTATTATTACTATTAAAACAAACATTTCCAACATGGGCAAACTCGCATAGAAATGCGAATCTGAGGCGCGGTTAGTGAGTCGCCAGGGGGAAGATGCTTGAAAGCCAATGAGGAATAATGAGTGTTGAGGCATTTCTTAAAGAAAGAGATAGATTTCAAGCATTGTACAGACATTGGTACAGACATGCACTAGAGCCCATGACAGTGCTACATCGAGGCTCAACCAAAAGACCCATATTCAAAGATCTCATACTGCGGGGTGGAACATACGGGAATAAAAATGAATGAAAGTAGGTGGGAGTGCTCGTTGTGAGGTTTTATAGGTCAAGCAGGTAAGTTTGTTCCAATCGTATTTGGAATTCAGCAATAAGCCAATGCAGCTGACCAAGCTGAATTAAGAAGTTTGTACGAGTACATAAACGTAGCACAACGCGCGGGTCAGGGCATTTAGGATGCATTGAAGACTCTTGACTTCAAGATCTAAGATATCTGCTAACACAAGTTGGCATAATCGAGGAGAGTGCAGACAAAACAGTAGACTATACATGTTTTTGGTAAGAGAAGACCTTGTGTGAAATATTGCTGTGATATAAGAAAAACAAGAACATAATGGTATGGACATGCACATTGCTTAGCAAACCACAAAATAGTAAAAATCTACAGAGAAATATACATATACATGAGATACCTGTTTTGCAAGCATAATTCCAATCCATAACGGATGGCGACAAAGAAGCAAGAGACAGAAGGAACAGCTGCTGAGGATTATCATCTTTCCATTCTAGAAATCGACGTCCAGTTGCTGAACCAATAGCGACCTCGATTTCACCGTTGGCCCAACTCAAGTAGAAACTCCGGCTTTCTGAGCAGTCCAAAATCGCTGGCGTGTCTTCCTGGGCGGCAATTACGATGACATCACCATCGTATCGAAGGATCCCTGAGCGAGTGTTATTGTTAGCCCCAAGGACAATTTCGTAGACAGGAACTCGCGATGGCAATGAGCATACGGAGATTTGCACATTATCACAGGCACGAACGGAAAAGGTGAAAAACTGTTGCGAAGATTTCAGCTTAATCCAGTGACCGACTGGTTTGTCGGGTGTTAGCTGTAGCGTAAGAGTGCCACCTGCATTAAAAAGAAATTTAATCACCAATTTGTGGATGAAATTAGCATTTTATCCACAGCATGATTAATTGCAACAAGAATCTGCAGTCTGGTTTTGGAAACATGCAACAGCTAAAGGCACATTTGATCAAATTTGGTTATTAGGGTTAATTCTGAATGATTGAGCATAGTGAATCTAATTAGTTAGATAAATTAGGTCAAATATGGTATACATCATTAATGCTAAAAACAATGGAGCCTGCTCGATTCGTTTTCTAAGAATCTTGTACTTAAAAGTAACAAACAATCAAAACAAAATCAGCGGCAACGGTTTCTTAAGAATCTTGTCTGATCTTTAAAAAAACGTTACATTATAAACTTTTAAACTGCGGAAATGATCCTGTAAACCTACTTTCTATGCCACTGAATTCCCAGAGTCCAGTTGCTTCCCATCCCGTCGTTATAGAAACTATGCTGACTGCCAGTGGGTCTGGATCTTGCCACTGCATAAATAGTTGCTCGTCAACGAGGTTTCCCTTTCCAACTTTGATCACGCCGTAAGACCAGCTCACCCAGAACGGAAGGACCAGCGTGCAGTTCAGTATTTGTGGAGTTGAAACCTGACCATAAATGCAACAAATTCTTACCAGCAAACTCTTTCAGCCAATTTTTTCCAATAGCTTACATTGGCTGACCACGAAAACGTTCTGTTACAGCTGTCCTATAAGTGACTGAATTAGGAAACATCACTAAGCAGAAACTGACAATTGAAGATTGCATTTTGGTTCATCATATGAATTGGCGTTTTTTGTTAACCCCATTTATACCGTTTGAAAACAATTGTTCTGTTCTAAATTTTCTGTTGTCAAGTTTGCTCTTGACATACAGTTGAACGTTGAAAAGAGCCTTGGCCTGTATAAGCATCCGGAAACTTAAGTTGACAGAGGTGCACAATTTTCCTATTTCCATCTGGGTTTTCCGGAGGTTTGTGAAAGTGGCACTAACGATCTGGATTATAGTACGATAAATCACGTTCAAACCGTCATCTCTGCTGATCATAGTAAACGTTTAACTTAATAACCAAACAAGGAATATCGCAAGTATTACCTGGACTTTATTTTCCTGCAGGCGAGTTCTGCGTATGGCCGAAATTGTGTTGCCAGTTCCTCCGAGGACAATCTCGTAAGCAAGATCCAGCATGTATTCGTCGAAGAGGGCCACGTGAGCGTCATTGCAGGCTTGCACTTTGAACGCCACGTACGTTTTAGCACCAACACGATACCAGTATTTGCTGTAGGTGTAGATATTCGATGTATACAGTTGATAGATGATTGCTAAAAACCGCATTCCAATTAAAAGTCATTAATTCTACAGCTGACAATCTAAAGGATCAGGAGCTGCTACTTTTCTCTGTTGAAAATTCTGCGCGATCTAAGAGTTTTACTATTGCTGATGTGGAGAAATTTGCAAGGGCATGACTGCAATAATACAATGACGTAATGATAGCGCCTGTGTTAGGGGGCAAGTTGATACCGCGTCGGTAATGCACGCTGTGACCTGCATTATGCACTTCGTGACCTGTCCTCCCCGGACCGGTTCCCCGGACACAGAAAATAAATAAAAACGCCCATCACTTTAGCAACTTAGCAAGCAACTCAGTGCAGTGCATTAGCCTTAGTCTTAGGCCTAATTTTGAGGATAGATGGAATGAGATATAGAGTGCAAGGCGTGCATAGATTTGCATTAGGCGTGAGATAGCATAGCAAACGAATAGCATAGCAGCTTAGCAAGCAAGTAGAATAGTAAGCGAGTTGATACGATTGCAGCATAAAGGGCAGAAAGACAGACTGATATTGAAGATCACCTTTGAAGAACTTTATCAGACATCGTGTAAGTAGATTAAGTAGTGTTTCTGCGAATAATTTCTAAGCTGAAATTTAATGTGAACTGCATTTCTTTGACTGTCGTTTCAAGTACATTTTACGCTTGTGATCTGTGAAAGAAAACGAAGGTTTTGAACTCAAATATAATATTGAGCTGTGGAGTTAGCTCAGTCTGTTGAATAAAGAAGGAGAACCGTAACTTGGAAAACTAATACTTCGGTCTTGTCTGTTTGTCAAGTTAGTCGCCATCTTCGTCAAATCGTCCAGGTGTCGATTGAGCGTAAGCCCTCTGAATACCACAGGGGCCGAACCCCTTAGAAATACTACAGAGCAGACACAACTTCTGGTCACACGACATCATGGCATCCTGGCGTAGAACGGTAGTTAGTGGAGTGACAGAAGGTGGTAGAGTGGTTACACCCACGTGCGCCACGCCCGAGTCTCGCGACATTACCCATGCTACAGGGTGGACGTTATCAGATAACTTGAGCTCAGCGCATTCCTCGTTCACCAGCCTTAGTATCAGCCGGATTCTTAGCATCACTCTATTTTATATCGTTAATATTTAAATAGGTCTATAAGCGTCATTTTGTAAAATGGTGTATGCTAATAGAAGTTGATTACCGTGAAGTGGATGATCTTTTGATCGTGTTAATTTGAAGCAAAGTTTAAGAAATAATAAGACAGCCACTCATGGTATGTTATTTTCAAAGTTAAAATAATCTGTTTAACCGGTGGCGTTACCTGCTTGTACACTCAGCTGCCACTCGCCGCTTGATTCTTCCCCAGTGGAAATGGACACGGCATGAAAGTACTGAAGGGTCGAGTCGATGTAATGTAGAAAAAGCTGAGTGTTCAGACTCCCCTTGCCAACTTTAATTCCACTGCTGTTCCATTGGATCCAGAACTCGTTGAACGAGTCGCAGTTCAGAATGTTGTTTGTATCTACCTGAGCTACAGTCTGATTTGAAGTGAGATCACCGTAGACGGCAGACTTTGTATTCGACCACCCGCCAATAACAACTTCCTTCACGTTCACTGTCAAATCACGGGGATCGGAAGCGAGGACTACTCTGGCTTCTGAACATGCACGTACTTGAAACGTAAAGAAGTTGTTCTGCATTAACATCCACGCATTATTGCGACTGTACTGAGACGGAGTAAAGAAAGTAAACTGTTCAGCTGCAACAATACATAACCAATCAAGTGAAAGCACAGATTGCACAAACTGAGAAACTGTAGTTTACCACAACAGCTACATCACATGTAGCACATATGAAACCTACATGACTATATTCCCATATGGGCGTCCAGTGAAGTTGTGAAACCTGTACTTGATTCCTAAAATATTGCATATGAAACCCACATGGAAAAACTGTCATATCAGTAACATATCCCATTCCCGCCGGAGGGGGTCACGGGTGACCCCTTTTGGGACGCATTGAAACAGACTATAAAATAAATATAGAATCATTATGTCATACCTAAAAATAATATCAGCGTTGTTCGCGGCAAATTTCCCAACAGTTTGATACCAAGTTTGTGGCTAGAAATTAAATATTTTCGGAGTTATAAAAGTTTTAGAAATGAGTAAAAAGATCCCGTTTGCCGAGGTTTTGCGACGTGTCTTGGAGGAGAGCGATGACGCGTTTTCGTCTTCAGATGAAGAAGTCGTCGTCGATTATGTTGTAGAGTATTGTGATTTAGTTGACTGAAACCATAGTAATGGTTATTCATATTCCATTCGAACAAAATTATATAACGAATATTATGTGATGAAAAGAATTATTTTCGTCAATCAGCCGATCAATGGACACAGTGTGTCCATTGATTGGCTGATTGACGAAAAAAGATTCCTTTTGCAATTCATCCTAGCCTATCTAATTCTGAATTTATAATTTTGTCCATTTCTAGGCTGCATGTATTTCATAGCCAGAAGTCTGCTGATTCAGAAAATGTATACTTTATTATGCTTAGGCCTACTTGTAACTATTGTTGGACTGTTGTCCTTCAAATGCAGTGTCGAGCTGTTTATTGGTGACTGTTTTGCCATGAGGGCGCTATATAAATCAACAGTTTTTCACAATGAAATATGTATTTCATAGCCAGAAGTCTGCTGATTCAGAAAATGTATACTTTAACTATTGTTGGACTGTTGTCCTTCAAATGTAGTGTCGAGCTGTTTATTGGTGACTGTTTTGCCCTTTGACAATATGAGGGCGCTATATAAATCAACAGTTGTTCACAATGAAATATGTATTTCATAGCCAGAAGTGTGCTGATTCAGAAAATATATACTTTATTATGCTTAATTGTTGCAGTCAATCCAGTGTTGTTGTCCAAACATAGGTACCATCAATTTCCTATGTTTCTGCTAAAAACAATTGAGGCGGGAAAGGGATATAGTCTAAATATATGGCGTTGCTATTGCGGTCATGACTATAAATAAATAAATAAATAGAAACTATTGAATTTGATTTTATATTTGTCAAATCCTAGCTTAGTGATTATAGGCTAAATACTAGATAAGAAATAGTAGATAGGGAGAATACGAGTTTTCCAAAATACAGTTGGATTAGAGTTAAGACAAAATGCATTACAAACCTGGAACTGTTGTGAACTCCCAGTCGCCATCACTACTCGTTCCGCTGGAAAATGCCGCCGCATAAATGGGAAACTGTTCAGGCATCTGACTTGAAGACACGCTAAGCAACGCAGAATCACTGATATACGGTCCATTTCCAACAGAGACTCCTTTTGTCCAGTCAATCCAAAACCATCGTGACTGGGTGCAGTGAAGCAGATTGTTGGTATTTTTTTCTGCAATCAAAGTGCCGCCAACGCCAAAGCGAATTTCAACTTTGGTGTTGCCTTGACTTCCAATGAGTATCTCGTATACTCCGTAATCGGTGATGCCAAAAAATTTCGTAAGTATGACGCTGACATCAGAGCATGCACGAACTTTGAACGACAATGATTTCATTTCGACTGTCGTATGCCAAGCATACTTGTACTGATACAAAGCTGGCGTATAGAAGACGGTACTTTTAACTGAAATTTATTACCAAGATCACATTGTTTAATTATTAAGCGAGTTACCTTAATGAAAAACAGTTTCCCGCTACGTTTCTAATTTCGATGTAGAACTACGTAGTTTTGCATGGCCATAATACAGCATCCTTGTACTGCTTGGGGCTGGGAATGGGGTAGCAAGGAGCTGGGAATAGGGTAGCAGGGGGCTGGGAATGGGGTAGCAAGCGTCTCGAAAAGGCTCTGCTGCCCATATGCCCACCACGCCACCTTCACGTGGTACCCCTGTTATGGAACAAAGTGCGTGGTGGGCGACCGAGTCCTCGCCGGTATATGCGAGTACCCAGAGGAGAAGAACCTGGAGGACGGATGACGGAACTCGTCAACGCTACGAAATGGTGTCTCGAGAAAAACACCGAGAGGAAGGCAACGGGAGACCACCTCTCTATATATCCCAAGTATACGAATGATGAAGCCAATAAAGAAATATAAATGGATCGGGCACACGCTGAGAGGGGACTCTGCTAAGAAATGTCATCGAGGGAAGAATGTAGGGGAGGAGGACAAGGGGAAGACCAAGACAGATGATGCTGGATTGGATGATGCAGGAAGGATAGAAAAGACTTAAAGAAGAAGCTCAAAATCGAGAGAATTGGCGACGTCGGACGTTGGAACCTGCCTGAAGGCAGAGAACCAGAAGAAGAACTACAGCAGCAGAACACATTAATTTCAACTTTGGTGTTGCCTTGGCTTCCAATGAGTATCTCGTATACTCCGTAATGCCAAAAAATTTCGTAAGTGATTTATTTTTCTGAAAGAAAACTGCCTTTGTGTTAACTAATCTCATGAAATTACTCAAAGCCACTTAATGTGGATTAATCGGAAACTAGCTTATTCAGTTCTATTTATCCAAATGAAGCACATGTGAGTAAAGCTGTGTTCCTTTGAACACACGCGAAGTGTTCAGAATAACCCAGTCATGGAATAAAGGCTCAGACACGTACAGTATTATGCCTTGTCTGCTTAAGTAATGAAACCGAGTTCATGTCCATGGAATTGCTGGCAGCGTAGAGGTCACATTGACTGAACAACAGATAGCGAGAGACTCGATAAGCTTTACAAAAGCAATTATTTCGAATAGTTTCAGCTATTTTGGAAGTTGAGATAAATAAAACCAATGGTGTTTGGTGCTGTTGATATTACGTTGGTTGATGCAAGTGAAATTGGACAATACTCAGACCCATAAGAACACAGATGGGTGATCGCCCATGGAATGGAATCCAGTATGGAATCGCCTACCAATGTCTGTTCGATGCTCAAAATCTATCTCAACCTGGCGTCACTTCAGTTCTGTATCGTTTTGGGATGAGTAAATGAGTACTACCGCAACTTAGGAGGTTAGAGATATCCTGCTACTAGGTTAAGCTAATTTGTGCCTCAGCTGACAGATCTCACGCCCTATCATGGCCCAGGACTCCAAAAAGTTGCATTCGAAGCGCATAAACAAATGTTACTTTCGCTCAACCCTTTAACTGGCGTTAAATGTAGGAAAGCGTTTGAATGAAGAAACTGGGTTTATGTGCACTTTATGTGGTACGAGGTAATTCAATGAATAGACCTTTAAGATTTAACAACCTGGAAGTAATTATACAATTTAACGCATCTTCGTACATTGTGATGGAAATTAAAAGCTTGGGCTATGTATGTATTCGTGTTTGAAGCCGAAGTAGCAGCACAGACCTAGGCATATTAACAGCATCTGAAAGACTCTAAAGTTATGCATTATAACTTTTTTTATATGAAACTTTAGAGGAAAACACAAACCCGTATTCTTTTTGACTTGCCATTCTCCGCCTCCAGCAGACGCAGCCGGAGTCGTAATAGCAATCGCAGCAATCGCAACAGGAGAGGAATCCTGTAAGTCCAGTAGAATGTTAGAGTTTAATTTCCCAGTGCCAACTTTGACTCCTTGTGACCACGTTATCCAGAACTTTCTTAATACGGTGCAGTCCAATAACAGAGGTGTGTCTTTCGCTACCTGATTGCCTATGTCGCTTATTTTTATGACGGAGGACACAGCGTTGCTGAGACCAATATCATAACCGTTCGTTGTTTCCCGCTTCGGAATTTCAGCCAATCGAATCTGCGCATTTTCACAGGTGCGAAGCTGGAATTCAAAGTATTTGCCAACCGGGTAAAACCAATTTCTTCTGTCGCTGACGGTTGAGATTTCGTCAGTGTGCAATGAATATGCCGCTCCTGTTTCAAAATTTACCAAGAATATGGTACAAATATCAGTTGCTACAATTAGCTATGCATGCATTTATTTAAAATTACAGTGATTGCTAGTTTTAAACTTACAGTGATATAAAGCCTATATTTATTACACTGAAAAAATATATTTCCTCAGCATTATTGAAGCGCCAGCCAATTTATTGCCTGGTGCTTGGACCGTTGCTTTGCATTGACCCAAAGAAGGAACGACAGCAGCAGATTTGATAATCAAGCTAGTAAAATAACCAGGAAACATTTCGTCCACCAAAGAGCAAGCAACAGCATGCTTAACCTACAATCATTAGCTAACCAAAGGACCAGCGGGACAAGCTTAGAATTGTCAATCTTCATCATGAGAAAAAAAACTAACATTATTCTGTTAAAATAGATATTTCAATAAGTTCTTCATAACGGTCTCGCGGTTAGGGTGCTTAACTGTCACCCCAGAGGTGGTGTATTCAAATCCTCGTAGAAACATTATTGAATATGTGCACTTACGGTGCACTTTCGCTTGTGAGATCTGATTGTATGGGAGTGGATTTATCACTTGCTCGAACATGCCGGGGCTACATACATGATAAAACAACATACTCATGGCTGTCTCATCAAAGAATTAGTTTAAGGATGCTCTTCTTCGTCGTGTTCTTCCTCGTTTTCTTCTTCCTCTTCTTCTTCCACATAGGCTGTTATAGAAATTGACTAACAAATTTCCTTGCATAAATCCAAAACGTTAAGAATCTATAGAAACATACTGACATCAGACACTGACCTTCCACGTTTGAGATCTCATATCGTCCGGTTTCTTCCCAACCTGTGCTCATGCCGACTGAAAGGATTCTTTCCGGATGATTTGGTTTTGCATGCTCCATTAGTTTATTTGCTCCAACTACTGATCCAGTTCCAACCTCCAGGCGTTCATCTTTCCAACGAAACCAGAAATATCTGAAAGAATCAGGAATACCAAATAAAGACCTTAAAATTCTTCTAACACATGACAACATGTTTCGTTTACTATTATGTCTAGGCACAGGCCTAGTGATTAGTGATCTTGTGAAATTATAAACCGCGGTTCATATTATTCGACTGCTGTTTGTATAGTGAAGCTAAGCTTAAAATCCATTAGGCATCCTTTAATTAAGAGCCTCCAGTAAATAGGCCCTTGGAATGTCTTTGAAACAAGCGCGAAACAAAGTAAAATTGACCAAATGCCTTTAGAAGGCCTTTAAAAAACTGAAATAAAGTCGATGTGCACTTAACTCCATATATAAGGTCGCTGCAATGCATCAATATGCTCCAGTGCGATGTAGAAATGAATTCCAAACGAATAATATTTACTGAAAATATGCGCGTTCTTTATTTATGAAATATTATGTTGGATATGGTAACTATTATCATTAGGCAATAATTACTTGAACTCGTTGCAGTTCATGATTCCCGGAGTTTCCACGAAAACCACATTCTCTCCGTAAGGTCCTTCACGGATGACGGATTTCGTATTGTTAACAATCCCAAATGCAACTTCATATGTATTGTCACCTACAGCGAAGGTTTCGCTAAGCAGGATATGAGCATCACGACATCCCTTGATGTGCAAGACGATGTAATCCACATAATACGTTGTTACCCAGACTTGGTAATAAGAATAGTCCTTAATTGTTGAAACGTTAAAAATTCGACCTGAAACAGGTATAAGAAAAATTTACATTAGATTTAAATAAACATGTAGCTCAGATTGACGCCATGTAAATATGATCGCGATAATTCTCAGAAGAATTCTACGACTCACCGTAATCTCTAAGCATTGTCCAGTTGACTGCCTTGTCATCCTTAGACGCCAATGAGAAGGCGTTAATCGCATATGGTTGCTCATCTTTCCACTGAAACTTTATATTTTGTCCAACCGTTGATCCTGATCCGACCATGATCTCGCCTTGATCCCATTTCACCCACATAGGCTGCGAACCTGTGCATGGCAAAATGTTTGCTGTGTCAAATTCCAGGCTCTGTTCACTCGGCGGCATCTTGTGAATGGATGACATCGTGTTGCTCCATGTTCCGATGGAAATCTGGTAGGCTGTATTGTCGAAGACTCCAGGAATATGAGTTAAGTAAATGTGTGCTTCACTGCACGCATCGACATTGACGACAAAGTATTTCCGCTGAGTAGTTACCACAACGTGATCCGGCGTCTGTGTTGCGTCCGTGTACACCGTTACGGAATCGTCTGAAAATGGAGAAAAATCGAGTCACTTTCGTTATATTCGGTATTTTGTTATTTTGGCCTTAGTTTTAAATAATGCCTGAAATATCAACAGGCACTTCAGACAGCGTTAACGACTCCAGTTGCGTTAATGTATCCTTACACATTATACAGCAAACATCGTTGCAAGCACTCATTTGAAATTACGCAATTTCAGAACCATTAGATCGTCTACCAAAGAGACATCTCAAAGGTGGAAACGTATAGTCGCAACGATCGGTTGATATGCAATCGCCGAAATTACGACGACCCTCGTCTTATATATACAAAAGTGTAATTAAATCAATCATCGTGATCAGTAATTCCTTTACAGCCATCTCACAAATGTTCAGACATTTATAGTTACAGGTAACACGCATTCTTTAATTACCTGAACTTGGAGGCGGGACTGAAGGAGGAACTGTTGCAAGCGTTGTTGATACACCAGATCCCGATGTTGTCGACGTTCCTTCATTAAATGCAATATTTTTACAAAAAAACTGATGGTGTTTACATGAATTCAGACGCCATACCTTCACAGTCGAACAGACCCATAGAAAAACAAATACCATAATACCGGCACCACGGAAGATGACACTCTGGCTGTTGTTCTAGGCTATACGTATGCAGTTGTAGGTAGCTACAGAGCTAGTGATCCTAAATTCTTTGAAAGATTTGGTAACGGTGGCCCATAGTGACACTCCTCATGTAATGATTAATACTACAAGATATAATTGGATTTATCGAATTTAAACTTTTGCTTCGATATGTTTTGTGTTTTCACAAAATTTATCACAGATACGCTAAATCAAGTGTCTGGTTCAAACTTAAACAATTGCAATGCAAGAGTTACTCTTCACAAAAATATAGATGTATGATTAAGTCAGCAATCATAGGTCAAATTTTGTAGTAAAACTAATATGTAATTCAATATTTATTTAGAAAGTAATTGAAGAGATTTAAACATATTATGTGTCTACAACGCACTTTGTAATGAAGACTGAACTTCGACAATTAGGAATAGTTGTCATGAGGCGCTGATGTGATCGTTCTTACATATTCCGTTGAGTTTGTAACATGAAGATTTCTATTTCACAATTACTCTCATTCGTCACTCACTGGAAAGGCAACTGTGTCTCAGCCTCGCCAGCATGCTTACACGTAGACCACGTGGGGCCAAAATTCCTATACAGGACTCGTTTAGGGCCCATATGAGTCCCAGCTAATGCCCATGGAGAGATCCTAGCAGGGAGCTCCATAACGTAGCAATTATGTCAAACACATATCCGTCCAATACTAAAATGTATATCTATCGTTTTTGCCTCGAAGCCTTCCGAAGCCCCTCCCAAATTAGTGAGTGGGTATTTTCCCTTATTTTACCAGGCAGTAGTCTACTACTTAATACTCAAATGACAACGTGTCTACTTAAAAATCACTTA
The DNA here is from genome assembly GCA_963556255.1 of Allolobophora icterica. Lineage (NCBI taxonomy): Eukaryota > Metazoa > Annelida > Clitellata > Crassiclitellata > Lumbricidae > Allolobophora > Allolobophora icterica. The sequence continues at coordinate 38,150,548 of OY744605.1, forward strand.
ACTGCTTACTCGTCAATTAACTTTTAGTGTAATAGCATGTGACGCTTCAAGCACACACAGGTGTGCTTTGACTGCGCGTTTTTTTTATAGAAGTATGGTGGCTGATGGTCTCATAGCTCGACTTATAACACGCAGTGTGCAGGCTTGAGCTTCATCAGCTAGTGGTGCCATTTAAGTTGAAGAAAAAAAAAGAAAACCGACGGAAGTTTGATCACAACTATAGTCAAAGCTTGAAATATTATTGAAACACTCAGTCGGTAACATAAATATTGCGTTCTGTGAAGTGCAAAGCATAAATGTAAATAAGCTAAAGCAATATTAATGTATATACCATGGCTCCACTTTACACTCTTCTTCTGAGGAACTAGGGTCTTCAAAAGGGTCTCATTAATCAACAAACGTGTTTAAATTTCTTTGAGAAAACTACTTTAACCCGCACCTGCTACATTCGGTTGTTCGAATTCCCATTCACCGAAGCTGCCGGCGCCAGAAGCGACAGCAACTGAATGTACGTGCTTCCTGTACGTTGGCTGTGGATCAATGAAACTTAGTAGTCTGCTTTGGCCAACGACGTCGCCAGACCCAAAGTTCACAGTTCCGTTGACCCAACTGATCCAGAACGATCGAAACACACTAGGATCCAGAATTCCAGGAGTGTCGACTTGAATAACCAGATCGCCCATTGGAGATTTGCTCTTCAGAATAGACAACATGTTCCCTTGAGCTCCTATTGTAATTTCATATGAAGGCGCGTTGAGGTTGCTCGGAACGCTTAACAGAGCGAGCATGGCATCACTGGAAGACTTGGCTTTGAACTTAATTTCCTGAACGTCAATCGTCGACTTGTGAAGTGTCCAGAAGCTCTGCGGTGTCGTTGAATTTACTCTGACTAAACTGACTACAATTGAAAACAACGTCAAACTGACGTAATTATATTGTTCGAGTCAACAAAGAAATACGATATTAATTCCCAGTGCTAAGTGATAAATTCTACTGTGATAATTTTAAAGAAATAAACTTGGAAATAAACAACCATAATGGTTTTGCCTAACGTTCCTTACAACATTTATCAAACATCAAATCACCAGACTTGATTCTGATTTGCACGAACTGAAAGTAGAATACTTAAAGCAATGCGAAGATTTGGTTCTCTGTGAATAAGTAGGCATATATATTTCTTTTTAAAAGAAACCCTTACCTGTCTGCTTAAACCCAGAAAATATTTATAAAGCAAATCAGAAAACTCTCAAAATGTGAAGGTACGACACACAAACTAGACTAATAGTGTATATGTAACAGAAATATTTGTCGTAAGAACCTTTTTGCCTGAAGTTATCATACTCTTGTCGTAATAACTTTTCGCCTAAAGTTATCCTAATCTTGTCGCAATAACATTTTGTCTAAAGTTATAATCTTTTGTGTGTGTGTGTGAGCGCGTGTGTGTGTCAGCTCGCGCGCGCGCGTGTGTGTTGAATTTGAGGAGACCCTGATATCAAAGATGATAGCCTCCGAGATTACACATAGTTCGACAGCGCAAGCTAGGTTGATTTCAGAGGCGTTCAAAATTCGAACTAGGGTCACAGAGGATCTCGGCCAACGTGCTATATGACTATCTAGAAATTAACTTTTGATAACCTTCAGTCTGTAGAAACTGATATTCCCCAGGCGCTGAGTACCAACTCGTCACTGAAGCTACACTGATATCTGGCATCTCAGGGTCATCGAGTCTCATCAAGACATGTGAATCCACCGGACCAGAGCCAACTTCAAGAGTCTTGTTTTGCCATCGAACCCAAAACGAAAGCAAAATGTCGCAGTTCATGATGTTGGGCGTGCTCTCTTGGACGACGTTCGATCCCTGAGACCCACGTCTAATGGCAGATATTGAGTTATCCGATCCTCCGATCACAATCTCATAGGCGTTAGTGCTCAGGTCTTGGACTGCACTGGAAAGCAGTATGTGCGCATCGTTGCACGACTTGACTTTGAATGTCATATAGTTGTACATCGGCCATAGCCAGGCGTAGTTGTAGCCATAGTTGGCCTGCGTAAAGATGGAGTAGGTGTCACCTAAACCAATAGCATGTCAACAATTTCATTTTCGGACAATATTTGCATTGACACGAAATCAACTAATAAAGAAAGCTACTTTGATATACCTTAACACGCTTGCAGCATGTAATTATCAGCAGTAGATAAGCACGGACACTTTTTTATTAATGTAAGACAAAAAGCAGAAGGTTTACTTAAAACATCAAGCAGAAAACGCCAGAAGATGAATTTATAAACGTCTATAGTAGCTATTGTGTGCATTAGTGACGCTCGATTCACTAGTATGGACAGGATTCCATCACCTTTGACCTTAGAGGGTTGTGTGTGAAGTTCTTTGTATAGGCATAATAGGCTAACTTTGTACAGTTACTAAAATTAAAAATTAAAAATACTGAAAAATAGCTCAACAGAAGAACCTTGGAGAAATGAGAAATCCCAAAATCCAGTGGCTCCATCCCATGTTGAGATGGTGAGACTCTTCAATATCCTTTTCTCATCATCGACCCAATCTAGGAACGCCGAATTTCCAATGACCGCTCCATTGCCGACAGTTATCCTCCCATCCGATTCCCACTTCGCCCAGAAAGCTCTGTAGTTGTTGCAGTCCATGATGTTGGGGGTTTCCACTTTCTGTTTCTCGATACGCGTTTCATAATCCCGAATGAAGCTGTTAGTGTTTCCGTAGCCTCCGATTATGATCTCATAGGTACTGGTGTGAACGTTGTTAAATTTTTTCGACAACGCAACATGTGCGTCTCTGCAAGCTTGGACCCGAAAGACTATGGAGTTCTGGTTCGTGATAGACTTTGTCAACTGATTGTAGTTGTGTTCAGGCAGTGTCGTAACTCTCAGAGAAGACACTGAAACATAATTCAAGCTGGTAATATTAAATACCCATTACATCCAAAACGAGGTGGAGATGGAATAAAGAAGATTAATTTTTCAACAATACGAAAAATGCATGTTGTGTAACCTGTGAATACAGATGCACATAAAAAGTTTCGTAGACTGTCAGTCAAGTTTTTCCCTAAAGTTTTAGTATGCATCAAATCAAATATTATTCACGTCTAATATTTTCTTACTTAGACTAACTATGAGACCCAATTGTATTTTTACCCTACCAGCATGCCAACGTGGAGCCCCATATTCAAATACGGGATCCGTATACATTATGCAGCCTACATGGGACCCATCTAATGCCTAACGTAACGAAATGGTTGAGAGGTTTTACAGCTCATCTGGGGCAAACCAGAATATTTAATCATTCGTCAGCGCACGTAAGTACCTAAATCACAAGATAACGCATACATAGTTTCACACAAAATGTCAGATTATTACTATCCAATCTAATATCACCTGGAAGCTTCTATAGAGCTGTTATTGCAAATGCTCATGGCATTTAATTATGGTCGCTTCTAAAGAAAGGCGCAATCCAAAATCGCAATTAATTTGACCGAACCACGCAGTCAAGATCCGTAAGGCACCTACATGAGTCCGGAAGACGGGCTGCGCGGGTAAGCTATTCGAAACAGATGGAATTTCAGCCCTGACCGAAATACTATCAAATAACCAGCAAAGCGGAAAGAAACCGACAGCGAATTTCAAAGTCGAGGACAAACGAGAACCAAATACCGTTTTCGTTCGAGGCACAATAAGAGTCAGAGCTTAAAATGAACAAGTTCGCTTTTTGTGAACCTGAGAAGTGAGCATAAACTTCGAGACTATTTTTCAATCGGATTCTTTAACGTATACGAAGTATAGGAAGTAAGTGCAATGACTGCAGTAGAGAAGTGATGTGTTGGAGTTTGGGGTGTTTTCCTTACAGTTTACGAAGTTCTAAAGCAATTAAAATTTGTGCGTAATTGTCTTTGAGACGCTATTCAAAAGTGAGTTACAGTATTCAAAACGACCAGAGACAAGAGGGCTAGATACTGGAAGAAAGCATTTCTACATCTATATGCATGTTCATCGATGTCTACTGCGACAATTAATACGGTACAGTTGGTTGATTTCGTGTAGACGACATCTTGTGAATGGACGCCATCACTCTTCTTCCATCCACCGATAGAAATCTGGAAGGCTGTTTTGTTGAACACCGCAGAAATGTGCGCTAAGTAGACGTGTACCTCTTTGCAAGCAACAGTATTCACGACTGTTAGGTCTATCTGTACTGTTGTTTCATTATTTATTAAGGTCGACGACAACGACGATGAGCTATGATCAACGCGAAACGAATAAAATTCTGAAGTCACATCTTAACTACTAGAAATAAAAATAAAAAATTTATATAGGTCCCTAGTCAATGTACAACAGAGCGATAACATTAATTGGTTTGAAATGGCATGCAGAAAACGTGTGCACGTTGTTTTTGGTGTTATTATTACCGTCTCTTTCGTAGACAATCCAGTCGCCTTGACTTCCATACCCAGTCGTCGTACTTAGAGCCGTAATAGACACATTCTGCGAACCCGTCAGCTGATAGGACATAATTCTGAAATATTACGCAGACGAATCCGATGACGAAGTTATTGTTTCGGATTTATGTATAACGAAAAAAAAACTATATTTAAAGTTTTAAACTAACGTGAATCTTAAGAAACGGGTAAAAGAAACTCCGGATTTATTGTAACTAAAAGCGAAAATTCTTTCAAACGTAGTTTGCAAGTTTTCCCCAGCATCAAATTATTGTAAAACACAGTGTTACTAAATAGATTACATAGTTAGCGCTGTCGTAATTCAGTAAATGGCTTTTGAAGTGACAAAACGTTTCAGACTGAAAACTTTTGTGGAAGAGTGGTCTTAAAATCAACGAACTCCATTTTCTTTCGATTAAGATGGGCCAGGTACGTCATAGAGGAGCATCTGTATGAGCTCTATGTAAATGCTTTGAATTAATTAATGATTGAATAAATGAACGAATGAATTAATGAATTCAGAGTAAGAGAATGGGTCCTTGACACTTGACACTTAGTTATTTGGTAACCAAACTTTTACAGATAAAAGCAGAAACATGCATTATTATATTCCAAAGCCTGGCTACACAGGAGGCCCAAAAGGGGTCAAATGACCCCGCTACCAGGGCCACCTGGGTAGTAGTACAGTAAGTAGAAAGCAATCAATCATCCATCATTCTTAACTCAGTACTTAATTAAAGTCTGTAAGTATAATTATCATTATACAATGTTTTCATTGCTCTTAACAAATACTTAACTAACGCCAAGATAACAAAACCTGTGATCAATCCTGTGAATATTTATAATAATGCAGTGGAATAAACTTTTAGAGAAGACCTCAGCTTATTCATGAGTAGTTACCTACATACATACTTTCATGCTAGAGTAGCCCATATGCATATAAGAAAAAAGAATGGGTTTGCACTGTAACAATCATATGATTATCTATATATCTTTGGTTGTTTGTGTATTCTAAAAGGACAATCCATTCATTACCTGTGAGTGTCTACATTGCCTTTGCCGACTTCAATTAGACCTCCACGCCATCTGATCCAAAATTGTCTGAATTCTAAGCAGCTGAGAATTCCAAACTCGTCGTGGAAACTAAGCATCGGTCCCTGGCAGACACAAAACACACACCTGCACTCACATAAATAGCGACGTTTTACTTTCAAACATATCCACTTTTAAAATAAAACAACAAACTGGAGAAATGTTACTTCGTTTAGTTAAAGTGAATACTGATCATCATCAACGGCGAGTCCCTCTCCGATGCGTTGTCATTTCCATGACTCTTTGCCAATCGTCTCGATTCTGAGCTCGTCTCCAGGGTGTGTGTGTGTAGCTCGAAATTCAGTGGGCAGAGATCCGCCTCTAAAGTTCGGCCGTGTGCTTTGGCCATCCGACTGGTCTCCTCCAACTCTTTGGAGGCCAGTAGTCAGGGCTTGAAGTACCCTAGCATGATCATGCCTGCTATCACATCCTGCAAAGTGCGCAAACGTCCGGAGTCTTCCAGTTTCGATGATCTCCGAGACTGGGTCTGTTCCGAGCGTTTGAGCACTTCTGCGTTGGTGATGTGCGCTCTATATGGAAGTTGCAGGATTCTACTCAGACACCCCTGTTGGAAGGCGTCTTATCTAGGGCCACTGTCAGCGTCAAATTCTCAGCCCCATAACGAAGCACGTGTAGTACGTAACATGTAAACAGGCGATTCCAAATTCGCGACTCAGATTGTTGACACAGTCGCCAGCAATTGTAGCTAGACGTTAGCCTTCCGGCTTCAACGTTCGACCTATGTCATGTGAATCCTCCTACCAGTTCCACCATGTATCCCTTATCCGGAATAAGAGGAGATTCCACTGCAGTCTGGATTTTTGTTTTGACCCAGTTAATCCATATTCCAAACAGGGGTTCTCGCAGTCCAAACGGTTTCCTTTACTTTTGTGAAACAGAAGGGGATGCCTTGGTTCAGTCAGTATGCGCGGATATAAGTATATAATAATGTAATAAATCTGCACTTTCTATAATCTCAAATCGGCTGTAGAGTCCATCAAATCACCATAGTGCTGGAATATGATTATCATTGACGACGACTATGACGACGACAAAGACCATTATGGCAATCATCAATGCACACAGATGAAAATTCTGAAATCGTACCTGAACTATTAGCAATTAGGAACACTTTAAAGTACTTTGTAATAATAATAATAATAATAATAATAATAATAATAATAATAATAATAATAATAATAATAATAATAATAATAATAATAAAAGCGGTTCTTTTTTATCGAATTCCTGCCCGCGAGCGAAGAGATATGGCCGTTGCAGAGGCATCACACTTGTAATATCTAAGACCCTTGGGAACTAAGTACCTCAAGGGAAAAAATAATAATAACAATAATAGTGGGAAGAATAGATGTCCCCATAACCAAATGAACATTGGTGTTGAAATAGCGTGTAGAAAACGATTAGACTACGGTACCGCTTAAAAGTTATTTAGTGTCGCATGGGTAATGTACTCAGAAATTCAGCAAAATTCATAAAGACTCACAAAAGACTTGTAAGAGGAAGCATTCTATTATCGCAGTAGAACCTAACTGGATGGGGTAAGCATATACATCAATATGTAGGACCTACGTTAATAAATAAATACAGTTTATAATGTCAGAGACATAGTATCGCAGTAGGCAATAACAATTGTTAGTAAGCACAAATCTCGACTAAAATGTTGCAAGAACAGTAAAATGCCTGAGAAGAAACGCGTACTGATTTGCCATCTCTGATTTCCGATCTGGAGTTTACATATCCTCCGATGACGACTTCGAAGAGTTTGTCCTCTGAGCTTCCAGGCACCGACTGCAGGGCGATGTGGGCGTCATTGCAGGCCTTCACGACGAATGTCAGGACGTCCTGCCACGTGGTGATCGCGTTGTAACTGTACTTGTGGTTGGTACCGTCGTCTGGCGTATGCAGCTCGTATATGTCCGCTTAACAAAGAAGGCCGACAAGTTAGCGTTTCTGATAGGTATTAAGCGACGCAATATATACATCTATCGGGAAAAGACACGTGTAACAAAGGGCCTGGTGCACTTTATTCAGTTGGAGAAGACAGTCGGTCATTGGTTCATTGAGCAAGGCCAAAAAATAAGATAGGTCCCTCAGTCGATCAATTTAGTAGTCAATTTCACGAAGAGTAAATTTTTTCTCCTTGGCCAGGGAAAGGGACAGCGACACGAAATGGAACGGAAGAGGAAGGGACAGATTTGGTAGGTGAAGATCTGAGAAAGCAGATGAGGGGAGAGGAAAAGGCAATGAAAGGTTGAGGAAAGGAGAGCGGGAAGTGGACAGCAGGGGAGAGAAGGGAGGTGGAGAGAAAGACATGGAAAGCTACAGATATTTTTTCTATAAGCAACATCTGTACGAGCTAGCGTATAGATGACTTGTGCTTAAAAAAGTCTAGTAATAGTAATAATAACAATAGTACTACATGTAGTAGCAGAAACAGTAGATTTATATTGATGTTCAAGTCTACTACTACTACTACTACTACTACTACTACTACTACTACTACTACTACTACTACTACTACTACTACTACTACTACTACTACTACTACTACTACTACTACTACTACTACTACTACTACTACTACTACTACTACTACTACTACTACTACTACTACTACTACTACTACTACTACTACTACTACTACTACTACTACTACTACAACTACTACTACTACTACTACTACTACTACTACTACTACTACTACTATCATTATAATTATTATTATTATAGTAATAGTAGAGGTGGTAGTAGTAGTAGTAGTAGTAGTAGTAGTAGTAGTAGTAGTAGTAGTAGTAGTAGTAGTAGTAGTAGTAGTAGTAGTAGTAGTAGTAGTAGTAGTAGTAGTAGTAGTAGCAATAGTATTATTATTATTAACAGTAGGGACCTAGTAATTCTTGTTCCTATGAGACCATTTTGCCTCGGAAAAAATAATTTTTCTAGATATAGCCAATTCAGAAACCTTCATTTTTCCGGAGCGTTGTTTAAACCTGACAGATCATATCCACCTCGAGCAAAATAATTAGTCAAGGTAAATGCATGTCATTATAGCATTCTTGTTTCAGATACAAACATTATAACGTTATAAAGTATGTTTTTTAAGTAAGTGTATTCTTTAATGAACGCTAGCAAACGCACAGCTCTTCACACACAACGTTACACAGAGGGAAAGAAAATAGAATAATGAAGTAATAATAATTGTGCTCACCAGATATGCTGGCGAAACCCCATACTCCTTGAACACCAACTGGCGTTCTAATTGACAGTGAGTTAAGAGTATGACCCGGAGATTCTGTATAATACAATACTCTGCTTTGTTCAGGAATGGTTCCCTTCCCGAACGACACAGAGCCAATCGTCCAGCTAATCCAGAAGTACCGATGTCGCTGACAATTAAGTATGCCCGGAGTAATCGCCCATGCCAAAATCACACCGTTATCGCTTCTTTTTAGCAAAGTTTCAGTGTTCTCTGTGGTGCCTATGAGCACCTCATAAGACAAATATTTGAATATGCCGGGAATCTGTGACAGGATGACATGCGCGTCTTTGCAGGCGGTCACGGAGAACGTTACTTCAGACTTGTCTTTCACCGACAGCAGGAAGGATCCGTATCTATCCTCTTGTTCTGAGGTCACTTGTTCGATAGTCGACACTGACAGCCAACCCAAACACAAACATTGTCATATCTTTCATAGACAACAAAATAAAAATTTACTACTCTATAATAAACTGTGGATGAAAATATTTTAGCTGGGATCTGTATGAGTGCGGGAACTCGCTAAATAAAGTGAGTTTTTAACTCATCTGAGCATTCTTAAACGATGAATTTTTTCATATTTTGAAGCTATTTTATTAAATGAAGCGTTTCGTAAGGTATTCAAAATTCGCTAATTATGCGACCTTTCCTTATTATTCTATTGCGTAAGGCGCTGCTGAGCACAGGCTGAATGGCGCCATAGCAACTACCGTGATGATGATGATGAAGATGATGCTAAAAATGTTTAATGTATAAAAATATATAGGCCCCTACATGCATTTATACTTACGTACACATACGCCTACATACATATAAATACATTCCACGCACTAAAGTGCAATTAAAGAGCGATAAATAGTTTTATTTCATTAACAGTCACATGAATTAAACCACTGTCATTATGTTTGTAAATTTAATAACTTCTATGACACAGGCATCGTTCAGATTAAATGCATAAAAATAATAATGATGATGATGATGATGATATTAATAATAATAATAATAATAAATAAATAATAATAATAATAATAATAGGCCAAATAATGATGATGATGATAATGGTGATAATAATAATAAACAATAATAATAATAATAACAATAATAATATTAGCAAAGAGGGTGGTGATGATGATGGTGATCACACTGATGATAATGCTCGGTAATTGTTTTGAATTTTGAAGTCTTCCTCCAATAAAACGATAAAGAGCAAAACAATGGGTTTGAAAAATAGGGGTGCGGTACCCATCTGTCCAAATTTGGGGTACGGGTACCCCCCGTTTCGCCGCAAATTATGCCTATGTTTCTGTCAACAAGAGCCATCACGTTTGCACGCCCTGGGATTGACATATGAACATTGAAACAATCTACGATTATCCTTTTAACTTTTTCGTGTTTTCCATATTTAAAAAAAATATCCAATGCTGATGCGCTTGGATTGTAACCCTATACCATCATTCAGTTGATGCTACCACTCAAGTTACATTAAGACCGACTACGATTATAGTTTATTACGTCCAACACTAATAACTGTGTAGAGCGGAATGGCATTACCTTCCTTGGTGGAGTATTTCCATTCTCCGCGGGACTCTGGACCCGTGGCCAGAGATACCGCGGAGACCTGCTGCGGTTCGCTGTCCATCCAGTCGAGGAATCGCTGTCCCGAGGCAGACTCCATAGCCACCTCAATCTTTCCGCCTTGCCAACTCAACCAGAACGGCCTCTGTTGAGAGCAGTCGAGAATGCCCTGCGACATTTCCTCGGCAACCACGGTGCCTTGGTTGATATCGCTTTCGTTCATTGTATAGCGGATGATCTGCGATTTGGTGTTGTAATCGTGTCCAATGATGACCTCGTAAGCCGGCGCAGAGAAGCGTGACTGCGAAAGAAACAGATGGGCGCTGCGACATGACTGAATGACGAAGTTGAGAAAAGTCTGTGATGCCTGGAAATTCAGCCAGTGGTCATCGTAACCCTCGTTGTCTGGCGTGTTCACGATAACTGCGTTAACTGTAAAAACGGCATCGATGATTTAAATCATTTCCAAACCAATGTCATTTTCAAGCGCAATTGATAACAGCCTTAGACTATCATAAAACGTTATAAAGTTTCTTTCGCTCGTGAATAAGCCGGTGATTTGCGCTTAGAGCATCGCTTTAGGAAATCTGGAGTTTACGATTACGATTACTTTCCAACTGAAGGCCTAAGGCATTCATGGATTGCGCTACAAAATTTACAATAGTTTATTTTAAAAATAATAGCTTCTAGATTATAATCATTTAAAAACTTCTTCAGTAACGAGACAGCTGATTCCACAATGAAAAGGGCGGCTTACATGTATGTCGGGTTCACTTAACACCATTAACCTTAATACATCTATCGAGAGTGTAATTAGCAGACACATTGGATAAACTAGAAGTTCAGATTAAGATTATTAATTATTCCAAAATAAAATAGAAGTATATTATAATATTAAAATTAAAATTACTTATAAAATATTACTACATCATCTACTTAATAAACTAAGTTTGACTGTTTATGTTTCTTTAAATTCTGCGTCATATTAATCAGTTACATATTGCAATCTCTATTGTATTACTGTTATAATTGAAATGACGACAATGACTAGAGCTTCTACGATATGTTGCAATTTCAATTCGAAACTCAGGTGCCAAACATAAATAGTAAAAGGATAATTATTGTTGTTGTTTGTGTTATGGTTATTAAGTAATTCATGAACTTTATCTGATAGATGTTTTCTATCACACAATCTCTGCAACAATAAATCCAACGTCTATCGTTCTCGCCTCTAAGCCTATTTATTGGTAGCGACCCCATTGTCTTTACCGGCATAATTAACAGTATATCCTGGCATGTTCACCGGCGATGTCAGTGCTAGGTCCGTCCTCTCTGTCAATTTGGAAGATTATTTTGCTCACTGAAGAATTTGTACAGGAATATCGAACAAGTTGGAGTTTGCATATCGAACGTAATCTTCCTTTCTGCCTATGAACTTGTACAATGCGACAGTAGTTTATTCGCATATCGTCTTTGCAAACGTGACTGCACGAAGGACGTATCTGCAACTACGCGCAGCGCACGCCAACTGCATCCGGGAATAGGGCTCGACTGGCGAGGAACGACACGTGTCTTTGGAGTTTCATTTACTGTTATTCACTGATTCGGCTTCGATATACGACCAGCAGGCGATGAATGCTCACTCAACGAACACCCGACGGCTCGATTAGAGTGATAGCCGGATGTATATCACCTTCTACCGATGAGGAATTACTTGAAGGTGGAGTTATTGTGAATCACGGAAGGCATCGCATGTCTGTGCTCCACAATATGGACGCAACTTGATCCAGAGAACCCGCATATCACGCTGTCAACTTCGCATGGGAATCCGTTCGCTGGGCTCGACGAGTACGCTTGGCCCTGCCACTGATGACACATAGTTTCCTGTGCGCAGTTTGCTTACTTATATCTCTGTTCTGAATAACAGTTAACATCATTTATGCTAACGTAGAGAGCGCCATCAGAGCGCTCGCTGATTATTGGCGTGACGCTATTATTTAAATAAATAAATATTTAGACAAAAAACCTTCGACGTTGCTGAACTGCCATAGGCCAGTAGCACCCCATCCAGTGGTTATGGAAAAGAACGTGACTGTCAAGGGTTCAGGATCCAACCAATCCATGAATATCTGTTCGTCGACGATGTTTCCACGGCCCACTTTGATATGACCCGAGAACCAGCTGACCCAGAAGGGCAACATCTGCTGGCAGTTGACGATGTTGGGCGTATCCACCTGCATCAGCAACAAGACAATGTACTCAAGTTCAACAAGCCATGTCAAAGAATGTAGTTCTCGGGACATGTACTCGACACAGTAGTACTCCAGTATCATTTAAGAACTTGCACCTACGACCTAAGCACTTTTTACTCACACCCGGGTAATTGTAGCGAAGTAGTCGTAATTGTCATTCGAAAGAACTGCATAAATTAACCATACAACTTTTTGTCTTTTAAGTCTTCCTATGTATGGTCTAAATGGAGCATGCATGTATATTAATTCACAATATCAACAATACCTTGCAACTTGTTGCGAGAATAAGGTGGTTCTATACTAAAATTGCGTGTACGTCTGATCGTTAACATCAAATGTTTGTCGGCTTACTTGCAACCTGAAACAAGCTTATCAAATTGTCACAATATAAAACCTCCTCATCCTCTTCTCTGTGCCTTTTCCCTGGTGGATGAGTCAGTGTCGTCTTTCATCTTTTCATTCCATGTACTTTTTCTCGCAAATCTTTCTACACAGGGCATTAAAATTGTGCAAGTGCCGCTTTAAACTTAGATCCGATGAAAATGTTCTTTCGCTTCTTGCTAGACAATCAAATCATTCGACTCTGAAATTTATACTAAATGAGTACAATTTCATTCGAAACAGAAACGTTCTGGCATACACACAATTTTATGGCGTGCGTTATGTAAATCTGCATAGCCATTACGAAGTATAGTTCATGCACTGCCGCTCAAAGTCCCTTACAGCAACTTGGTTTTCTTGGAGGCGCAGTCGACGTATGAAGGATTTCTGGTTGCCACTTCCTCCAATGACGATCTCGTAGGCCTTTTCCGCCAAGAAGTAGTCGAACAGACCAATGTGTGCGTCGTTGCAGGTCTGAACCATGAACGTTGCGGATGACTGGTTGGCCAGGTGCAGGTAGAATTGGTCGTAGGCATATGTCGTTGTTGTGTTGAACTGGAAGACACGGGCTATACACAACCCAGATACATCATTGGCAGATCTTTTCATGCTAATAAACCGGCTGCTTTGCTTAATCTTCCACTGAGCGCTGATAATATAGTTTTATATACATGATGAGATATTACATTTTCTTTCAAACACAGAGAACTATATAAATTTGGAAAATCACAACTTCATTACTAAATACGCAGCTACAGTGTCTTAATTACTATATTCAAGATGAAATTTGTAGTGAAGCGCTTCCGACACACTGGGATGCATCTTCATCGGATATTCAGCCAGCTTCTACCGATACAAATATGTCTTCCCCACTGATTCTACACAAACCGCAATCTGATTATGTAAAGTTATTCAATTAATTGCTGTAAATTCAGATTTGACCTACATCATTCCCGCTGTCGGTCGCTGCTTCAAGTTATACAAAGCAGTTAAGTTTTTTCTGTTGTTATTGGATAATTATAAAAAGAATAGATTATCTTAAGACCACACTCAACAAATCAGCGAGTAACCGATACCTATGGTTGTCGGAAACTGCCATTCTCCAGTGTGTCCGTTTCCAGTGGAAATGGAAACGCCGTATATTTGACCGAAATCAGGATCCTTGTGTGTCAGGAATTCTCCGCTTCCTAGGACGCCCTTTCCAACGCTGATACGTCCACCGTTCTGCTTATTCCACCCGATCCAAAAGTCCTGCAGTTCGTGACATTGTAGTATGGTTTTTGTCTCCTTCTCCGTCAGTGTGCTGTTGTCTCCGTGCTTGATAATAGCAGACTTTGTGTTGTTCCAACCACCGATGATGACTTCGCGTGAATAAGTGGCCAGGTTGTAAGGGTTTTCCGTCAGGAGGATCCTGGCCTCTTCACAGGCACGCACTTTGAACGTGATGACGACACTGTGTAAGATCAGCCAGGTGTGATTGTGGCTGTATGTACCCGGTGTCTGAACAGTGAAGTACTGGGCTGCAGGGACAACAGTCATCATGTTTAGTGCTATTAAAACTGAAAAAGATAAATGTGTGAATTAATGCGACCTGAAGTCAACGCTTCCAACATAGCTCCAGATAACCATCATCAGAAAACGGTTTCATACGGGTCAGTAAAAGTGCCTTCCGTTGTTATAGGCACTTTGCCGAATGTCACCAGTAAGAAGCAAAGACCACTCAAAAAGTCAGAACACAATTCGTGTCATGTAATTTCAACATGCCTTTACACAGAGCCTTGGGTTTGATCTTAAATAGGATTCTAACAAAATGACAATCAACGAATCTCAAAATAATTAGGACTGAAAAAATCGATTAAATACTTTGCATAAAATTACGTTCAGAAGCACTACCAGCATACTAGATCGCGCAGAAAATGTAAATATACCCGGTAACTCTATGTTTCTGTGAACCATTTATCATCAGAATATGTAAACTTTTGCATTCTATGACATCTGATATTCTAATGAAATTAATAGCAACAAATAGCAATAGTGATGTCAACCCAATCCTTCCGTTGACAATCCTTCTGATTAAATCCTTGTGCTCTTCGTACTTAACGCCTATTTAACGTTCACCTTTTGAACACTAATTCTACGTATAAGTATAACCTGAATTAATCAGCAACACAGTTTAATATCTTTTCAGTTTAATAAGAAACAAACAGACAGAACTCAATTCGATTACAACTCAACTAGTCAGCCACACTACTACAGCCAACATACACGAATTCAAACTTCTCTAGTCAGCATAATTCTTCGCGCCTCTTGACACACCTGTCTTCTGTGCGCCTAAGCGAACTCTAATAATATACATATAGCGCGCCGCTGCCGATGTCGGCCGGCCGCGCGTGTCACTAAGACAGTACGACTAAACGTGATGCATCTATCATATATACATATACACATGAAACTAAAGTAAGCGCACTTAATATATACGCTAAATATCTCGCACTGCAAGACTGTACACAAAATTCAGTTCACATTACCTCCTTCCTTTTTCTGGAATTGAGCAAATTAAATTTCAAAATTTGCGAAATTACCAAAATACATGAAACATACATATATATCTAACTAATTAATAAACAGTCTTACGATTACTTATAACCTTGACAAACAATCAGCAATAACATTCAATCTGCCCTTCTTGTACTTCACCTCAACATCAAAAGTTTGTAAGGCTAACGCCCAACGCACAAGTTTAGCAGACTTAGACATTGACTCAGTCAAGTATGTAAGAGGATTGTGATCAGTAAAAATGAAAATTTTTGATCCAATTATAATTTCTTTTAACTTGTTTAGAGCCCAAACAATAGCATAGGCTTCCTTTTCCACAGTAGCCCATCTCTTCTGGGTATCAGTTAACTTCTGACTGATAAATGACACAGGGCGTTCTATTCCCTTGTCGTCCATCTGTGTTAAAACAGCACCGACTGCAAAGTCACTACTATCGCAGTACAAATTGAATGGTTTTCCCACTTCAAAAACATATAACACTACTTTGGATCGCACAGCCTCTTTAAGTAAATCAAATGCTTGCTGATGTTCAACAGTCCAATCAATCTTATCAGAAACACGTTTACTAGTTAAATCAGATAGCGGTTTCGCAATCTGTGCAAAGTCCTTAATAAACTGTCTGTAATAATTAAAAAATCCAAGCAGTTGCTTAACTTGCTTCTTAGTTTCTGGGATCTTCAAATTAGTCAAACTTTCAATTCTGTCTGGATTCATCTTTATCTTACCAGACCCAACCACATGACCGATAAACCTTACCTCACTCTTACCAAATATGCATTTTTTCAAATTCAAAGTAACGTTATGCAATCTCATTTGCATCAAAAATGCATCTAGATGCTGCAAGTGAACTTTCCAACTGTCAGAATGCACAGCAATGTCATCAACATACGGTTCTGCAAAGTCATTTATAGGCTGTAAAACTAAATTTATCACCTTAACAAAAGTTCGGCCTGAATTTATCATTCCAAAAGGAACACGAGTAAATTCATACAGTCCATTATGTGTTACAAAAGCTGTCTTCCATTGATCAGATTGTTTTACAGGACAAGTCCAATAAGCACTTCGACAGTCCAAGATAGAAATCACATTAGACTTTCCAACTTTGTTCAAAACGTCTCTGACAATCGGCATAGGATATTTACAATCCACTGTGAATGAGTTAATGTATCTGTAGTCACAGGCAAGTCTTAAAGATCCGTCTTTCTTTTTAACAATAACCAAAGGGCTTGCCATTCTGCTCGATGATGGTTTGATAATGTTTGTTTTTAACATTTCTTTGATCTGACGTTCCACTTCTGCTCGATAAATCAAAGGAATTCGATATGCTGCAAATTCCTTTCCATGAAATCCTGGTTTTAGTTCAATTTCATGTTCAACCAATGTACATAATCCGGGTTTTTCTGAAAATCTATCACAGTATTTGTTCAAGACTTTCAACAACTGTTCTTGCTGAGTTACTGTCAAATGGCTAATTTGTTCAGGATCGAGGTTAAGTGAATTTTTGTCATCTTGAACCTCATTCCTCATTGGTAATTCAACCACTGAACCAAAATCTTCATCTTCTTCAACGATTAGACCACAACTTAATGCTCGAGTTACATATTTTCTGATCTTGTTGGCGTGAATTATTCTTCGACCATTTTCACCCATATCAACTAAATAAGAGTACTTTGATCTTCGATGTATGATCGTACATGGACCATGCCATCGAGAAATAAGTTTGTTTGTTGACGTTGGATACAAAACTATGACTTTCTCACCAGCTTCAAATTCTTTGTGCTTTGCTCTCTTGTTATACTGATTCGTGTATTGTAATTGCTTTTCTCGAGAGTAGGATTCTGCAAACAATAATGCTTTCTCCATATTTTCTTTGAGTTCTTTCAAATACTTTTCTGGTTTAACTCCAACATGAGGTGGTAAGTTTATTTCTCTAGTCCAACTCTCTTTTAATATTGCCAATGGTCCTCTCGGAATTTTCCCATAGACAAGCATATATGGTGATACTCCAGTAGTTGCATTCGGCACTTCTCGTAATGCCCACACTGTGAAAGGAATTATCTTGTGCCATTTCCTCGGGTTGTCTATTAGGTCCATCGTCATTCTCCTGAAGGCGACCTCTTCTCTTGAGACTGGAGTGATGGGCACTCTATCCATCACCAAACTCCTTGCCTTTAGTTGACACATCTCGCAAGACTTACAAAATTTCACAATGTCTCTTCTCATCTTTGGCCATACAAAAGATAATTTTATTCGTTCTCTTGTTTTCTCTTCTCCTAGATGTCCTCCAAATACCGATTCATGCGCCAATTCCATCACTTTAATTCGTCTCTCTTTTGGTAACACTAGTTGATATATCGTCTGGTCTAATATCTGATATTTCTTATGCAATAAACCGTTGATCACACAGAATTCAGATTCTTTCTCTTGTGCTAACTTCCACCACGGCTTCAACGATTCATCCTTTCTCTGTTGCTCTTCGAACTTCTTCGAATCGGCAATCTGCACCTTTTGTTCTTCGTCCATCTCTTCATCTCTATACAAGTCTCCTATCCCCACATCACATTCATCGTCTTCTTCAGTTTCATTTAATGTGCCATTCTCGCATGCAGCCATCTCTTGCTCATTCATCTCTGATGTTACACCATCTCGCGATAAGCTTCGTTGCTCATTACTTTCGTTTTCCTCATCACTTGAACTTTCAGTTTCACTCTTCTCATCAACATCTACCATTTCCTGTTTCCGACTCTGCGCTCTCGTCATTACATTTGCTCGTACACTCACATCTCCTTGTATCGTTTTAACTTTCATCTGTGGTACGGCTTTTAATTCGGCAATTATCTCTGGATGCAACAAGAATCTTTCTGTACTGCCCATCTTTGCAATACTAGCACACATCAAGGTGACATAAGGTGTAAGTGAACACTGGATTTTACGCGGAAATCCCTCTTCTTCCACGTCACTACCACACAGTCTAACATCGACTTTCACTAACTTCGCAGGAATGGCATCTCCTGCCACACATTGCAAATTCACTTTTCCAATTTGTTCCACCTTCATGCCTTCCAGTAATTCTTCACTAATCACCGGAATTTCTGCTCCCGAGTCGCTCAGTGCTTTGACTTTCACTGGCTCTTTACCGTCTACTCCACGAATTTCAACCTCGACATATTGCAAGAACGATTTCTTCAATATTCGACTGTCATCTTTTCCTATGACTTCTCTCTGACTTTCAGCATCCAATAGAATTTCTTTTTGAATACCACATTTCATTACTGACTTTACTTCAGTCTCTTGGTTTTCTTGACCCGTGGTTTGATTACCTGTATCACTAACCACTTGAATCAAATTCACCCTTGTGTGTTCTTGATTTCTGCTAGACTTAGCTGCTGCCACTGGAACTGGACAAAATTTAACCAAATGTTTGTCTGAACCACAGTTGTGACAACGCTTCACCACCATGCCTCGTTGTTCATTGCCTTCATATCTCTTATACTGCGTAAACGATGTGTTGCCTTCCCTTTTGGCAAACGGCGCTGACGATTTGTTAAATCCCTGACGACCAAACGTCACTTCTCTGGTCTCATTGGGTACAGGGACACTAGCCTTGACTTCTTTACCTTTGAACTGACTCCCTGTTTCTGAATTACTTTTCCACTTTCCACTCTGGCTTTGGTTTACGGAACGTTGAGAAGGATAACTGTTTATATTTGGAAATGCAAACCCAATTCGATTGTTTACATGAATGTCTGCTAGGTCTGCCACTGCACTAGCTTGGAGACAGTCAGTTCCTTCCTTCGACAATACAAACTGTAGTGGACCTGGCGGTAAACATTCTTTTAGCTTATCCGCTACCAGCAAATCAAAGAGCGTATCATACTCTCTGTTCACGTTTCGACTTCTCACGTAATAGTTTAGCAAGTTCTTCAGTCTTGCCGTAAACATCGTATAAGTCTCTTCTGTCGTCTTCTTAGCATCCACAAATCTGGCTCTGTATTCTCTCGAGGTCAATTTAAATTCTTTTAATAAGTGCTGCTTGACTCTATCATAATTGTCTAGATCATCGTATGACAATCTATTCAGAACGGTTCGAGCTTTCGGCGTCATCAATGGTAGTAATAATTTCACCCAAAACGGCTTTTCCACAGCAAAACTGCGAAACGCGTTCTCGACCTTTTCAAAATATAATGGCACCTCCATCATATCAGTTGGCATTTGAGGCAATACATGCTTCATTGCATCACCTATTTTCTTAATTTTTGACACCAAAGTTTCACTTTCTTGCTGTTTCCTTCTTTCTGCTTCCCGTTCTTCTCTCATTTGCGTTTCTTTCAATGTCAATTTTGATTTCTCCAGTTTCAGACGTTCCTGTCTTTCTGCCTCTGCCTTTTCCAAACTTTCTTTCTGAAATTTGAGTTCTTCTTGTCTGATTTGTTCTGCACGTTCCAACTCTAACGTTCGCGCTTTTTCTTTTTCTTCTTCACGCATTCTCTTTGCTTCAATCTGTTGCTGACGAACCTCTTCATCACTTTTTCTAGCTCTTTCAAATTCAATCATCTGCTCCAGTCTTCTTCTTTCAGCATCTTCTCTATCTCGTTTCAACTGTTCTAATTGAATCTCAAACTGATGCTTTTGCAATTCCAGTTCTGCCTTACGCACTTGTTCTGCTTTATCTTCTCTCTCTCTCTGCAGGCGCAATTCTTCTTGCCTTACAAGTTCTGCTTTCTCTTCTTTCTCTCGCTGCAAGCGCAATTCTTTCTCTTCTTTCTCTCGCTGCAAGCGCAATTCTTCTTGCCTTACAAGTTCCGCTTTCTCTTCTTTCTCTCGCTGCAAGCGCAATTCTTCTTGCCTTGCAAGTTCCGCTTTCTCTTCTTTCTCTCTCTGCAGACGCTCTGCTTTCTCTTCTTTCTCTCTCTGACGACGCAATTCTTCCTGTCTTATCTCTTTCTCTTCTTGTCTCCGTTTCTCCTCCCTATCTTTCTCTTCTTGTCTCGTCATCATCATCCACTGCATCAACATCTCCATAGACATAGGCGCAGGAGGTTTTTCAATAGCCTTTTCTACGACACCGCCCACGGCACCTTCTTCTTTGACTTCTTCTTTAACCCACACATCGGCGAGTTCCTGCATCATGTCACCACGTGACATACCTTCTAATTGTTCTTCTTTAAAACCGGCTTTCAACAAACGCTGTTTTAGCCTTTCCGTAGACATCTTCTTAATATCTGCTTGTCTTTCAGCACTTAGTTTCTCCATCTTACTTGTTTACTTTGGTGATTTCTCTTTTCAAAGAAGTCACGGTTTTTCTTGTTGTGTGAATCGATAAACAAACGGGATTTCTTTTATATTTGTTCGTGGAAAACAACGAAATTTTTATACCGTTTCTCGTGTTCCACCGTCGTTGATATCGTAAACTCGTCACACAGCACACAACGCGTAGATTCTTCTAACACCGTTGTAAATTCTTTTATCACCGTCGTAGATTCTTCTATCCGCCGAAGGAGGTGATAACGTGAATTTTAATCCACCGTGAGTTTATATCCACCGTGAGTATTTATCCACCGTGAGTATTTATCCACCGTGAGTTCTTATCCACCGTGAGTTCTTATCCACACCGTGAGTTCTTATCCACCGTGAGTTCTTATCCACCGTGAGTTCTTATCCACACCGTCACTGCCACCAATAATGTCAACCCAATCCTTCCGTTGACAATCCTTCTTTCTAAATCCTTGTTCTCTTCGTACTTAACGCCTATTTAACGTTCACCTTTTGAACACTAATTCTACGTATAAGTATAACCTGAATTAATCAGCAACACAGTTTAATATCTTTTCAGTTTAATAAGAAACAAACAGACAGAACTCAATTCGATTACAACTCAACTAGTCAGCCACACTACTACAGCCAACATACACGAATTCAAACTTCTCTAGTCAGCATAATTCTTCGCGCCTCTTGACACACCTGTCTTCTGTGCGCCTAAGCGAACTCTAATAATATACATATAGCGCGCCGCTGCCGATGTCGGCCGGCCGCGCGTGTCACTAAGACAGTACGACTAAACGTGATGCATCTATCATATATACATATACACATGAAACTAAAGTAAGCGCACTTAATATATACGCTAAATATCTCGCACTGCAAGACTGTACACAAAATTCAGTTCACAAGTGAATAGTCAATACTATTAAATATACTATTAAATAAATTGAATAATTATGGAATTAGAGGAACCCAAATTAAATGGTTCAAGAGTTATCTTGAATTCCGCACTCAAAGAGTGAGCTGCAATGGCTCACTCTCTACTCCTGGAAATATCACCTCAGGAGTTCCACAACTTAGGACCGCTTCTGTTTCTATTATATATTAACGATCTTGCGAAAGTATCTTCTGCACTCTATTTCATCTTATTCGCGGATGATACCAATATCTTTTACTCTAACAGCTCCTGGTTATCTCCCATTGAAACAATAAATTGCGAGCGTACTAAAGTTAAGAAATGGTTCATTGTAAACAAGCTAACACTCAATGTTGATAAAACGAATTTTTTTTATTTTCAAGTCGCATATGAAAATTAAACCAGTAAATTGGACACTATCTTTTGATGGTGCTCCGATTACCAAAGTTGAGTCTACTAAATTTTTCGGGGTCTGTATCGATCAGCACCTAACTTGGAAACCACATATTAATTGTATATATTTAAAAATAGCAAAAAACATTGGTATAATTTCTAGAGTTACACACCTACTCCCTAATGAAATTAGATTGAGCTTATACTACTCCTTAATCTTCCCTTATCGAAACTACTGCAAGTTAAGTGGGGCCTCTAATTACGCCTCTCGTCTTCAAAAGTTAATCATATTACAAAAAAGGCGGTCAGAATGATTGTGGGAGCTGGGAGAAATGACCACACCAAGCCCATATTTATGGAAGCACATCTGCTAGAATTAAAACAAATCCGAACTTATCAAATTGGAGACTTCCTCTACTGTTATCAACATAGTTTATTACCAGTCTCCTTTGCGGGGTACTTTACTCTTGCCTCAATGATGCATGAACACAATACTAGATAAGCGTCGCTGTATAGACCCTTTAAAGCACGAACCAATCTAAGATTACTCAGCATTAAATCAGCTGGACCGTCAATATGGAAATCTATCCCCTCCGAAATCCGCTCAGCCAAAAATAGATTTGATTTTAAAAAACGATTACGTGCATTCCTCTTAACTACTTGATTCGCCTCTCACTATGGATATATCAATAAAGCCTCCTTTCGGGATCATCGACGGGGATGCACTGGAGCCTGGCCCTGGAGTTTTGTTATTTAAGTTTGTTATACCTAGTTAAGGATAGATAAGACTACACTTGCCGTGTACTCCCTCTCCTGAAATTACTTTACAAGCATAACTATAGCAGGAACTTCAGTTTTCTCGCCATCAATCTCATTTAGAAATTGACTTATTAGGGTATCCCTGCCCAGCGGGACCTCCATCCCTTTAGGGACGCCCATTGCCGTCGGTGACAATTAATAAATTGCATGAAGAGTGTACTTTGTTGATCTAACTGAGAGACACCTGTAATGATTTATTGTTCAATGATTATATTATGTGATCAGATTACTATGAACCTTGTTAGCACATATTTTGAACTGAATTGTAATTGATCTGTAAATGATTTTTGTGGATAGCAATAAAGATATTGATTGATTGATTGATTGAATAAATATCATTTAAAGACTAACACGGCATCGAACTGAATTCCCATTCTCCGTGTTGGTTTGGCCCAGTGTCGTATGATACTGAGGTGATACGAAGTGGCCTTGGTAAGGTGCCAGGTGAGATGTTAAGAAACAACTGATCCCCAACTTTCGGTCCTGCTCCAATTCCAAGACCCTTTGTCCAGTCGATCCAAAACCACTTAGCTGTCTTGCAGTGAAGAATGTTGTGAGTGCTCTCCTCGTCCATCACAATTCCGTCGACACCATCCGTCAGGACCGAGTAGGAGTTGCTATGTTTGCCCAACCATACCTCGTAGACTTGAAAATCGCTGATGGCAAAGTAGTCGGCGAGAAGGATACGCGCGTCTGAGCAAGCTCGGATCTTGAATATCACGTATTTCTGTTCGGCCATTGAGTGCCATAAATTCAAGTAGCGAACGGTTCCCGAAGACGGAGTGGTGAAAACGGAATTGCCCACTGCAAAAAGAAAAACCAGAGACACTGATTCAGCTTTAACAGTTCAACATAAATGTCAACCCAATCCTTCCGTTGACAATCCTTCTGATTAAATCCTTGTGCTCTTCGTACTTAACGCCTATTTAACGTTCACCTTTTGAACACTAATTCTACGTATAAGTATAACCTGAACTAATCAGCAACACAGTTTAATATCTTTTCAGTTTAATAAGAAACAAACAGACAGAACTCAATTCGATTACAACTCAACTAGTCAGCCACACTACTACAGCGAACACACTCGAATTCAAAACTTCTCTAGTCAGCATAATTCTTCGCGCCTCTTGACACACCTGTCTTCTGTGCGCATAAGCGAAATCTTATAATATACATATAGCGCGCCGCTGCCCAGATCGGCCGGCCGCGCGTGTCACTAAGACAGTACAATTAAACGTTATGCATTTATCATACATACATATACACGTGAAACTAAAGTAAGCGCACTAAATATATACGCCAATATCTCGCACTGCAAGACTGTACACAAAACTCAGTTCACATTACCTCCTTCCTTTTTCTGGAATAGAGCAAATTAAATTTCAAAATTTGCGAAATTACCAAAATACATGAAACATACATATATATCTAACTAATTAATAAACAGTCTTACGATTACTTATAACCTTGACAAACAATCAGCAATAACATTCAATCTGCCCTTCTTGTACTTCACCTCAACATCAAAAGTTTGTAAGGCTAACGCCCAACGCACAAGTTTAGCAGACTTAGACATTGACTCAGTCAAATATGTAAGAGGATTGTGATCAGTAAAAATGAAAATTTTTGATCCAATTATAATTTCTTTTAACTTGTTTAGAGCCCAAACAATAGCATAGGCTTCCTTTTCCACAGTAGCCCATCTCTTCTGGGTATCAGTTAATTTCTGACTGATAAATGACACAGGGCGTTCTATTCCCTTGTCGTCCATCTGTGTTAAAACAGCACCGACTGCAAAGTCACTACTATCGCAGTACAAATTAAATGGTTTTCCAACTTCAAAAACATATAACACTACTTTGGATCGCACAGCCTCTTTAAGTAAATCAAATGCTTGCTGATGTTCAACAGTCCAATCAATCTTATCAGAAACACGTTTACTAGTTAAATCAGATAAAGGTTTCGCAATCTGTGCAAAGTCCTTAATAAACTGTCTGTAATAATTAAAAAATCCAAGCAGTTGTTTAACTTGCTTCTTAGTTTCTGGGATCTTCAAATTAGTCAAACTTTCAATTCTGTCTGGATTCATCTTTATCTTACCAGACCCAACCACATGACCGATAAACCTTACTTCAGACTTACCAAATATGCATTTTTTCAAATTTAAGGTAACGTTATGCAATCTCATTTGCATCAAAAATGCATCTAGATGCTGCAAGTGAACTTTCCAACTGTCAGAATGCACAGCAATGTCATCAACATACGGTTCTGCAAAGTCACTTATAGGCTGTAAAACTAAATTTATCGCCTTAACAAAAGTTCGGCCTGAATTTATCATTCCAAAAGGAACACGAGTAAATTCATACAGTCCATTATGTGTTACAAAAGCTATCTTCCATTGATCAGATTGTTTTACAGGACAAGTCCAATAAGCACTTCGACAGTCCAAAATAGAAATCACATTAGACTTTCCAACTTTGTTTAAAACGTCTCTGACAATCGGCATCGGATATTTACAATCCACTGTGAATGAGTTAATGTATCTGTAGTCACAGGCAAGTCTCAAAGATCCGTCTTTCTTTTTGACAATAACCAAAGGGCTTGCCATTCTGCTCGATGATGGTTTGATAATGTTTGTTTTTAACATTTCTTTGATCTGACGTTCCACTTCTGCTCGATAAATCAAAGGAATACGATATGCTGCAAATTCCTTTGTGCCTTGCTCTCTTGTTATACTGATTCGTGTATTGTAATTGCTTTTCTCGAGAGTAGGATTCTGCAAACAATAATGCTTTCTCCATATTTTTTTTTTGAGTTCTTTCAAATACTTTTCTGGTTTAACTCCAACATGAGGTGGTAAGTTTATTTCTCTAGTCCAACTCTCTTTTAATATTGCCAATGGTCCTCTCGGAATTTTCCCATAGACAAGCATATATGGTGATACTCCAGTAGTTGCATTCGGCACTTCTCGTAATGCCCACACTGTGAAAGGAATTATCTTGTGCCATTTCCTCGGGTTGTCTATTATCACATGATGGATCATCTTTTTAAATGTCTGATTCCATCTCTCTACTAATCCAGCAGCCTCTGGGTGTCCTGGTGTGTCGAATCTTGGACTACAGCCCATTAAATCAAGAAATTCTCTTGTCAAACTGGCTGTGAAGTTCGTTCCTTGATCACATGTGATCACTGACGGTACACCAACGTTCATGAACAGTTCCGTCAACGCTTCACACACAGCCTTCGCTGTCAGCGATTTCAATAAGAAGATTGAAGGCCATCTGGTGCACGAGTCCACAATGCATAAACAATACTTGTGACCTGCAGCAGATACTGGATCGATCGGGCCAACGAGGTCCATCGTCATTCTCCTGAAGGCGACCTCTTCTCTTGAGACTGGAGTGATGGGCACTCTATCCATCACCAAACTCCTTGCCTTTAGTTGACACTTCTCGCAAGACTTACAAAATTTCACAATGTCTCTTCTCATCTTTGGCCATACAAAAGACAACTTTATTCGTTCTCTTGTTTTCTCTTCTCCTAGATGTCCTCCAAACACTGATTCATGCGCCAATTCCATCACTTTAATTCGTCTCTCTTTTGGTAACACTAGTTGATATATCGTCTGGTCTAATATCTGATATTTCTTATGCAATAAACCGTTGATCACACAGAATTCAGATTCTTTCTCTTGTGCTAACTTCCACCACGGCTTCAACGATTCATCCTTTCTCTGTTGCTCTTCGAACTTCTTCGAATCGGCAATCTGCACCTTTTGTTCTTCATCCATCTCTTCATCTCTATACAAGTCTCCTATCCCCACATCACATTCATTGTCTTCTTCAGTTTCATTTAATGTGCCATTCTCGCATGCAGCCATCTCTTGCTCGTTCATCTCTGATGTTATACCATCTCGCGATAAGCTTCGTTGCTCATTACTTTCGTTTTCCTCATCACTTGAACTTTCAGTTTCACTCTTCTCATCAACATCTACCATTTCCTGTTTCCGACTCTGCGCTCTCGTCATTACATTTGCTCGTACACTCACATCTCCTTGTATCGTTTTAACTTTCATCTGTGGTACGGCTTTTAATTCGGCAATTATCTCTGGATGCAACAAGAATCTTTCTGTACTGCCCATCTTTGCAATACTAGCACACATCAAGGTGACATAAGGTGTAAGTGAACACTGGATTTTACGCGGAAATCCCTCTTCTTCCACGTCACTACCACACAGTCTAACATCCACTTTCACTAACTTCGCAGGAATGGCATCTCCTGCCACACATTGCAAATTCACTTTTCCAATTTGTTCCACCTTCATGCCTTCCAGTAATTCTTCACTAATCACCGGAATTTCTGCTCCCGAGTCGCTCAGTGCTTTGACTTTCACTGGCTCTTTACCGTCTACTGCACGAATTTCAACCTCGACATATTGCAAGAACGATTTCTTCAATATTCGACTGTCATCTTTTCCTATGACTTCTCTCTGAATTTCAGCATCCAATAGAATTTCTTTTTGAATACCACATTTCATTACTGACTTCACTTCAGTCTCTTGGTTTTCTTGACTCGCGGTTTGATTACCTGTATCACTAACCACTTGAATCAGATTCACCCTTGTGTGTTCTTGATTTCTGCTAGAACTAGCTGCTGCCACTGGAACTGTACAAAATTTAACCAAATGTTTGTCTGAACCACAGTTGTGACAACGCTTCACCACCATACCTCGTTGTTCATTGCCTTCATATCTCTTATACTGCGTAAACGATGTGTTGCCTTCCCTCTTGGCAAACGGCGCTGACGATTTGTTAAATCCCTGACGACCAAACGTCACTTCTCTGGTCTCATTGGGTACAGGGACACTAGCCTTGACTTCTTTACCTTTGAACTGACTCCCTGTTTCTGGATTACTTTTCCACTTTCCACTCTGGCTTTGGTTTACGGAACGTTGAGAAGGATAACTGTTTATATTTGGGATCGCAAACCCAATTCGATTGTTTACATGAATGTCTGCTAAGTCTGCCACTGCACTAGCTTGAAGACAGTCAGTTCCTTCCTTCGACAATACAAACTGTAGTGGACCTGGCGGTAAACATTCTTTTAGCTTATCCGCTACCAGCAAATCAAAGAGCGTATCATACTCTCTGTTCACGTTTCGACTTCTCACGTAATAGTTTAGCAAGTTCTTAAGTCTTGCCGTAAACATCGTATAAGTCTCTTCTGTTGTCTTCTTAGCATCCACAAATCTGGCTCTGTATTCTCTCGAGGTCAATTTAAATTCTTTTAATAAGTGCTGCTTGACTCTATCATAATTGTCTAGATCATCGAATGACAATCTATTCAGAACGGTTCGAGCTTTCGGCGTCATCAATGGTAGTAATAATTTCACCCAAAACGGCTTCTCCACAGCAAAACTACGAAATGCGTTCTCGACTGTTTCAAAATATAATGGCACCTCCATCATATCAGCTGGCATTTGAGGCAATACATGCTTCATTGCATCACCTATTTTCTTAATTTTTGACACCAAAGTTTCACTTTCTTGCTGTTTCCTTCTTTCTGCTTCCCGTTCTTCTCTCATTTGCGTTTCTTTCAATGTCAATTTTGATTTCTCCAGTTTCAGACGTTCTTGTCTTTCTGTCTCTGCCTTTTCCAAACTTTCTTTCTGAAATTTGAGTTCTTCTTGTCTGATCTGTTCTGCACGTTCTAACTCTAACGTTCGCGCTTTTTCTTTTTCTTCTTCACGCATTCTCTTTGCTTCAATCTGTTGCTGACGAACCTCTTCATCACTTTTTCTAGCTTTTTCAAATTCAATCATCTGCTCCAATCTTCTTCTTTCAGCATCTTCCCTATCTCTTTTCAACTGTTCTAACTGAATCTCAAACTGATTCTTTTGCAATTCAAGTTCTGCCTTACGCACTTGTTCTGCTTTATCTTCTCTCTCTCTCTGCAGGCGTTCTGCTTTCTCTTCTTTCTCTCTCTGCAAGCGCAATTCGTCTTGTCTTACACGTTCTGCTTCTTGTCTCAGCTCTTTCTCTTCCTGTCTGCGTTTCTCCTCTCTATCTTCTTTCATCATCATCCACTGCATCAACATCTCCATAGACATAGGCGCAGGAGGTTTTTCAATAACCTTTTCTACGGCACCGCCAACTGCACCTTCTTCTACTTCTTCTTTCACCCACACTTCAGCGAGTTCCTGTATCATGTCACCACGTGACATACCTTCTAATTGTTCTTCTTTAAAACCGGCTTTCAACAAACGCTGTTTTAGCCTTTCAGTAGACATCTTCTTAATATCTGCTTGTCTTTCAGCACTTAGTTTCTCCATCTTACTTGTTTACTTTGGTGATTTCTCTTTTCAAAGAAGTCACGGTTTTTCTTGTTGTGTGAATCGATAAACAAACGGGATTTCTTTTATATTTGTTCGTGGAAAACAACGAAATTTTTATACCGTTTCTCGTGTTCCACCGTCGTTGATATCGTAGACACGTCACACAGCAACAACGCGTAGATTCTTCTAACACCGTCGTAGATTCTTCTAACACCGTTGTAAATTCTTTTATCACCGTCGTAGATTCTTCTATCCGCCGAAGGAGGTGATAACGTGAATTTTAATCCACTGAGTTTATATCCACCGTGAGTATTTATTCCACCGTGAGTATATATTCCACCGTGAGTATTTATCCACACCGACGCTGCCACCAATAATGTCAACCCAATCCTTCCGTTGACAATCCTTCTGATTAAATCCTTGTTCTCTTCGTACTTAACGCCTATTTAACGTTCACCTTTTGAACACTAATTCTACGTATAAGTATAACCTGAACTAATCAGCAACACAGTTTAATATCTTTTCAGTTTAATAAGAAACAAACAGACAGAACTCAATTCGATTACAACTCAACTAGTCAGCCACACTACTACAGCGAACACACTCGAATTCAAAACTTCTCTAGTCAGCATAATTCTTCGCGCCTCTTGACACACCTGTCTTCTGTGCGCATAAGCGAAATCTTATAATATACATATAGCGCGCCGCTGCCCAGATCGGCCGGCCGCGCGTGTCACTAAGACAGTACAATTAAACGTTATGCATTTATCATATATACATATACACGTGAAACTAAAGTAAGCGCACTAAATATATACGCCAATATCTCGCACTGCAAGACTGTACACAAAACTCAGTTCACAATAAAGATCCTGATATTTTTATATAGATACGAATTAACTTATGCTTTCAAAAAACACATGTTTTAATTACTTATTTATTTCCTGCGCAAGTTCAGTAAATCTCAATCTGAACAGCGAAAAAGTTTGTGGGAATAACTTTATTTGTCCATAGGGTAGTCATACACCATTTTACTGTGGACTGCTACTACCAACCGCGCCAGCTTCGCACTGTTACTCGTTCCCTAACGCCCAGTGCCACTGCTACACTGGTTCACTCCTTCGTCACAGCCCGCCTTGATTACTGCTCATCGCTTTATTTTGGTCTACCATCTAGTCGCATAGTGTGTCTACAGCGAGTTCTGCGCTCTGCAGCCCGTCTCATTGGGCATATTCCTAAACATGGCCAAGTCTCTAGATATATGCTGGAGGTCCTTCACTGGCTTCCTATGCGCTTACGCATATAGGATCGCTGCCTTAGTATGGCGATGTTGTCAGGGACCTGCCTCTGCTTACCTTCGTGAGCTTTGCTGCACAGTTTCAGGTGCCCAAGGCCGACGTTCCCTCCGCTCATCGGGAAAAGGGGTACTTTTAGTTCCATTTGCTCGTTCCACGACTACGCAAAGTCAAGCTTTTTCAGTGGTTGGCCCGGCAGTCTGGAATAGACTTCCCTTAGAGCTCCGCATGTGCCCTGGGGCCACCCCTGGCCTATTTCTTGCAAATCTGAAAACTGTCTTATAGGAACGTCCTGGTGTCGGGAGCACCTCTTAGTTACCTTGAAGGGGCGCTATATAAATCTTCAAATGAATGAATGAATACGGAGTACGTTCAGCCGGTGTGAACTCGCCACCGTTGGCGCATAGATCCTATGCAATACCAAATAGATAACCGTACCGCATGACGGTACCGCAGAGAATGGACTTTATCTCGATCCAACAACCCGACTTGGACCAAATGATGCACGACGCCGACGGCAAACTCTTACAGGTGGTCAAACGTAACCCCAGCCACGTTCTTCGCCCTCTACACCCAGATATTGTACCTAGGACCCATGGCCTACGCCCTAGACCTGATGTTTTAAACTCCCATGCAAGGACAATCACTGTACTTTATACCTAGAGTATTGTTCCGAATTTCCTATCTACTGCTGCCCGATATATTAAAAACTTTATACTATATTATGATATACCCTTATTTAAATTATTGCAATATAGTTTGGGCATCTAATTATAGCTCCAGACTCAGTAAACTGAAAATACTTATTAAAAGGATTATAAGGATAATAACAAAATCTCACTACCTAGCACATACTGATAAGCTGTACAAAAATTTGGGCATACTGAGCCTAGACAAACTACTTGAGGGAATTTTATGTACTCTTCTGTCAACAAATTACTGCTCTATGAATATCCGAGTCTATTTATCATGAACTCACAAGTACACCAGTATGCTCTAGGACAGAGGTGGGCAAACTACGGCCCGCGGGCCGGATCCGGCCCGCCAACACTTTTTATCCGGCCCCACAATTCTTCTGAATTTTTTTTTAAAATTCAGACCGCTAGAAGTTTTCTTCGTTTTACACAAGTGACGCTGCTCTCTAACTTAATTACTATTCCGGTCTCGTCTTTAAAAATAACTCTATGCATCATCTCTGCCGATCTGCCCCACTTCTCTGCAGAGGCTTTTGCACATGATCTGTATACGCAGAAGTGAAATCCGTTCAAGTAAAGTTAATGTTGCTTTCAAAGCAGATGAAAGAACAAAATTATGGGAACTTTCCTACCCTGCAGTCGCAACTGCATGCAGGGTATACGAATATAGCCTTCAGCTGTCAAGTTTGACAGAAGAGGTCTCCAGATGATTTGTGGATTTTAAATCAGATGACACTAAATTTGTTGTGCTTAATACACTTCTCACATTTGACATTGACAATTAGCTCATATATAGGGAACTTCAGCTGGAGTTAATTGACCCACAAAGTGACATTGTTCTCAAAGAACAGGTCAAAGGATCAGACCTGATAACATTCTTTTCTTTGCTCAGGAAGGAAAAAGTCTCAACTCTACAAACTTTTGCTTTAAAAATATTTGTGTTACTGGCATCCACTTGCTTCTTTCAACAAATATTTTCAACTACGAAGATAAACAAATTCAAATACAGGTCTCAATTAAGTGATCTAAAGTTGAACTCAAACTGTGAATTGCAACCAGCGCAACACTCGAGATCCGGAGTATGGGAAAGTTGTTAATTAAATCCATGCATGTTCACAGTCGCGTAGGCCTACATCTCATTAGTAACAGCCAAAATTTATTTGATATATTAAAAATAAGTAAACTTCTTTTCGTGTTAGTCGTTATTAAAAGTTAAAAATTTGTTTTCCGGCCCGCCGAATTTTTTTGGCGTTTAATGTGGCCCCATGTGCAAAAAGTTTGCCCACCCCTGTTCTAGGAACTAAATAGAATTCTACCTTTCATAGACTTATATAGAATAATGTTTTTTTTACTGTAGCATACTCTTTCTGTAAGAAGTTGCGGTTTGTCAACTCTGATTCAATAAACGAAATCATATAGAATATTATAGATATATGACCCACAGATATAAATAACTGTGCGTGGTGTTTCCTGTGCAAAGGATAAGAAAATCGGTTACCTGTGCTCCTAGAGATTTGCCAATGTGCTCCAGTGGACGGCTGAGGGCTTTGCAATACAACTGCTGCCACAACAGGCGGAGAAGGCTCGTTGTACTCCATGAACTGGTTGTAGTTGATTCTGCCCTTTCCGACCTTGATTCCGTCCGTCCATGTAATCCAGAAGGTTCGGAGCGAGTAGCAGTGCAGAAGCTGCGGCGTGTCGACAGACGTCAGCGCCGTGTCTGGCAGACGATTGATCGATGACACGTCACCGAAAGTCACGACGAAGCCTGGCGTCGACTGATGCAACGGAGTTTGAGCAAGGATTACCTTGGCACTTTGGCACTCCTGTAGCTGGAATGTGAATGACTTTCCCACTGTGTAGAACCAATTTTCATACTGTGTGGTTGATGGATAGGTATACAAGGTGTACGCCTGGCCTAAACAGAAGTAAAGGGTCATAAGCATCTTGAAAATTGAAGTTTGAAGCATCCATCAACACACCATAGTCACCTTGTTCAAACACAAATAACAATAACAAAATATCAAGCGCTTCTTAATAGGCCTAAGCGTCAATTCAATGCACGGGCTATCGATCGCTACACTAATAATTCATTATTAAATTACATAACAATGAAGTGAACTGGAAACACTCAACCGTAAACAGATGTGTGAGGCAAGTTTTTACTTTAAAACGGGACTCTGTCTCAGTAACAAATACGCGAAGATAAAGAGGCGGAGGATTTCAAAATGTGGAAGAACATAACACGAGGAACGACACATTTTCAGTACATGCTGATCGAGCGAAGAATCGCCATATAACGGAGCTGCCGACCTTTAAAGGCTATAATTATGCCATCACGAAATCAACTTTCCCTGTAATATTGTCTTGATCAAAATCTTTTAAAGGTCGTTCATTAGTTCGCAAATGAAATGCTTATTGTTCATGGCAGGTAAATGAAAGGAACAGGTAGTAAAACAATTATAATTCTTTACTTAAATGAAAGTAATGTTTATTACTGAAAACTGCGAATCACCTTGCAAATTTGAGATCTCCCAACGACCCGCCGCCTCCCAGCCGGTGCTAACAGCGATGGACTTTATAGTTTCCGGGTGATTTTCTTTAACATGTTCCATCAGGAAGTTCTTTCCAACCGTTGACCCTGTTCCAACTTCCAGTCTTTGATCCTTCCATCGGAACCAGAAGTACCTAGACGACGGTTTAAAACATTCAAAATAAGAACAGTAGATTAACATTAGACTTAAAGTATATCTTTCTAACAAACTGATATAGCATGCACTTTCTTACATCCATTCGAGCAAATGTATCTAAGACCTGAATCCTAAGACCTTTCGCTTTCTACTTCCTCTTCTTTAGCCATAATCTTCTTTAAGGGATCTAGGCACAACATTCCATATAAAACCCAAAATTCTTGCAATTCTCAAATGTGCCTGTATTCCCAGATGTTTCCGACAGCTTCCGTATACTCTGGTTTTAGCAACACTGATTCACTGCAGCAGATCTGTATAATTATTCTATGTTCTCTCTGACTGCACACAAAACTTCTTTAACTACAATCATACAGTACCCTTCCGAGACCATAGCACCTGCTTTCCGTTGCTTAAACTTAATCCTCATGCAACCGCTCATCTTAGATTACAGTCTGCAGCTCTGTTAAGGCTGGTGTTATCTTCAAGCAGCATCTCGTGGGAAGTAATATGTGGTCCCTGGTACGCGTCTTTTCGTGGGACGGTCGTCATTCACAGTAGCTGGATTTTCAATCTTAAACTCTCTACCTCTTCATGTTCCCAAACCTCTGACGAAGGTTAGCCTCGCTCTAATTAAAAATTTACTTCTTTAAGTGTATATTTTAGTTTTGAACCTTTTCGGTTGACCCGTTTCACCATGCACTTCTGAACTTTGCAATGAGCTCATTTTCGTAAACCAAAACAGAAACATGGACTACAAAACCGGCGACAGAAGCCAAGAAAACCTAGAAATGACTTACCTAAGTTCATCACAGCTTAAGATTCCTGGCGTATCAATCCAAACGAGATTAGGGCCATACGGTCCTTCACGCATGACTGACTCCGTGTTGTTGTTTATTCCAAAGGCCACTTCATATGTATTGGGTCCCATTCCATTCGTCTCGCTAAGCAGAATATGAGCGTCGTGACATGTACGAATATTCAAAACGGCCGAGTCCAGGGAAAGCGTACTGAACCAGATCTGGTTGTACGAGTATTGCAATTCTGTTGAAGCGTTCAGGACGCGACCTATGGACAAATTAAAAATATCAGAAACTATTCAACTGTTCTTTCGGAAGAGTTTGGTGATTATTTGAAAGATACACCTAAAAGTCAGAGTATGAAATTATGCACGGTTTACTCGCATGTATCCATGTGTGCGTGTATGGACAGGTGTATGTATATATATAATATGTATGTATGTAATATGTATGTTTGAATATATCTACACATTTATGTAAGCCGAGCGTCTTCACACAGACTTTGCATTAAACCAAAGCACAAGTGCAAATCCTTGGAAGTGTAGGGTACTGTACGCACTGGCGTAAACTTGTCCAAAATATTGGTGGGGCATGGGGTCTGGACCAGAGGTGCAAAAAACCAAGTCTTTCAAGATGAAAAATTGTTTTGGTTTTTGTGTGTTTTTTTCGTTTTCTTTTGTTTTTATGGTTTTTGTTGTTTTGCTTATTTGTTTTTAAGATTTTCGGTTTTGGATCACAAAAATCATGAAATTGGTATGAACAAGAGCTCCAACTCAGTTGAATTCAGTTGCGATTTTCGTAAATTAAAAATCGTTAAATCAATGTTAGGCTATTAAAATAACTTCTACAAGAATAAGAACAAAAATTAAAAAAAAAATGTTTTGTGGTTTTCCTTGTCTTGTGTTTTTTAAACCAAAAACCGAAAAAAGCTCTTTTCACCTTTGGTCTGGACAATCAGCGAGCCTCAGAGGCTTCCGGTGTTACGTAATGCATATGAAATGAGTGCTCTTTGTGTACATGTAAACTGTTCTAAATTGAAGATATTGAAGAAAAAAATAAATCTTTGTTTTCATTATGAATTTCTGATAGTATTTCAGTTCTTTGTCTCTGTTTTTCTGTTTCTGAAGAAATTTGTCTATATTGAAACATAATATTTTAATATTTGAAGAAATACTCCTCTCGATTATTGGGGGGCATTGCCCCGGCTCCTCAATTATTGGGGGGGGCACGTGCCCCGGCTGACCCCCCAGAGTCTACGCCTATGACTGTACGGTAATCAAAGGAGTAATCCGAGGATTTGTGAAGATTTCAACGAAAAACAGCAACATTTGAACAACAAGACAACTTGAACCCTTCTGTGTGTTTATACGATATTCGGTAGTAAGACATTTATAAATCTACACGACTTCAACGTTTATTTTAAAAGCCACGTAAGCCAACGTTTACAGGATTTAAATTTAATTGACTGTATTGTAAGATAACAACACTTTCTAGTGTCTCTGGATGGCGCTCCTCGTCAGCCTCAATGATGTCACGAACAGTATATAAGCAAATATTATAAAACAGTGACTTATTGAAAGACTTTAAACACGATTATTATTATCTTTGGGAATCACAAGTTACAACTTACCAGACTCGCGCCGGAAAGTCCAGGTGACGGTGTTGACGTCTTTCGAAGCCATAGCTAAGGCATTGACAACGTAGGGCTGTGTGTCAGTCCACGCAAATAGCTGTCCCTGGTTGACATCGCTTCCCTCTCCAACGCTGATCGTCCCGTCAGCCCATGTGACCCATAAAGATTCCGCATGGCACGTGAATATGTTTGTATTGGCGTCGAATGTGTTTTCATTGGGCAGAGTCTTGTAAATGGACGAGCGCGTGTTTTCATCGACTCCGAGAGTGATTCGGTAGGCCTCATAGTCCGTAACCCCAGGAAGGTGGGTTAGGAAGAGATACACGTCACGACAGGCGTTGACAGTGAACAAAAAGGCCTTCTGGTCGGTCGTTAAAACGAAATGATCGAATTCGTTTGTGCTATTCGTATAGATGGTGTACGTGTTATCTATCAAAGCACAAGAAATTTAAAGAAATAATTAATAGGCTAAGTGGAAGCATAGACAATTCAATTAGAAAAATAAGTCTTTAGGCGTATAAATATTCAGCCACAGCGAGAAGTGGACAATCTTCCGAACAATAGACCTACATGGTAAAAATGTCAGAAATCCTTTGAATCATACTTACATTTATATAGTTATTTATTACGAACATTTCTAAAGCCGCAAAGTCACACAGAAATCTATTATTAAGCCTACTAAATACACTAAGTATGTTTCGTTTAATGCCTTAATATACTTAGATTAAATTGGACAATGTTAACCGTTAGCTACAACCACACTAATTTTGTTTTGGATTCCACATGTATTATTTAATTAAGTTCTAATTTAGATTTATCTTGTTCACTTCTTCTTCTTCTTGATCGTATTGATTGCAAGACTTTTATAATGAAATTCATTGTGATAGTAATAATTCTTAGTTGGCCCTACCGGGATTATTATCCCTTCTGGGTCTCCTTTTGTTGCGAATGCTGATACCGTTATGTTGATACTGCTTTACTTTCAAACGGCTTCATAAAAAGATCTGATTGATTGATTGATTGATTGATTGATTGAATGTTAATATCGGACGGATGAAGCTTGATAATATAAGTGTGGCTTTTAGTTTTTCTAAGTTAGGGCCTAAGCTCAAAGTAATGAATCAAAGATCATTTTGTGGTTGAAATGTCTGAAGGTCTTTACAAATAATGAAATAGAACAATTAAAATTACGTGGTGTAGGCATGCGCCTCAGTATTAATCAATGACTGTGTTCAAAAGCCTTCGTAATGGTAAGAATCAGTGGTAAATGTTGGAGTTTCATATAAAGGTCATGCGCGATCAAACGTCTAGGCTATCAGTCTGTGCGAAACCTTAACAATTCTTTGCCTCTGACATGAAATACTGGATGTTGATCCAGATTGTCAAGTTTGGAGCAAAATCTTGTTACTGGTGTATTCAATCACTGTACCTTCAGACAAGTCTTCTGCTGGCTGAGTGGGAATGGGACCTGAAATACAGACAATTGAGACTGACTTAACTGCAACTGCATAAAACCTTGCATTGTTTACTAATGATCGAAATACATTAGTGCGATAAATGAAATTATGAATAGTATGATTCATGTACGCCTACGAGGTAACCAATGCATGAAAAAAGATTGATTTTACATCACTTTATTACCCTCACCAGTTCTACCACTGCTACCACTACATCTGCTTCTGCTACTATCCAACAACAGCTGTAGTCCCATTAAAAGTAGCAGCAACACGAAGGTGCAATTGCAGCAAGTTAATTTTTAAATTGAAAGTAAATAACAATAAATATAAAATTGACTCAGTTATGAATGAAATGTGAATAAGTACAATTTAAATTTAAAATATAGCTTTATCAAACGCTGATAGGTGAGAAGTAACAGAAACGCATATTGATCACACGGTCGTTTTAGGGCAGTAAAGCGTGACGACAATTTACGTAGGTTGTCTAGTAGCAATATATAGCAATGAAGCAAAACTGATTTACTTGTGCTCTGTGTAACTGGACCACCGGTCGGTGTCGCTAGCTCTGAAACACCGAAGTACAACCAAATTGAAACTTATTAACACAATGGTAACAGATCTACTTGAAAAAACCTTATTATCAATAAAATTGTTAAGTTCGAAAACTAACCTTAGAAAATTGCCTTATCGCAGACAGAAAGATTTTCAGATGAGTTACACGTTCTAGGAGTGTACCTTGATCAGTACTTAAAATGGAAGGAGCATACTGAGCATATATCCCACAAAATAGCCAAGAACATTGGTATAAAAAAAGAATTTCCTATCTACTTACTGCTGCCCAATATATTAATAACTTTATAATATACTATGATATACCCTTATTTAAATTATTGCAACGAAGTTTGGGCATCTAATTATAGCTCCAGACTCAGTAAACTGAAAATACTCATTAAAAGTATTATAAGGATAATAACAAAATCTCACTATCTAGCACATACTGATGAGCTGCACAAAATTTTTGGCATACCGAGCCTAGACAAACTACTTGAGTACCAAGTAGGGAATTTTATATACTCTTCTGTCAACAAATTACTGCCCTGTGAATATTCGAGTCTATTTACCATGAACTCACAAGTACACCAGTATGCTACAAGGAGAGCCTCTAATTTAAGAGGTGCATTTGCAAGAACTAATACACGGAAGTTCTCTATATAATTGGAACTTAATACCTATGTATATAAAAGACAGTCCTAATATTAATATCTTCAAACGCCAATTAAAATGCTGGTTATTAGCTGATAAGACTGAACAGTGATACTGACTCTGATGAAGTCACAGATATTACTTAGGATAGTACATAGACTAGTGTGTGCTAATGTTTGTTAGTCTCTTTTGTTTGTTTGGTCATCACCTGTCCAGATTGGGAATACTGTGGAATTTACCTTTACTACCGCCATGTCATGTACTAATATCCACATGGGGACCCTTCCTAGCGGGACTTTATCCCTTCTGGGCTTCCCTTTGTGTCCAAATGAATCCCTCCGCCAAATGCATCGCTCCATTGGATCCCAAGTCACTGTCTATTTCCTATGTACCACTAAGAAAAGCCCAAACCTTTAGTATAGGCCATGACTTTGGCTAACAAACCAATTGCGTAGAGCAGTGCTTCCCAATCTTTTTAGGCTACGGAACCCTTTCGACTTAAAATATTTTTCGACGAAACTCCTACCTAAACAAATCATATTCTGGTACAATATTTTTAAACAGTGATCCAGGTATGTACGGTTAAATCGGCTAAAGTTAGACTAGAACTTGTGTTAAATAAATTTTCCCACGGAGCCCTTGTCTGCACCTCGGAGTCTGATTTAAAATGCAACAACACATTCAAACAACACTTATCCAATTGCTTCATGGAACCCTTGTCTTCCGCTCACGGAACCCTAGGGTTCCGCGGAACCCACTTTGGGAAACACTGGCGTAGAGTTCGGATTGAACTTTCTTAGTTACTAAGCTTACTATGCCACATGTCAACTATAGTGAGGATTCTATGAACGATATGGTTCAGTTCTGTTAATTTGGGGGGGGGGGGGTTTAAAACACGACTGTGATTATGTAAATAGATAATATGTACAATTGTTGTGGCCCAATAAGCGTCATGTTGTTATGTTATGTTACGTTGACGGGACAAAGAATTCTTTTTAAACATTCATATGGGCCGAATCCAAAAATTGAATTGATATGTAAAAGAGTTGGCTGTGCAGATATGAACAAAACATGTATGAATCAGATCTCGGTGAAGACATTTTAGATAAGTAATAATCAGCATTATAGTATCTGCAAGAAATCTAAATTACCTATCAATAACTAATTATTAAGGCAATTTAATCGCATATTGTTATGAAGTCAGAGAATACACTAACGATCGGCCGTCTTGAGCGTCCATTCTCCAGTGGCACCGTGTCCCGTGGAGAATCCAACAGCGTCGGCCTCAAAGAAATAGTCGTCCTTCCACTGCATGAAGACGTACTGGAACGGTACGGGACCTGTTCCAACCTGGATGGTCATGTTCTTCCAGCCGACCCAGAAGTCTCGCTTCTCCGTACAATCCAAGATATCCGGTGTCGACACCTCGACTTTGGTTGCTGTGCCGTAGTTGATTTCGTCGCGAATGGCGGACTTTGAGTTTTCCCAACCTCCGATGATGATCTGGTAGGAATGCATCTCAGGGTAGAGCGGAACGAAGGAGAGGGCCAGGTGAGCATCGTGACAGGCAGCCACTTGGAACGTAATGTATTCTCGACCGACCACACTCGTCCACAGATGATAACGATCCCACTGATCAGGTGTCTTCACCGTCAGTTCAAACTCTGTAAATCATCATCCAGCATTAATCACGTATGATAATATGATATACAGTGAAACAAAGTTTCTCATAATGCATATGGTAGGCCTACTGTAACATAATAAAACATGTCACTTAGGTCATAGGAGCACGACTGGGTCCTTACGGGATCCGCTCAGCGGGCGCGAACCCATAACCTTTCTCTTACAGGCCCAACGCGCTACCCAAAAAACGACCTAGACAATTTGACTATATTAAAGTACAATCGAACAGTAACGTAAGCCAAAATTGAACTGCAACAATAGGCCCTATGTTAGGGTGGCTGCGCAAGGATGACAATCTAATGTGGGAGTGTTCATTGACAGAAAAACGCATACCTGGGTGTTGCTCTGTTTGCCATTCACCCTCTGCCCCTAATTCGGTGGCTAGGGAGAAACCCGTGACTGGCACAGGCGCCGTATCTGTCCACGATATCAACACATTCTCGAAAGGTGCCTCGTTTCCCATTTCAACGGTTCCATTGAACCAAGAGACCCAGTAGAGTCGCAGATGCTTGCAACTCAGGATTCCCGGACTGTCAACAGATTTGGCGATGGCTCCGTCTGCACTGCGGATGACGATCCTTTCGTTGTCGTTCGTCCCAATCTCAACCACGTATCCCGGTCCGTCGAGTCGAATGCGAGCCCCGTAACAGGCTCGAATGCGCAGGTAGATGTACTCACGGTTGGCCAACTTGAAGAAGACGCGCGAAAAGTTCTCATCATCAGATTTCGTAAGAACCAGGTGATAATTGCCTGAAAGTTTAGTAATCAGATTAACCGCTAGAAAAGAACGCAGAAACATCCGAGTATAGATTCTTGCTATTATTCCGATGTGCTCGGCAATTCGAGCTCTTGCTTATCTGAAAAGCTTTAGAGCCTGCTTAACTCCTCGATTTGCTCATTTTCCAGTGGGGATGGGTGCTGCGCAATACGCGATTTCACGAAGTTGAATAAATATGTGAAGACCAGCAGCCAATCAATTGCAACAAAAGACGCTTTCATTATCAGACAAAATCATCAAAAATTATTTAACACTTGCATGATGATAGCGCACTGAAAGCAATTGGAAAACCAATGCAGCTCGTCGCTAAAGTGTTAATCAGTGCCTTTTAAGTCTATACTGACACAGAATACAGTTACAGATATCCTACTGTGCTGGATTACGGAGTTTCAATGTGCATCAGTTGGATGGACATTTTTAGAATAATGTTGATTTTATTCCATTAACTGAAGAACCTTCTGAATGAGACTGACCTTGTGTCTCTGGTAGTCGAAAGTTACCGGTCTCGCCTCCGAATGTTGAGACTCCAACGGCACGAACGACATGATATAGTCCTGAATGCCAATGTAGGAATCCACTGTACCCGATATCTCCTCCGTGTCCGACTTCTATGCCATTCCCAAACCACGCGATCCAGAACGATCGGTAGAAGGAACAGCTGAGGATACCTGGAGTGTGAGCTGAAGTCAATATTGTACCACTATATAACTCTCGAATGTAGGAATAAGAGTCGGCCTTCAGCCCCAGTTCGATGATATACGAGTCGGCGCCATGTGTGCTGTGCATATCCTTGGACAGATAGATGGCAACGTCGCCACAAGATTTAACAGCGAAAGTCATGTGACGACTATACCTGGTGGTCATCCAATTATTCAGATGGGAACTGTCTTTCAGCGATGAGACTAACAATTGCAGTGCTGCAAAATTAAAAACAAGTAAGCGGGTAAACAAATAACAGGAGAAAAGAAAAACACCCAGACGTACAATGTAGAAGAGTAATAATAGACATCAAAACAAGATACTTATAAAACTGATCAATTAATTAGACGTGGTATGCATTTGTTAAGGTTTAAAACCACGCGTAGATTATGTTTTTCAATAAGGAGACAAATTTAGCAGTTTGGACTACCTAACCATACAACAAAACGGTTCTGATAGACTTTGCGCTGACAGTAGGCAGTGTGCGTGTGCTTGTGTGAAGCATCCTAGAAGTAGCTTGCTACCAACGATGCTATAGAAATTGTCGTAATTACAATTACAATTACAATTTTGAAACACTTACACTGGTCTTTTCGAATTTTCCAGGATATTGGATCGGGCGCAAGGTATCCCAGCGTCAGTCCTTGCACCTGGATGAACTCCTCCACCTCCTCATCTTTCCACGTGATCAACGGAAACTGAAAAGGAACACCATATCCGGCGTTGATGATTCCGTCCTTCCAGCTGACCCAAAGTGACTGGTAGTTGGTACAGTGCAAGTAGCTGTACTCCCAAACTTCGTAGACCGTCTGGAATGATCCGCTGACTGGTTTTCGTATCTCCATTTTCGAATTTTCCTCAACGCCGAACATGATTTCGTAGGCCTTATGATGGATGACTCCCAACTCTCCAGCCAGGATCACCGATATCTCATGACAGCTCATCGCATCGAACATAAACGTATGTTCATGGCGCTGCATTATCAGCCACGTGTGCATATCCGTCAGTCCATGAGGCGTCGTCACAAAATACGACTCTCCTACGGATGTAAGTATTGAACAGTTTAATTATTTTTATTTTATTTTCAGGTCACAGGCAATACATTCCTTCCATTGATGTGCACACTAGCTCCATTGACAATTTGACTTAACTGCCTCTCCCTCCAGAGGCGCTCCAGTCGAACTTAAGCGCCTCTGGCTAGCACACACATCTTTCTAAATTAAAACGCATTTCTTGTTCAACAGCCAATAAATAATTCGTACGTCATTTTAAAATCATTTAGATACAACTAAACATAAAAACAACAAACACGATTATAAATACATACACGAAAGAGCTAACGTAATGTGCTGCGTGTCAGCTCTATTCTTGTCATCGCTAATCCATTTCTTTTGCGCTGACTTTAACGGTTAGCATTGGATTTTGTGTCCACGCTCTTTGAAAAGCAGCTCACAATCGCAAAATCATCATATACTACACAGATATGTCAACTGATGATACATTTCCGATAGAAGGTATTTAACACTTTAGCGACGAGCTGCATTGGTTTCTCGGTTGCTTTAGTACACTTCAAGATCATAAAACTTATCTCTAAGGCGCAGCAGGGCTTAGCTCCTGCAGCCTACCTTTGTGACCTGATGCGCAAACCGGTGCGGTAAGTCATGGTGTCACCCCATGACCCTCCTCCCTTAGTCCCTTACCAGACCATACAAGATTGAAGGGATGCGCTAATAGTGCCGATCTTCAAAAAGGCAAGCAGAAACGAAGCAAAAACCTACAGGCCCGTTAGCCTAACAAGCATTGTGTGTAAAGTGATGGAGAGAATCATCAAAGACGACATGATAGAGCATTATGAGAAACACAATGTGATCCTCAATAGCGGTTCTAGGGCAATTCGGAGCCGGACAATTGGGAGCGGACAGTTCGGAGCGGACAATTCGGAGACGGGCAATTCGGAGCCGGGCAATTCGGAGCGGATAAATTGAGCGGACAATTCGGAGCCGGGCAATTCGGAGCCGGGCAATTCGGAGCTGATAGAATAGCGTCTAACCATGATCGCCATTCAATCAAAACTACTATGCATAGCAAACAAGTCACGAATTAAAAGTTTAAAAAAGTTCTTCAGTTTCATTAGTCTAACCATGATCGCCATTCAATCCCCAGCTTTGCATCGCCATAGGCCTTTGATGTCATTATTTCTCAGTGAGGGGAAGATCAGAGAACGATTTGTTTGTTGCCACAAAATAAATACTAAATGGCTAGAAAGCCGTAAGCGCCCCAGCGTTGCATCGTCAAAGGCCTTTGATGCCATTATAAAAATAAATACGTGAGAGTCCGACGCTATTCTATCCGCTCCGAATTGCCCGGCTCCGAATTGCCCGGCTCCGAATTGTCCGCTCAATTTATCCGCTCCGAATTGCCCGGCTCCGAATTGCCCGTCTCCGAATTGTCCGCTCCGAACTTATCCGCTCCGAATTGCCCGGCTCCCAATTGTCCGGCTCCGAATTGTCCGGACACCTACAAATCATTGGTCAGACCTAATTTGGAGTATTGTGTGCAGGTGTGGTGCCCATATCTGAGACAGGATATAGAAAAACTAGAGAAGATACAAAGGAGAGCAACGAAAATGATCAAAGGATTCGACAAACTGGCATATGAAGAAAGACTGAG
Source organism: Allolobophora icterica (assembly GCA_963556255.1). Lineage (NCBI taxonomy): Eukaryota > Metazoa > Annelida > Clitellata > Crassiclitellata > Lumbricidae > Allolobophora > Allolobophora icterica. The sequence goes on from OY744605.1 coordinate 38,195,468, forward strand.
GAGATGCGGGCTGACAACATTGGAGAAAAGAAGAAATGGAGGAGATTTTATAGAGACATTCAAGATAGTGACAGGAAGAGATAAAATACCAGCACAAAGGCTCTTTAAATTCTCAAGTAACAACAGAACTAGAGGGCACAACTACAAGATTGCTAAAAAACCAGCCGGGACAATAATGCAAAGATTCTTCAGTGCCAGGGTAGTAAACAATAGGAATAAGCTGGACGAGGGGGGCTGTTACTGCGGACTCGGTTATTGCATTTAAGAAGAAACTTAACAAACTTGGATAGTAGAGGAGGTGCAATTGCGAGGAGGCTCGAGAGAGTGGCTCTGACACAGATGCAAGTCTTCTGAGCCACTTAAAAACTTGTTATGTTATGTTATACAATATCCTTAGTAATTTTTTGTACTAATATTACTCGTAAATTGTAATTCCTGTGTATCACTGAATGTAATGGTAATAGTAGTGATGTAAACAACTAGCAGTATTGAAATTACAAATACACATTTTTATTTTATTTTTTAGTTTAATAATTTACCATCAGTTCAGCAGTTGCATCATTAAAAATCAAATTAGCAGGTATTAATATAATGTTTGAAAGATAGGCCTATGGAGGGCAATGAAGGTGTCTGCAGTTTATGCAGGCCTCGTTACAAAATAAGTAACGTTAAAAGAATACAGACAATTATATAATAGCTACAGTAATGTCAATTGGAAAATTTTATATAATGAGAAAATATAATTGGAAAGTTGGCTGATTATTGCTTGAAACACTGTTATATAGAAATAATATCAATTGAAATCAGGTTAGCAATTAAAAATATAAATTTATGGAACTATACTCATAAAAAAAAACAGGAACAAATACGTTAGCATTGTAGCACTTAGTGAACATCTCGACTAAATCAGAACTTTCATTTCCTGGTTTTCAAAGATGCGAACTTGTGAATCACTTCATCGAAATCAATGCCTTTGCCAACTCACTTTCAATTAATAATATCGCAACATCTGAAAGCCTTGACTATCCCATGATAGATCGTATAGTTCTTTATAAGTTTCAGCTTTGAAAAGCTTCTCTCACATGAAGCAAACAGATCGTCAGAAATAATTTTAGGCTTAGTGAAATGGTTGGGACTGGGGAGATTCTATGAGGTCCTATTCGGCTACGAATATCAAAACGTTCAATATTGTCCAGTCTTTGACTTCTTCCATGTTAATCTCTGCTGCTTTCAGACTTTCAGATGCCTTCTCAGCCTTGATATTTCTATTAAAAGTGCACTCTGAGACACTCCATCATAGAAAGTGGTCATTTTTGGAATGGACACCATTAACTCTTCTTCAGTGGTAGATATCAGACTATATGTTGACTTGAACAGCCTCAAACATGGCTGCTACTTTTTTGGTGGCTCTTGATCTGATCTGGATTTCGGAATGAAAGCCATAAATGCACTCAAGCATAGCCCTCTTATTTTCTTCTTATACATAGTGAGTCCAGCATAGCTAATTGCTTACTCCCCTGCCATCCTCTTCTTAAACCGGACGTTTCTTTCTACAGTAATTCTATATTCCTCTGATTTTAAAAGTGAATACTGCGCTAGGTGACTGCGCTCCTCGTCAAGAAAAAGTCAGTGCCTCTAGCTTTTTCACCACCCTGTCGAGAGTTAAGCCCTTTGTCTGCAGGTACTATACTGTGTAAGATCAGCGTTATTGTAATGGGTAATAATTAACGGCATTGACCGGAGCGCATTAGAAGGTTCAAAAAGTAAATTGGCATAGAATTTCAGCTTTAAGTAAATTGATACTGATACAGTACATGTAAGCTGGGTTTAAGAAAAATATGTCTGTTTTTATCTGTTATTGTTAATTTAAAATAATAAATCTCTGCTGAAACTCTGCACGAAATATTTTTAGACAGTCATTTTGGTGTCACCCCTCTGAGGGTGTCACCCGGTGCGGCCCGCACCCCCTAGTGACGCCACTGCGCAATATAACAACGTGTACATTTACATTTCATACCGTGACAGTTCAGTTTAGTTTTTCTCTCTCTCTTAGTTTGTATCGATCGAACTAATATTGTTTCGTGAACGATCACATCGCAAGTGATCGACCTTCGTCCAAGGAAACTATTATATTTCGTCCAATCCGGTCACATGTTGAGAATTTGCCCTATTCTTCGTAGTGAACCTACTCCTTCAATGAGGGCCGGATTAACATTTTTGTAGGCCTGGTTCCGAAATTGTGTAGTAAGCCCCTAATATATATTCAACCAAAACGTTTTGACGAAATTTAAATTATAGAACATATATTTATGAATTTAAAACTGTTCATAACGTGCTTTCGTAATAGAAAAACTGTCAACAATATCCTGAAAATCTAGCCGTTGCTCAATTTCACGCTCAGTGTTCATAAGTGTTAAATTGTCGGTCTATCATGTCCCATCGTAGATCTAAAAGCATTTTTGATGCGCTTCCGGTGATTAAACGATCTTTCACCGCTGGAGTTAGACACAGGAAGTGTAAGATATTTAGACCCATGCAGAGCAATGGAAACATTCGGATATCCTGATTGCAAATCGTATTCCTTCATTATTTGCAACATTTGGAGCGGCGATTATTTGGTTGGCACTGAAGACAATTGGCTCAAAAATGCCGACGACCGATGGCGATGGGTGGACGAGGCTATAAGCAGCCTCAGCATAGTAAACTGTCGTAGGAACACAGTCTAACGGAACTAACGGTCACAATTATCTCATAATTGTCTTGGCTGTCCATTTGCAAGTGAATCGTTTTTTGCAGTAAAACTAGAGTGTTTAAACATATTTCAGTAATTGCATATCAAGTTTGTCAACGAAGGAACATTTGAATACCAAAATAATAGTTGAAATTTTTAAGGTAGCATAGTAATGGTAGGCCCCTTATTAGTGAAATGTTTAGCAGGCCTGGTCTGTGGACCCACTGGAACTGTGATTAATCCAGGCCTGTCTTCAATAGTCTACGCCAAACTGGACTTTAGGCGTAGCTTAGAGGGTAGTCTTTTATAGCAAACAGGCTTCCTGTTTCCAGCCTAAATATTCTAAGCTTTACACTTTCTTTAAATGCAGGCAGATAAAAATAACAGCTTAATTTATATATATATATATATATATATATATATATATATTATATATATACACGGCGAGTCATTAAAAAACGTGTCCCTACATAACTTAAAATAATTCATGCATATAACCATCAATTTTAATGAAACTTCGCAATAATGAAGCTTGATAGTCCAGTTAAGTGCTGTATAAATGTTTTTTTTGAAAAGCTAAACCCGCCAAAACTATAATTATGTCACGACAACCCTCGGGAAAATGGTGTTTACCGAGGAAGATAACATTTCGTAACCCCAAAAGAATAAAAAATGACGGTGCGAAACGTTTTTTAAAGGAATTTTCAGATAAAGGGTTGATTCATGGTAGATTTAATGTTCTCCTTTCAAAGATCGATAAAATTGGATTTTTTTTTATCGTCGACCAGGTAGAGGCCGCCCGCGAACGGCCAGAACGGTTGACAATGAGACTTTTGAGTTACTGCAAACTGAAACACCTGATTTCATTCCGCCTATTTTGTGGCCACCCAATATACCTGATTTAAATCCGGTAGAGTATAAAATATGGTGTGCCGTGCAAGAAAAGGTGTACAGATATCGAATATATTATGTCAACCAGTTGCGTCACCGAGTTTTGGAGGAATGGGACGAATTGAATCAGCGATTTCATTGAAGTCAGTCAAGCAGCGGTGCATGCGTCTTTGCGCATGCGCGGATGCCCAAGGATGTCAATCTGAACTTAAACTTTACGTTTCTTAATGCTCTCTAATAACTCCTCTACCTTTATTTAAAATTTCTTTGACATAAACTTATATCTGAGGAAGTTATAGCAAAATATGCAGGGAGACGTTTTTTATGACTCACCGTGTATATATATATTTTCACACACACAACATCTATCACAATTAACCAAAGTAATCAAATCCACATTACGATAGACATAATACGAATAACAAGGGGATCGTCATACATACATACCTTCCTGCGTTCGAAGTTGCCAGTCGGTAGTCTGACTGAGTGAGCTGACAGCAACTGCGCTGATTGGAAGCGGATGTGAGTCCTGCCATTGGAGGTAGAAGTTCGATCCTACCTCCGAACCGTAGCCAAAAGCGACCAAACCGTTCTCCCAGCTAATCCAGAATTCGCGATATTGCGTACAATGCAGAACGCAGCTGAGGTGGCGATGAATTTTGCGTGCGTTGTCCCTGTGTATTTCGAGCTGATCTTGGCTTGGACCGACACCAATCAGTACCTTGTAGGACCGGATGTTGGTCATACCGAGTAATTCGGACAAGACCAAAGTGACATCTGAGCAGGCCAACACAGAAAAGACGAGAAACGGTCGACCGCTGGAGGTCAGTGTCAGGGTGTCGAAGTAACCCATACTTCGACTCAGCACGTTCAGCTGGTAAACTGGTGACAGAAATACGTCAGCAGCATATAAAACTTCTAACAATTGAGTTACTAGCCAAGTCTGATATACTTTATTTTCATCAATCTCATAAATGTGCCAATTTTTTATTGACAATAAGGAAAAAGGGTTCGAAGTCATTTGATCACAGTAATCAGTGCCCATATTTGCTGACTCATCTCTTGGCCTTCAGAGATTAAAATTTGTTTTCTCGCTGTAAATGCATGCAACACATAATCATAATAATGTAATTACAATGATATAGTATCTTGCAGCAGAGAATTTTATAGCGATTGTAATCATATTATTTTGTACCTTGCTTAGTGGAGAATTCCCAGATTCCGTCGCTGTTGTAATAATCATACCCATTGAGAAGCATTACTGAGTTGATAGGTTGTGGTGCTTCGTCTACCCATTCCAACAACTGCGATTGTGGATAGAAGCCTTGGCCGACCTTTATCACTCCATTTTTCCAGCTGACCCAAAACGGTCGTTCGACCCAACAGCTCAGCAAGTCCGGATAGGCAATCCTTCGTACCTCGATGTATGTCTTAGCGTTGTAAATCGTAAGGACCGAGTTGTCTTCCATCCCGATGCCAATCTCATACATGTACCATGAGAAGTACTCGCCGTAGAGTGCGACGACTGCGCTGGAACAAGCCTGCACTCGGAACTCAAGGTACGTTTTCTCGGCAACGATCAAATTCACCCCTGTGTAGTATGTGAACGACGACGTATACGCGATGTAAGAGCTTTCTGCAAAGATAAATAATTACACAACGATGCTGTAAAGAATGTAAGGCAGAAAAGAATTTAATTGAATTTTATTTTTGGAATTAGTGACAGGAATTGAGGCCCAAGATCAGGCCAATGACCAGTGTTTAATCTAGTCCCCGTCTTCTGGAGGGAGAAACAAGGTTTGTGGGGGGGGGGAGGGACCAACGAGCGTCCGAAGGGCGGTCGCAGAAATTTGAAGACCATTTTTATGAATTCGTCTAAGAAAAATTCCTTTTTTAAGCAATTCAGAAAAAGTGATGACCATTTTTACGAATTCCTCTTTTTTTCGGAAATTCATCTAACACATAACCGTTCATATAATATTTTTATTTCTCTCTGGCTTCGGGGGGGGGGCACCAACCCTGGGGGGAATTCCCCACCCCAAAGGTTGTCTAGATTAAACACTGGCCAATGACCACAAAGAGGATAAATTTACGAGACTGCCTCAATATTTGAATTTTGTCTGCCATGCGTGTCACATGACTTTCTGAACGAACATACCTGGAGGCGATTACATTTGTAAAGCGACTGCTCAGACAGACAGAGAGCTAAAACCAGACAGACAGGCAACCAGACAGAAAGACAGACAAACAAACAGAAAGTCAGACAGACATACAACCAACCAGACTGAAAATCAGACGGACAAACAGACAGACTTAAGGCTTAAATGAATCAATACAGAGAATGAAATAATAGAAACAGAAATAAATGCACAATAAACAAAATATTGCTTTTATAAGACAAACTAGCCAACCGACAAACCTTGAACGTAGCTGAACTGCCAAGAAGCCACGGCTCCAAAGCCACTGCAGATTCCTAGTCCGTGAACGGCGTATGGATTAGGATCTTGCCAATGCATTAACTGATCCATTCCGATCTCTCCTCCTCGCCCGACGCGAATCAGACCCGAATCCCATCCGATCCAAAACGTGCGCAATTCCGTGCAGTTGACTATCCCCGGCGTGCTGAGTGCTACCCACGGGTTTCCCTGTGTCGCGTTTCGAATGAGGGACTGCGTGTTGCCGTGGGATCCAAGAACGATCTCGTACGTATGAATATACGTGACGCCAAGCTGACTCGACAGAGCGATGTGGGCATCATTGCACGCCTTCACCTTGAATACCATCGCCTTTCGATCGTCGACCGTTATCCAGGTGTAGTTGTAGCCATACGCGTTCGGAGTTTCAGTCTCAACAACTTTTCCTGCAAGTGTTTGTATCAAAAGTCAGCTTGTCTACCTAATGTTAACAATAAATGACTTGCAAGAATATTCGGCAACAAATACTTAGCCTGGGAAAGAAAGCCACCAAGTCCAATAAGAAATACAAAAAATCTTTGGGCTTATTACTCGATTACACGTACAGTTGAAAGTTATATTTAAATTGTTATGAAACGTTTGTCAAGCGAGTATCTAGATCTGTACGAATCAAATCATCAACTGAATCGACTAAAAGCGTCTATGACCACTTTGATTACTGTTTTGTGTCGCTTCATACAATATACAACAGAGTTTCAATTCACCTGACTGTTGGTTCAATGTCCAGATGCCGTGAACCCCTCTCGTTTTGATTGAAACAGCTTCGACAATCATATACGGAATCCATGCCTCCAGAATGACCACTTCGTTTAAGCTGCCTTGTCCAAACCTCACGTAATCGAAAAAATAAAACTCAACCCAGAACTGCCTCTTAGAATCGCAGTTCAGTATGCCGACGGTGCTCTTTTCGACCTGGATGGGTTCTCCCTCGAGTGACTTTATCATAGACTTGGTGTTTTCTTCAGCACCGATGACGACCTCTGCCAGATAGTGAGTTCCATTGGACAGAGAGATAATCGCTTCTTTGCAGGCGACCACTTCAAAGGCAAAACTCCACTTGTGAGTCGCCAGCCGGAAGTACTTGCGCCCCGCAAAGTCATCAGCTGGTGTCTGAACAACGTACGACTGACCTGAAGAAGAGAAGAAGTTTCTTTCAAGTGATGTCACTATATGAACTTTTGACAACAAACTTTATTCCCTGTGCAAAAGCCGGCTGGTAGGATGCATAGAAAAGATAAGGTGTGCTACTCAACAATCTCAACAAGACGACTGGACATAGAGTTCTTCTGTACAAAGTATGTATGAAATTAATCTGAATCATTAATATGCATCGTCGTATACGTTCTCGACTAAATCAACTTTATCGACTAGTGGACTTGTCGTCGACTCGATCTACATAGCAAATAAGCGATCGACTCGTTCGACTTTTGTCGACTTGGACTGGAGACTGCTGGTGATTGTTACAATGTTAGACTCTCGTAAGTATAATCACTGGCAGGCCTCTGTCGTCGTCAAATCGATCAATTACAAGGATATCGCATAAAGTACGAGAATCCCTGAACAAAAATTAGTACCAGCTGTAGAAGTAAGACGTTAGTAGAGGAACCGCAGTGTCTAGTTTACAGTTAGTTCGAGAAACCTTAATCTGCACAACATTACCAAAGTTAGTTACTATAGTAGTCTGTAATGCAATGAAAAGATTGGCGGGTTCTCTGTCATAGTTCAGCAGATGCCGAAAGGAACAACAAAACAAAAACTACTTAATTATACGACAAATATTGCAACTATTAGCAACTAATAGTCGTTGTCCAAACATCGAAAACATGTTAGTCTTCAGCTAACCGTAACTTTTGTCAACTTCAAGAAGTCCTGCGATAATGTGCAGTCGCTCATCGCATGCGCATTTAGTTGTTGAGCAAAAGAAAATTATCAAGTAAGAAGCTCAATTTGTTCATTGTGTGTGACGATGATGAGGACTCCTTCCATTCATCACTAGTGCCTGCAGTGTTAAGCGCTTGCTGTTCTTCCAATAGAGTTGCGTTCAGTTGGCTTCTCGGCGATAGCTGTATGACAGCTGCATACAAGTCATCACCACAAACTTAATCTTCAAAAGCGTCTATTCGTTTAAGAATTTTGCACGACAGTTCCGTTTCAACACGTGCACCTTCAGAACGGGCAGTGGCTGGAACCCTATCCACGGATTTAGTGGACTCCGGCCTGATACTTCCCAGAAGTAGATCACGTTTCTCATCAAAAGACATTTCAATGTTTTTCTTGTTCATTGATGTCCAGCAGGCTCGCTAAGTTTAACCAAGTCTGTCATAGGATATGGCTTGTCGACGTGTACTAAAATCTTCCTCTTGAGCAAATTAATTTCATCCAAGTTGACCGAACTGCCTTCGCAAGCCTTTTTCACCTTTGTACGTGTTAGTGGAGTTACAGACAAGCTACTGTGAACTCAGTGAACTCCTGAAATAAAGCCAGCAGTTTGCACAATTATTGGATCACGTTCCTCTCGGTCGTTCTAATATGCAAATCATAGTTGCCCGTTCTTTCAGCGCTTCAGTGACTTCGTCTCTCAAACTAACCAAGGTCGATATAATTTTCGTAAACATTGTTCCATCGTGTGACCAATTCCTGTCGCAAATCCAATACAACATGACAAAACTGTTGGGTTCAGATCCTGTGACTTCCACGTATCTCTCCTTTCCAAGAGTATATTCTGCGTCCTCGCCTTCGTCTCCCTTGTCTTCAGTCGATTAAGTCAGCAGCATGTTACTCTATCCTAGTAAGGGCATACGACGCCTGAACATTGCTAAAGACTGCAGACTGCAGTAACCATTTCTGTCATCTGAAATTTCATCATCTCTTGTTCCATTACGTTAGCTTTCAAATACAGTTTGGTGCGACCTCTTTCCAACTGTTTATTAGTGACTTCAGCTCTGGAATTTTGTTCATAGCGTCAGACATTATTAGCAAGCTCAGTGAATGTGAACACCAGTGATGGAAATGCGTTGAGATAAAAGTACAAAATGTTGATTTCTCAACAGTATTTTGAAAAACTAGTTTAAAAATACTATTTTATTCGTATTTTCAAAACACTTTTGTAAAGTATTTTATTTTGTATTTTTAAAATACTTTTGAAAAGTGTTTTTCCCATCACCGCATAAAGGTCACCATGAGTGAATGCCATTCTGTTTGGAAATAATCCAGGACAACTGAGCAAAACATCAGTTCTTTAAAACTGTAAATCTAACGCCATGCTACAAAAGTGACATCGGAGAAGATCTCTAAACATTCAGACACGCAGAGGCAGACAAATACTCGCATGCGTCTACTAAAACTACAAGTATTATTCCATGTGAAAACTAAATATATTTCATTTTATGGCACTTAAGCTTTATTCGGAAGAACCAAATAAAGGCATTTTAATTTAGAAAAGAATTTTGTGAATCGTGTGACGGTCCAATTAATTATAGTCACCATAGGGATGCCTAAATGTTGCCACACATCAGTGTACGAAGTCGACGTATTTAGTTCCTTTTCAACAAACAGACATTCGACAGACTTTTAGATATCCTCGTTACTGATTATAGTGCAGAAATATCCAGAAACTAACGCATTTTGATTCCATCGTTATCTCTCGATTTCTCACCCTAAATTGCGAAAAGTTATGACTAAAACACCGAAAGGCTTATAGCTTGCCGTGACCTTCAACTCGGACGAATACTGCAGTTGTGTGCCTACACATAATTACGTAATTAAATCATATCTGACGTTGCTGCGAGCAATAGTAAGCTAAATATTTTCATAGTCGAGTCAAGTTCAAGAAAAATCGATCAACTAAACTTTTAAAAACTTTAGATCAACTTGACTTGCAAATTGACCAATTCGAAAATGTTTCGAACACCTTGACTTGGCCGAGTTTCCACCAACTTGATCGACTTCTGATCGACGTCTCTGTTGCCGAAGAGGGTTCTGCGGTCGGATAAACGCATGGTTGGGGTGTCTCCAGACATGGCCATGTTTCCGAGTTCATAAGAGATGTCCTCCACTGGCTCCCTGTCGAGCAGCGCATTCTATACAAGGTCTCCTCAATGGCCTAGCATTGCATTCTAGGTCGGGCACAGGTCTGCCTATGTAAATTTTTTTACTCCAACTCCTGCCTGTGTGGGGCGCCGATCTTTGCGCTCAGCTTCTCGGGGAGATTTTGTTGTTCTCTGTGCTCGTATACTGCCATAGCGCAGCTCAGGGTATTCTCTTATCTTATCTTATCTTATCTTATCTTATCTGAACATTAATAAAGCGCTTCTCTCAGCAGGGATATACAGAAGCGCGCTCAACGTGACAGGTCCGTAAAGAGGTAAACATTCTCGGTGGTTGGTCCTGCCGCCTGGAATGACTTAACTCTTGAGCTTCGCTCCTTCCCTATCAGGTCACGTAGGACGGCGTAGACATGGTTTCTTCTAATTAATTTCTTCTTGTAGGTTTTCTCAACAAAAGTCTTTCAAACCGAAAGTTCATGTTTCGAGCTCAAACTTACTATAGTTGCAATACATCAGCCCGCAAACATCTTAAACCGGACTAACCAGTCGCAATGTCAGTTCTCTTATGAAGAAGAGCTACCGACAGACTTTCAATTACGCACAAACTTAAGCGATGAGCCTGTACTCTTAAATCTAACTCGTCGGTCGACGCTTTGTTCGATCGTTATATCGTAAAACGTTACAAAACTTCCCAAAAGACCTCTTCACAAAGATCTTCGTAACACAACTAACTGATCATTTCGACGCTCTTTCGCACAAAGTTCGCCAAATTAGGAGTTTGATGCCAACGTTACACAGGTGAGCGACCTTGCTCTCCAACGTTAAACATCCCAACTGCCTTTCCCTAATACTACGAATGTTCACTGCGCATGCCTAGCAGACGACTGGAATTTAAACTTCGTTGGGGTTTAATTGATCCAACAGCCGGTCGACACCTTCTCTGTCATTAGTCTAGAACCACTGCACATAGCCCCGAAACTATTCTAATTTTATATTCATTAAAGCTGGTCACAGATGCTGGTCACTTTAATATTAATATAATTGTCAATTGTTATTTTATAACTGACTCTAACAACCACAGGCTATCTGAAAATCATTAGACTGTGACTAAACTAATTTAGCCATAAAGATAATGGTATTTGGTGAACCAGAAAAAATGTTACGAAAACGTCCTCACGAATTCATACACAAACCGGCAAACTCACTGTTCCCAATTGTTTCATTGCAGCTTTTTTGGAATAGTTGCGCCTCGTCTGAGATGTCTTCATTCATTCAAGCTTTTCTGGATTTGATGAGAATTGCCGATTTAACTGTCGGTAAAAGTGCGTTTAAGGGACCAGATCATAGGAAGCACAGAATACCTGAACCACTGGATTCTAACATTGAATGCGCTTACTTTGAACAATAGAATAGCTGAACCACTAGATTTTACCATTGAATGACCTTACTTTGAAAAATATCTTGTGCTAAAAGTAAATAAAATATGGACAATGATCTGGCAGATCTGCAGAAAGATAAATCTAGAAGTAATAGTTAACAGAGAAAAAGTTGAAATCATGTTGTGCAAACCTGAATCAATTCCAAATTCCCATACCGCAACTGTAGGAGAATCAGTGTCGAAAGCTAAGGATCGAATTTTATATGGGGATGAATCCTGAAGCTGTAGAAATCCACTTTCTCCCGGCACTGTTCCAGAACCCACTTGAAAGAAGCCACCACCCCAACTGACCCAGAAGTATCGCGTCTCTTTGCAGTGCAGGACGTTTGGAGTTGAAGCTTCCACGACGTTTCCACCGTCGAGTCCGTCCTTCCCGATCTTCGAAACCTGGTTTCCGCTTGTGCCAATCATGATCTCATAGGAACTTACATCGACAACCTTCGTGTAGGAAGCGAGAATGATCCGCGCATCGTAACAACCTTTGACCCGAAAAACAAAGCTCTGCTTATCCCTCACCATCACCCAGTTTGATTTAAAGTTGTCGCCTGATACAGATGAAGTCTTCACTGCTGTAGCTAGAATTGAAAAGAAACAGATCGATAAATATAAGATGGAAATAGCAGCTAAGTCACGTTAGTAAGCCATATTGGAAAACTGTTGATAGTCAAAATAATGTGATAAAGTCTGACAAATTCACATCACCATCATCTAGCTGGTGGAATAAATTACTTAAATAATCTTGATCCGGACGGTTTAATTGAGTGTTCCTCTGCTGCATGTTCTAACAGACCTGCAGAAATCATCGATTGCAAGTTTTTAGGAAGCTGGACCCACCGCCACCGTTGACAGGAAAAGAGAGATCACATGCTGGAGTGGGATTGCCAGGTCCTAAACGCTTTTATTCGATCAAGTCATCTTACAATCCAGAATTGAGTTCAACCCCAAATTCATATCACAGATTGTAAGTTTTACCAGCGTTATGTTGCAGCTGCAAGACCTAGACAGAATCAACAGAAAATGCGTTAAAGATTCTCAAAAGTCCCTGCAGAAAACTGCGTCGGCTGTAGGCTGCAAGAACGACTCGGAACAGTCTTTGTGGTTCTTCCAACATGGCAGTAGCCCTACCAGAAGAGGACCAAAGGTCTAAGGAATAAATTAAGCCTCCTTGGACTAGAATAAGACACTTCGGAAATAAAAAGTCAAATATACCGGAATAGGGAAAAAAGACAATACAATAAACAACGCATGAAGGAAATATTAGACTCTGGATAGCACTATGATCATACATGGGTTTCTCGCGTGACGGAAGTTCACAACGCATGTTATAATTATGATGGCCTAAACATTAATTTACCTGTTTTCATGACGAACTCCCATTCCTGTTGATGCAGCAGATCCCCAGTTCCGAGATGTAGCGTCTTCAGACCTCTATAATAAACTGGATCATCGACTGTGGCAAGGACGTTCGTGTAAGGATTGTTTCGTCCGATCTCGATCTTTTGGTCCCTCCAGCTCAGCCAAAACCGACGAAACACATCACAGCTGATCAGGTCATAAACCTCAAAAATTTTAGAGACTGTCACATTAGAATAGTCCAAGTATATAATCTCGATGATATCGAACCCTGAAGTGGCAAGATCAGGTCTTCCCTGTGTGTCCTGTCGCTTCTGCGTTCCACCAATGATGATCTGATAGGCAGGTGTAGAAGTCAGATTGTCGTGAGAAGAACGGAGCTCAATCTTTCCAAACGCACACGTTTTCAGTCGGAACATAAACAACGTCTTTCCTGCAATGTCGATCCAGTTCGATTCAGCAGGGTTGTCGCTCTGTGTTCTTAGCAGCATCGCACCATCTAGAAATACAGCAAATATAACAACAGTAAACAACCGAATACATGAGTCTCAACAACAGTTTTGTATTGCATCTCGAAACTTGTATAGCTCCTCTACCCAGTGCCCACCAATCAGAGGCGCGCACAGTGCGAAAGACCCAAAGAATAAAGGCGAATAAAGGGTAAAAGCATTATCTCCATCTCAACCAAAAGATAAGGCTCTCGATGCTCATCGCCGCCTATTTCGATACCGTTACTTCACGAGAAATATTTGCACAATAAGTCTGCATGGAAACATTCTTCAGGTAATCTCGTTCTTCGAAAAGTGTTGAGATCAGATCAACTGAACATCCCTCTTGGACTTTGATCTTGTCAGGCGCTTTAAATTGCAACCACAGCATATTGAATAAAAACCAGCATAGCTACTAACTACAATTTCACGAAAGTAGCATTGATAGCTAGCTTCCTATGCTTTGCATGAGCGCACCTTCGGTATGGCTGAACTCCCATTCATCCTCCACGTTCAATCCGCTGAACCCGATTGCCGTCACCGCGTGCGGATTCTCGTATTTCCAGTGCAGAAATCGTCTCTCTCCTAGGGCCAGTCCTTGACCGACCTCGATGAGCCCTCCTTCGTAGCTCACCCAGAAGTACCGAGTCTCGTTGCAGCTGAGGATGCCTGGCGTATGCGCGGAGATCGAAGGCGGTTGATAGTACCCTGGACGAATGTCGGACTGGTTGTTGTAGTATCCGCCGATGACCACTTCGTAGGTGAAGGTTGAGGTGTCCATCTCTGCACAAAGGGCGACGAATGCGTCGTTGCACGCCTTCACTCCGAACTTCACGTAAGACTTCTGAGACTGAAGCAGCCAGAGAGTGTTGTAGCTAAAGTGTGCAGGAGTTGTTGCAATGGCCATTCGAGCTGTAACGCAGACAATATGTTCACACAGAACGTTGAATAATAGACCGGCAAGTGATTAAATGACTGATCCTTTTAGTGTAATGGATGTCATATAGAGGCCTAAATGATCAGCTCTAACGCGTGCACTACTGCTAGGCATCATAGATTTGCCAGCTTAAGAACAACTAGAGTTATTGATGTCCTGCGTAATACAGCCTTTCGTTAGATCATTTTATGTTCCAAAACGGCGAGTCATACTTAAGTCTAGACCGTGAATTCTAACAGATATTATTTATGACAAATTACTTACTAGGCATTGATACCGGAAACTTGTGATTTGCCGAGATTAAATTATCCACACTGAAAAGACTAATAACGAGTGCTCTAGCAGATGCATTAAGGCCTATAATTTGCATATATGGTTTAAATTTTCACATATTGTTCTATAATATAGTGTACGATAGTCTTTGGCCCCTCGACAAATGTTTTGCGTTTTGGGGGTTTCACGAGGACAGCCATTATAATCATACTTTTAGAGTATTACGTCTTGTTTGGTCTAGTTGCGTCAATAAACGAGTATTCAGTATTCAATTATCCATATTTCTACATTGTTATAACGAGAAACTTATCTAGTCTTAGGCTGCGTCTCATAATTGCTCGCCAGTAATAGTTGCGACTCTCATTAATCTGAAAGTGTAAATAAAGACTGCAGACACGTTGTGTATCCAAGTTCTTGAAAATCATACGTACTTTCGTCCTGGTAGAAGTAGTAGGTTCCGTTGCCCGCTCCTCCGTAACCACTGGCCAGTGACACAGCGACCACGAGGTACGGTTGTGGATCCACGTAATACATGAAGGACTCCTCACCCGTCACGTTACCCTTACCAACGGTGATGTTACCGTTTTGCCAGCCGATCCAGAAGGGCCTCACTTCGTCGCAGCTGAGCACATCGGGAGTCGACACGGTGACCATGGTTTGGCCGTTCAGTCCACGACGTATGACGGACTGCGAGTTCCCCCATCCACCGACGATGATCTCGTAGACGTTGCTGTCCGTCACCTGAGGATCGCGGGACAGAGCGACCTTGAGATCGGTACATGCTTGGAACTTGAACCGAATAAAGCTGGACTCAGTGGTCAACCACATCTTGGAATGCGTGTTATCTCCTGGCGTCTTCAAGACGTACATGTTATCTGCTCAGATAAATCAAACACATATACAAAATTGTACAAGAAGCACCACATGCAGTTATGACCTCTATAATTATGGCCGTTTGAATCACGGCTGACTGTTCAAAGGATTGTGAAATTCAGGTTCACTAGGAAGAAACAAACGATTGATATCTTGTTTGCTACTGAAATGGTTCTATAGAAGTTCCAAATATATTAGACCACAGATTACATGTACACACGCAGAAAATCGTCATCGACATCATACAACAATCTCCAATAGTGATATTCTTTGAAAGTCAAACTCCATAAAAAGTGCTAAGAATTAGACAGGGTGGTTTTATTTCTTTGGGCTTCCTTAATATATATGCATGGTCTTTTAAAGTCCATATTAGGAACCCCTCAAGCGTTTTGAACATGGCGAACTACGGGGTCTGAACAGATGCGCCTCAACATAGCTAGAAATAATGTAAAAAAGAGCAGAGTTTTAAAGGATATCTCGGTGATTATTAACCCTCTTTATACAGCTCAGAAATTGTGTATATGCGGATGATCTGATATCGCTGTGTCATTGTATAGACTTCAATAAATGATTAGTGTATGTGCTAAGAAAGTCGTTGAACTACAATGCAGTGAAAATCTACTAACTCATCCTCGGATCAGAATGTATCAAGTAAATTTATTAAATGGGTTAAACCATGTTAAATGTCTTCAATTATATAGTTTATTTCCTTTGATATTTCGACGATGAACTGTTTAAAAGGCCATTGCATAATTATTATGAAATAGAACAATTAAAATTACGTTACGTAGGCATTCGCCTTAGCATTAATCCAAAACTGTGTTCAAAAGGCTTAGTAATGGCAAGCATCAGTGGAAAATGTTTGAGTTCCATAAAAAAGGATATGCTCGATCAAACGTGTAGGCTAACAGCATTTTCGCAACTTTACCAATTCTTCGCCCCTGATATGAAATCCTGGATGTTGACCCAGATTGTTAAGTTTGGGGACAAATAATGTTGCTTTGATTGATCATATTCAATCACTGTACCTCCAGATAAGTCGTCTCCTGGCTGAGTAGGAATGGGACCTGAAATACAGACAATTGAGACTAATTTAACTACGACTGTATCAAAAACGCACAAGCTAAGACTTTGCATTGCATACTAATGATCGAACTTCCTTAGTGCAAAAATGAAATTGTGAATAAAATGATTCATGTAGGCCTATGATACAAGAAAATAAGATTGATCTTATTTCACTTTATTATCACTAATATTACTGTCAACACCACTTCCACCACTGCTGCTACAAAAACTGCTGCTATTACTTCTGCATCAACAGTTGTAGTAGTATTAAAAGTTGTACTAAAGAGAAGCCTCAATTATAAGTAATTAATCTTTTAAAACAAAACTAATATCAACAAATAAAAAAATAACTCTCAGGCGTTAATAAAATGTGAATAAGTAAGATATAAATTTAAAATACAGCTTTATGATTGGTTCTAAGTAACAGAATCGCATATTGATCTTACAGTCGTGAAAGGGAAGTCAAGCGTGGCAACACTTTGAGAAGGTTGTCGTGTAACAATATAATAATGAAACTGATTTACTTGTGCTCTGTGTAACTGGACCACCGGTCTGTGTTGTTAACTCTGAAACACCGTAGTACAACCAAATTGAAGCTCATTAGTACGATGGTAACAGATCTACCCGAGAAAACCTCGTAAACAATGCAACTGTTGAGTCCGAAAACTAATGTTAGTAAATTATTCTATGGTAATGAGTTAGCGTTTCAGATAAGTTAGACGTTGACGTGACAAAGAATTCTTTTTAAATTCACATAGGCCGAGTCGAAAATTGAATTAATATAAATTACCTGGAATGCAAAAAGGCTTTGCTGTGCAGACATATATGAACACAACCTGTGTGAATCAGATCTCGGTGAAGACGCTTTAAATAAGTAATTATCAGCACAATAGTGTCCGCAAGATATCTAAATTACTTGTCAATAATTAATTATTCAGGCAATTTAATCGCATATTGTTATAAAGTGAGATAATACACTAACGATCAGCCGTCTTCAGCGTCCATTCTCCAGTGGCACCGTGTCCCGTGGAGAATCCAACAGCATCGACCTCAAAGAAATAGTCGTCCTTCCACTGCATGAAGACGTACTGGAACGGTTCGGGACCTGTTCCTACCTGGATGGTCATGTTCGTCCAGCCGACCCAGAAGTCTCGCTTCTCCGTACAATTCAGGATATCCGGTGTCGACACCTCGACTTTGGTTGTTGTGCCGTAGTTGATTTCGTCGCGAATGGCGGACTTTGAGTTTTCCCAGCCTCCGATGATGATCTGGTAGGAATGCATCTCAGGGTAGAGCGGAACGAAGGAGAGGGCCAGGTGAGCATCGTGACAGGCAGCCACTTGGAACGTAATGTATTCTCGACCGACCACACTCGTCCACAGATGATAACGATCCCACTGATCAGGTGTCTTCACCGTCAGTTCAAACTCTGTAAATCATCATCCAGCATTAATCACGTATGATAATATGATATACAGTGAAACAAAGTTTCTCATAATGCATATGGTAGGCCTACTGTAACATAATAAAACATGTCACTTAGGTCATAGGAGCACGACTGGGTCCTTACGGGATCCGCTCAGCGGGCGCGAACCCATAACCTTTCTCTTACAGGCCCAATGCGCTACCCAAAAGACGTCGACCTAGACAATTTGACTATATTAAAGTATAATCGAACAGTAACATAAGCCAAAATTGAACTGCAACAATAGGCCCTATGATCGGGTGGCCGAGTAAGGATGATTATCTAATGTGGGAATGTTCATTGACAGGAAAACGCATACCTGGGTGTTGCTCTGTTTGCCATTCACCCTCTGCTCCTAATTCGGTGGCTAGGGAGAAACCCGTGACTGGCACAGGCGCCGTATCTGTCCACGATATCAACACATTCTCGAAAGGTGCCTCGTTTCCCATTTCAACGGTTCCATTGAACCAAGAGACCCAGTAGAGTCGCAGATGCTTGCAACTCAGGATTCCCGGACTGTCAACAGATTTGGCAATGGCTCCGTCTGCACTGCGGATGACAATCCTTTCGTTGTCGTTCGTCCCAATCTCCACCACGTATCCCGGTCCGTCGAGTCGAATGCGAGCGCCATAACAGGCTCGAATGCGCAGATAGATGTACTCACGGTTGGCCAACTTGAACGAGACGCGCGAAAAGTTCTCATCATCAGATTTCGTAAGCACCAGGTGATAATTGCCTGAAAATTTAGCAATCAGATCAGCCATTATGAAAAAGCGCAGAGAAATCCGAGTAGTTTCTTGATATTAACTCTGACGTGCTCGGCTATGCGAGCTCTTGCTCATTTGAAAAGGTTCTGAGCCTGCTTAACTCGTTTGCTCATTTTCCCGTTGTGCTGCCCAGTGTTTAATCTAGCCCCCTCTTCTGGGAGGGGAAACCAGGTTTCTGGGGACCAACCAATTTCTTGTCATTTCGTCCGTCTTGAAAGCGTTAGAGTTCAGTCAGAGTTTTTCAACTTTGATCGACTTTGATCTTAAAAAAAGTTGATGACCCTTTTTTAGTCATTCGTCCAACTTTTTAAAACCTTTTCTATAAAAATTACTCTTTAAAAAAGTTGAAGACCTTTTTTACGAATTCGTCTCTCAAAAAGTATATTACTCACCTCTCGGAGGGGAAGAACATGTATCCTGGATGAATCCTGGGGGATTCCCCTCCCCAAAAGGTCTCTACATTATAATATTGCTGGCCTCTGGGGAAACACAAATGGGGGGGGGGGTGAATTTCCCCCCAAAGACGTCTAGATAAAACACTGGGTGCTGCGCAATACGTGATTACTCGAAGTGGAATAAATCTGTGAAAACCAGCAGCCAATCAGTTGAAACAAAAGACACTTTCATTATCAGACCAAATTATCTTAAAAAAATTAACACTTGCACGTCTAGAGTGTAGTAAATATGACTGGGAAACCAATGCAACTCGTCGCTAAAGAGTTATTCATTGCCTATACGTTATGCAGAATTGTTACAGATGACCTACTGTCATACAGATTCGAGATTTTCCATCAGAATCATTGTGAAGGAACTGTTCAGAATAATGTTGATTTTACTCCATTACATGAGGATCCTTCTGAATGAGACTGACCTTGCGTCTCTGGAAGTCGGAAGTTACCAAACTCGCCCTCGAATGTTGAAACGCCAACGGCACGAATTACATGATATAGTCCTGAATCCCAACGCAGGAATACGCTGTATCCAATATCCCCTCCGTGTCCGACCTCTATTCCATTCCGAAACCACCCGATCCAGAACGATCGGTAGAGGGAACAGCTGAGGATACCTGGAGTGTAAGCTGAAGTTAATATTGTACCATTCTTTAACTCTCGGATGTAGGAATAAGAGTCGGCCTTCAGTCCCAGTTCGATGATATACGAGTCGGCGCCAGATGTGCTGTGCATGTGCTTGGACAGATAGATGGCAACGTTGCCACAAG
Source organism: Allolobophora icterica (assembly GCA_963556255.1). NCBI lineage: Eukaryota > Metazoa > Annelida > Clitellata > Crassiclitellata > Lumbricidae > Allolobophora > Allolobophora icterica. The sequence goes on from OY744605.1 coordinate 38,215,488, forward strand.
ATCTAACAGCGAAAGAAATATGACGACCATACCTGGTGGTCATCCAATTACTCAGGTGCGAATTGTCTTTTAGCGATGAGACTAATAACTGCAGTGCTGTAAAATTAAACACAAAGAACTGGTTAAACAAATAACAGGAGAAAAGAAAAACACCCAGACGCACAATGTAGAAGAGCAATAATAGACATCAAAACAAAATACTTATAAAACTGATCAATTAATTACCATACAACAAAACGGTAATGATAGACTTTTGAAACACTTACACTGGTCTTTTCGAATTTTCCAGGATATTGGATCGGGCGCAAGGTATCCGAGCGTCAGTCCTTGCACCTGGATGAACTCCTCCTCCTCATCTTTCCACGTGATCAACGGAAACTGATAAGGAACGCCATATCCGGCGCTGATGATTCCGTCCTTCCAGCTGACCCAAAGTGATTGGTAGTTGTTACAGTGCAAGTGGTCTTGCACCGAAACTTCGTAGACCTTCTGGAATGATCCGCTGACTGGTTTTCGTATCTCCATTTTCGTATTTTCATCTAAGCCGAACATGATTTCGTAGGCCTTATGATGGATGACTCCCAACTCTCCAGCCAGAATCACCGATATCTCATGACAGCTCATGGCATCGAACATGAACGTATGTTCATGGCGCTGCATTATCAGCCACGTGTGCACCTCTTTCAGTCCATGAGGCGTCGTCACAAAATACGATTCTCCTACGGATGTAAGAATTAAACAGTTTAATAATTTGTTATTAGTACAGCGGCATAGCAAATCAATTGTGCATTTTGTGATACAAGCATGAAATTTGGCACAGACATCATACATAGTAGTACTAAGAGATATAGATATTGGGCCACGCTGAAATATTATTTTTTTGGCGGGAAAAAATGGCGGGAAAAAATAAAATATGAATTTTTCATAATTTTGGGAAAGTGGTCTGCAAATAAGATTTAGGACCGTTTTGCTTCATTGGTTTTCAATGTAGATTTTGGTTTCCATTTGGATTTTTAATAAATTACTCGATTTTTATTTATATTATTAAAATATTAGTTTAAATTACTATTGTTGTTGCAGCACAACTAATAATGTCTATACGGGTCAATATATGGCTAGGCTCCTCTCTGTCTCTCTGTCTCTCTGTCTCTGTCTCTGTCTCTGTCTCTGTCTCTGTCTCTGTCTCTGTCTCTGTCTCTCTCTCTCTCTCTCTCTCTCTCTCTCTCTCTCTCTCTCTCTCTCTCTCTCTCTCTCTCTCTCTCTCTCTCTCTCTCTCTCTCTCTCTCTCTGTTGTTCATTGTTTAAAGTCGTTTCTGTTTCCGCAAGGATCACACGCTGAGAGCGCCTCTGAATAGTTCGCACTGAGAGAGGCGCTTTATAAATTCCCAGACATCATACCAAACCATACCATACTCTCGTCGTTAAACTCTTAAAAAAATTAAGACAAGTTCCCACATTAGATAACTCTTAAGTAGATCAGGTATCGCATCAATACAGGTTAGGTACAACACAATTGCCAATATACTTAGACCATACCTAACCAGCATCTGTCCAAATCAATAGTACTACTAAATGCAGAATCTGACCTCCTCTTTCGATGGTCTTTAGACCTTGTAGGTTATCGACTCAGTGTCGTTTTAGCAATGGCTTCTCTTTAAATCGTCCTTCAAAGTTGAAGGCTATTGTCCTGTATGAACTATACCGTAGCTTCTTGGCCCATTTAGCTACATTGGTTACAGCGTAGGCTGCATCTCATGCACCTCTGTGTAAGAGAGCATGCGGATCGCCGTTCGTCTCCCGATGGTACCTTATTTCAAAGATTTAAATCTCGGACTAGCAAGGTCCGTACACGAAGACCTTAGGGGCCATCCATATATTACGCACGCAAAAATCCGGGAAAATTGGACCCCCTCCCCCTGTTCGCAAGCGTTCTTTCTTCCACACCCCCCTGCGTACGTACGCTTGACGCACCCCCCGCCCCAGAGACCAGCTGCAGAAAGTGTCTCGACAGCTCCAGGCAGCCCGACTGCCTGCACTTTAGGCCAAATTGAAGGATGAGTGAGGGCCAATATAGCCAAATTATAGGTGTCTCATTCACAGCACAGAATAACTGCACATGGCCTTTATTGTATTGTATTGTATTGTATATGGGCATTTATAAAGCGCCTCTCGCGGTATATACCATTCAGAGGCGCTCCCAGTGCGCGAGACCCCGAGAGAAAAAGCAGGATTTAAGGTGAGAAAAGGAAGAAGCAACGCTACCAGAGAGAATGGTGGTGCGGACAGAAGGAGGAAGTCGGTTCCAAAGTGAGGGACCTATGCAGGCAAAGGACCTGGACTGAGCCATAGTTGTCCTGACACGAGGAACTAAGAGGTCAAGACGATCAGAAGATCGGAGACGACGCAGCGAAGCAGCAGAATGAGGCCGTTGAAACAGATCACGTAAGTACTGTGGAGCAAGACCCAGCTGAGATTTAAGCACAAGAATAAGCACTTTGAATTGTATACGGGCAGAGAGAGGGAGCCAATGGAGGTGTTCAACCATGAAGGTGGAGATATGAGAGAACCGAGGAAGGCGGGCAATGAGTCTAGCAGCAGCATTGAGGACGGACTGGAGAGGAGAAAGACGGATCTTGGGAAGGCCAATGAGGAGAGAATTACAGTAGTCAATCCGAGAGCACACGAATGCATGAACAATTGAGGTGAAGGTCGAAGATGAGACAGACCGCCGAATAGCCCGGAGACGCCTTAAGTGGAAGTAAGAGGAGCGGGTGAGGTTGGAAATGTGCTCAGCAAAAGTGAGCGCGCTGTCCAGAGTGACACCTAAGTCACGAACACTGGACGAGAAAGTGAAGTGAGGAAACCTATCAGACAGGAGCACGAAATCAAGCTTTTTGAGTTGCTGAGGGGTGCCAAACCAGATGAATTGAGTTTTGGAAGAGTTTAGAGAAAGGCGGTTTGAAGACATCCAGCAATGAAGATCTCGAGAGAGAGCCTCAATGGAACCAGTGAGAAGCAGTTGAGCAGATGGAGGCCCATGGACAAAAGCCTGAACATCATCAGCGAAAAGGTGACCAGCCGCCCCGTGTTTAGAGAGTAGGGAAGGAATGTCAGCTGTATAGAGAATGAAGAGAAGCGGGCCAAGGACCGAACCCTGAGGAACACCAAGTTTTACCGAGACCCACCGAGTTCTAGAATCACCGGAGATGATCAGTTGAGAGCGTTCAGACAGGTAAGACCGAAACCAAAGGAGAGGAGTGCCCTTTAGACCAAAAGAAATCTCAAGGCGCTGGAGGAGGATTTCATGGTCGACCATGTCAAAGGCTGAAGAAACGTCATAAAGAGCCAGAAGAGTAAGTTGAGACTTATCAACAGCAGAATAGATCTCTGATAGCAGGGAGAGGAGGGCAGTTTCTGTAGAGTGATTAGCTCTAAAACCAGATTGGTAAGGTGGGAGAAGTCCAGATTGTTCCAAGTAGGGAAGAAGCTGCATAGAAACCAGCCGTTCAAGGGTTTTAGAAAGAAAAGAGAGGTTAGAAATAGGTCGATAGTTCTGACAGAGGTTAGTGTCAAGATTTGGCTTTTTAAGTGAGGGAAAGACGACAGCCCGTTTTTGTGAGGCCGGGATATAGCCCTCAGAGAGAGACCTATTGAAGAGGTACAGAAAGAACGGAGCAAGGTCATCCAGAATATCGGTAACAATGAAAGGGGGAAGTGGGTCTAATTCACATGATTTTAAATTCACAGATGAAAAAACTGAACGAAGAACAGAGTCAGTAACAGGTCGAAATCCATCGAAGACAGCTGTCGTCGAGGTGAACGTCGGAGGAGGAGCATCGGCGGTGGTAGCACGAAGACGGTCGGTCCTGGCAGTAAGCATGTCGAGAAAGTCGTTGGCGGAGAAGGCAGGAGTCTCGGAGGAGCGAGATGATCGGCCAAGGAGACCAGAGATGGAGGACCAGAGACGCTTCGGATTCTTGGCATTCCGAGAGACTAGATTTTCCCAGTAGGCAGCCTCCTTATGGTGGAAAAGGCGATGGAGGGTGTCGCAATCGGATGTCGCCCTGTCGCGTGTTTGCAGTGTGTTGATGTCGACCCTCGATTGCTTGTTCTTTTACTTGCACTTTTATTTAACGTGCCTAACTTTTCTATAGAAGATTCACGACGAACTTTGTTTAATTAATAAATGAATTTAATTAAAGAAACAAATATATATATACACTAACTCTACGGGAGCTTCCACGTAGTATTAAAGCGTTTAGATATTAAATCGGACTATCTCAAATGTTGCTTCGTACAGCCTAACTACAGATCGTTCTTTCGCGTCAGTCTCTGAATCTGACGGACTATACTCTGCCGCCCCGCTGGTCGTTCCTCCCGATGTTTCTCGCTCGACCGATGTTCACACGTCGCGTCCGTCAGCAGTATAAGTCCCGTGTTCTCCGTTCCCTTCTGTTAAGTAGGAACTCCAGCGTGCATCAGTCAGCCCCCCTCCCCACGTCAAGCTATCGTCAATTAGTGTCAGATTGCTCCTCGATACGCGGGTCGTCGCTCGCCTGCAGCGCGGGCGGTGTCTGGTTACACCATAGCCGCGAGGTGTCCTATTACACCTTGGCTGTGTGGTGTCCGATTACACCTGGGCCTCGCGGCCTTCATTGTTGCCCAAGTGGAGGCTGGCTTTCGTCCGTCATCATCCTATCTCGACCAGCAACGACGCTTACATCATAATGATGATGCCATCTCGTCGTTGTTGTCGATCTCCTCACGCGACACCTCCCTTCCCGGGGGAGGACAAAGCCAGTCATTGGTTCGCCTCCCGGCTGAGAATGATGTCGTTCCCTCCATCGATTTCCTCCAGACCATGTCCTCGTCGTTCCCATGAAAATACAAAATATCAGCACAGTTAGAAATATATTTACAGTTGTCGCGGTGCCTTACATGGTAGTCCGCCTTCTTCCTCAATCATAGTCTGGACAAAAGATCAGCGGGAATATTCAGCGCCCCAGGACGATATTTAAAAGCGATATCAAAGTCCTGGAGTACCAGAGCCCACCTCGCAAGTTTAGCACTTGTGGGCGTAGAAGCAGTTAGGAAAGTCAAGGGATTGTGATCAGAATAGAGGGTGGTCCTTGACATAAAAATCCAATCCCTAAACTTCTTCCACGCAGAAATCACAGCATGCGCTTCGCGTTCCACAGTGGACCAACGCGCTTGCGTAGCATCTAATTTAGAACTGGCGCAACATATTGGCCGTTCTGTACCATCGTCTTGAATTTGGAATACGCAGCAATCGACTGCTTTGTCTGAAGCGTCAGTCGATAGACCAAACTCTCTGCCGTAGTCAATTGTCTGCAAACATACAGTGTTATTCAAATCGTGCGTAAGATTATCTAGCGCCTTTTGGTGATCAGCTCGCCAGGGTATCTTAACAGGCACCGATTTCTGGGTCAAGTCAGTGAGAATTCTGGCTGTCTCAGCCAGGTTAGGGATGAAGTTCCTAAAATAACTGAAGAAGCCAATTAATCTCCGTATGTCCTTTTTGGACTCGGGTTGAGGGATTTTCCCTAGCCCTGCGATTTTCATAGGATCCGGTTCAATGCTCCCTGATCCGATCAGGTGACCTACAAACGTTGTTTGTTGCCTAGCAAACGAACTCATCTTAATGTTAAGGGTCAGACCCGACTGTTGAATAGTCATTAAGTATTTCTCTAGATGTTTCATGTGATCCGGCCACGTCATCGAGTGTACTGCCATGTCACTATGTGAGGGAGTGATGATACCTAGGGCCAAAAGTTCGCGGGTCTGCTTCTCCATCCCCGGTTTGAGCAGTTCCGGCACCTTATAGGCTCGCAAACTCTTCGGCCTGAACTCCGCGCTAACAGTGATTGTGTGTTCTAGGACGGGACAGAAACCTGGTTTGTCCGAGAACACATCTGGAAATCTGTCTAACAGACTAAACAGCTGTTTCCGCTCGGGTACCGTTAAGTGTGCAACGGCAATAGGGTCTACTTGTGCACTGGGCCTTGTCTGCCTCGTGACGAAGCTACCCCCCGCTTCCCCGTGACCGAAGTCTTCGTCCTTCTCGAACAGAATGGAGCAATTGTTAATCAATGCTTGCTGTATTCTTTCGTTATATTTGCGGATCCGATTTGCGTGTAGTAAGCGGCTTTTGCCCCCTATTTCCACGATGTATGTGTAGGGCGATTTCACCTGAGCGATGATGGCCGGGCCTTGCCATTGGCCCTCCTTCTTTGCTCCTCGCGCTTCCGGTGATTGGGTGATCACTTTGTCTATTCTCTCTTTAGGCAAGCACAGTTGTTTTACAGAATGCCCAGCTATTTTGTCTTTATGAAAGGGCAAATTGTCTTCAGTGAAGAAGCTCTTCGCCCCAATTTTCCCGTGGGCCAAGAATGGTGCTAGTGTCGAACATTGTGCTTGTTCAGCCGCCATCTTGTTTCTGCCTACTATTGTGTCTTCCTTGGGTGGGGGTGGTACCTCCGGATTGAAGAATGGCTCTTCATTATCCGTTTCTTCGGGACCGATTTCTCCTACACTCCCACTGTCTGCTTGAGCGACCGTGAAGTAATCCTCGCCTATCAGCGTCCTAAGTCCCTCTACCTCCTCCCCTCTCTCCTCTTCCTCATTCGTCTCAGTCCTTGCGACCGCCTGCGCTTCTGAAATTTGATCTATTTCAGGAGCGCTGGCCGTGTGACTCGAATGCAACGCTGTCTCGCGCAGCAAGTCGGCTGTAGTGGGCGTGATAATTAACGGTTCATTAAGGTCTTTAATGAGTGCCGCCCATATCCGAACATCAGGGGCGTAATTTACCTCCCCCTCCCTGTCCTCGCCGGCCTGAGACCCCTTTAGTCTCAGCCGCACCACGTCCACAATCATTGATTGACCGTTCAGCCCCTTCACCTCTATCTGCTTGACCACAGGTAGGTTGAGCGGCCTGATTAGTTCTGCTCGCGCACAATTGTATTCGGCCCCGCTATCTATTAGAGACGATGTCACAGGGAGCCCTGTAATATACACTTTCATGTACTCTCTTACATAAGTCTCCTCCACGTCAATGCAATCCGGGTTTGTCGGCAATGCATGCTGTTCTATCTCTTGTATCAATGGTGGCCCGTCTTGACGCGTCTCGCTTTGTCTGTCTGCCTGTCTGCCTTGAGCTCTGGTCACGGTTGGCTGGACCGCACACGCGCTCACCTGCTTGCTTTTAGTTTGTTTGTTCTTCGAACACAGTTTAGCTCTGTGGTCTGGAGAAAAGCATAGGAAACAAAGGCCACGCTTTCTAATCTCGTCGGGGGTTGGACGTCCGTCTGTCCTGTTATTTGTCTGTGTCCCTCCCGGTCGGTCAGTCCACGTGTCCGTCTGTTTAGCTGTCGTCTGAGGAGGTGCTGGCGCTTTCGCGTAGCGTGCCTCCGTCTCACCCTCCTGAAGCCTTAATTTTTCTGCTTCCTCTTTCCCTTCTCTCCTCTGCTTCTCCTCCTGAAGCCTGAGCTTCTCAGCCTGCTTTTCCTCTAGCATTCTGAGTCTCTCTGTTTCCTCCTTTTCTTCTCTCCTCCGTTTCTCCTCCTGAAGCCTTAATTTCTCTGCTTCCTCTTTCTCTTCTTTCCTCTGCTTCTCCTCCTGAAGTCTGATCTTCTCAGCCTGCTTTTCCTCTAGCATTCTGAGTCTCTCTGTTTCCTCTTTTTCTTCTCTCCTCCGTTTCTCCTCAAGAAGCCATAGTCTCTCATCCTGCATCTCCCTAAGTAGCCTGCTCTCCTCCCCAATGATCCTGAGCCTCTCAGCCTGCGTCTCCCCAAGGAGCCTCAGTCTCTCTTCTTTCTCTTGTCGTCTCCTCTCTCTCTCTTCTTCGATCCTTCTCTGCCTTTCCTCCTTCTCTTCCTCTCTCCTCTCCGCTCTCTCCTCAAGCAGCCTGAGTCTCCGCTCCGCTTCCTCTCCTTCTTCTTTCCTCAGTTCCTCCGCTTCCTCTTTCTCTTCACTTCTCTGCCTTTCTTCTTCCTCTTCTAGTCTCCTCTCTCTCTCTTCTTCGGTCCTTCTCTGCCTTTCCTCCTCCTCTTCTTTTCTCCTCTCCACACTCTCAGCTTCCCTTCTCTCGTATTTTAATTGTTCGAGCCCGACTAGCTGCCTCAGCCTTGTCGAGCGAATACTGGTCTCTAGGCTACCTATGTTTACTTCCTCACTTACTTCTGGCGGGGCCTCCCGTCCAGAAACAATTATTTCGGCGCTAGCCTCTCGGAGCTGGTTCATATTCATGTAATTCAATTCCTTCTCTCCTAGTCCCATCTTTCTCAGATATGCGACTAGTCTGTGATGGGGCGTGTTCTGTACCCTCACTCTTTTCTCTACCGACAACTTATCCATCTTCCAACAGTCCGCTCACTAATAGAAAAAGATAAGTAAGTTAGAGGAGAGTCACCGCTGGTCAGAAATCAAAGAAAACAACGTCCTAAAATTCTACCACAAATACAACAAGAACAGAACTGAGCAAAAGGAGCTACGCAAAAGCCTCGGCTATTCGCACACCAATCCTCATCCAGACCTCAACCGCAACCTCACAGATTACCACGACTACCAGTAAGGACTTACCCTCTGATACGTCGAGCGTGTTCCGTCTTTTGGTATCTTGGCTGATCCGCTGTCCTCCGTTGCCACTCCCGTCCGTCGTTGCTAGCGATGGTCGGTCGTCCGTTGGCGCTCTTGTTCCTCGTCCTTGCCTGTTGCTGTCGGTTCCTTCGAGTCCTTCGTCCTCAGGAGTCCGGCACTCGATTTCTCCAGTTGCGAAGGGTTGTATTCGCCGCTGGTCCCGATCTGTTGAGATTCCTCTTTTCCGTTTCTGGTTCCGCTTTTCGTCGTGACGTCTTCAGTTGAAAATCCTGTCGACTGCGCCAATGTCGCAATCGGATGTCGCCCTGTCGCGTGTTTGCAGTGTGTTGATGTCGACCCTCGATTGCTTGTTCTTTTACTTGCACTTTTATTTAACGTGCCTAACTTTTCTATAGAAGATTCACGACGAACTTTGTTTAATTAATAAATGAATTTAATTAAAGAAACAAATATATATATACACTAACTCTACGGGAGCTTCCACGTAGTATTAAAGCGTTTAGATATTAAATCGGACTATCTCAAATGTTGCTTCGTACAGCCTAACTACAGATCGTTCTTTCGCGTCAGTCTCTGAATCTGACGGACTATACTCTGCCGCCCCGCTGGTCGTTCCTCCCGATGTTTCTCGCTCGACCGATGTTCACACGTCGCGTCCGTCAGCAGTATAAGTCCCGTGTTCTCCGTTCCCTTCTGTTAAGTAGGAACTCCAGCGTGCATCAGTCAGCCCCCCTCCCCACGTCAAGCTATCGTCAATTAGTGTCAGATTGCTCCTCGATACGCGGGTCGTCGCTCGCCTGCAGCGCGGGCGGTGTCTGGTTACACCATAGCCGCGAGGTGTCCTATTACACCTTGGCTGTGTGGTGTCCGATTACACCTGGGCCTCGCGGCCTTCATTGTTGCCCAAGTGGAGGCTGGCTTTCGTCCGTCATCATCCTATCTCGACCAGCAACGACGCTTACATCATAATGATGATGCCATCTCGTCGTTGTTGTCGATCTCCTCACGCGACAGAGGGCACGTAGTTGAGAGACCCAGGCCAACCGGTCGCAGGGATCCTTGGATCGACGAAAACGTCTCTCGAAACAGCGGGCACGGCGTCGCATCTGATGGCATTCGGCGTCAAACCAGGAAGCCAGAGGACGAATGCGGCTCTTGACGCTACGACGCGGAAGTACCTCATCTAGGAGCGACGTCGTGGTTGAAGTGTAGAGATCAAACAGTTGGGTAACTGTAAGACCGTCGAGAGAGGCAGATGTCGCGGAGAGTTGTGAGTTGCGGATGGCGACGCTGAAGGCCAGAGAGTCGAAGGATTTCCAACCTCGCAGCATTATATAATGCAATAAAATGCCATCGGACGACTATAGGACAATACAGAGTTATAAATAGGCTAATGTGGACGTCATAATTAGAAATTTATTTTGCGTACGTACACTTTTGTCCCCCCTCCCCCCCGTTCGCACCCGTACGCAAAATCGCCTAAATCCGACCCCCTCATTGCGTACGTAATATGTAGGCGGCCCTTTAAAATAATGGCGTGGCGCCCATTCAAACGGGCAGCGGTGGTAACGGATATGTACCGATCAAATTCATTGAAAAATTAGCAGAGTCGAGGCCATACGGTCGCAATATAAAAACGTGTACATTTAGAATTCTTAGCTTGACAGTTCAGTTAAGTTTTCTCTCTAGTTGGTTTGTATCGATCCCAACGATTACCTCGCAACTGATCGCCCACCGTCCAAGGAAACTATTGAGTTTCATCCGATTCGGTCACGAGTTGACAATTTGCCCTATTCTGCGGTGCCAACCTACTCCGTCAAAAGTCTATGCCCAACTGAAGACTTTAAAGCCCTAGGTTTTAGGTTTGGCGGTTTCCCTCGTAGAATGAAGTGACCAACGACTGTAGGCGGTTCAAGTAAGCATCTGTCGGCCAATGGGCGTTGATTTCATTTTGGTTTACACATCTTACAAGCATAGGCTGCTGAATTTAATTATATGCATAGCCTAGGCAACATCGTCCGCTTTGTGGAATGGAGGCGAGGCGCAGGGACGGTCGGTCGATCGGTGGTAGCCCCCACCCTAGGCCCTTCACCCTCCCTCTGGCCCTCTAGCGGTCGGACGGATGGATGGAGATGCATCGCTAGGGCAGACTAGACCCGACAGGGCATACCCCGTACAGGCCCTACCTCGATCAATTGACCACTTGTATATATATAACCGAGCTGTGGGTCGACTAATTTGTGTATACGAAAGCCAGGTAAGCTGGCTAGAGGTCATACCTGTACTTCTAGAATGTATACAAGTTGTTCCAATTATCCAAATTTACCCCCCCCCATACACTCATATTACTATGGAGTTCATTGCTATGAAGATACTTACAGGGTTGAGAAACAAGTCTGTAGTTTCTATATGCGATTAGATTGCCATGAACAAATACGAACTTACTATTGTGGTAGATGGCGATCAAGAGGAAGCCATACGGGCATTTTTTGCTCACAACAACTGGAATTTTGAAAAAATTGGTAATTATGAAGACGATGCGTATATATATATATATATATATATATATATATATATATATATATATATATATATATATATATATATATATATATATATATATATATATATATATATATATATATATACTGAAATTGTATAAATTGTTTTGTGTGGTGAACCCTGTACAAGTAGGCCCTATTGTTCTTCAGGTAGCGCTATACGTGCGCAAATAAGATTGAACTAAGATTTATAAATATTAAATTAAATTGCATTTATTATCCTTGCAAATATTTAGCTCAAACCATGCTATAGAAATACATAGTAATAATAACATCAGCAATGTTAGTATAATGACAACTGATGTGAACAGCAGTAACAGCAGTAATGATAATAAATGGCCAATTAAAAATGTAATTATTAAAATTACCATGATTATTATTATTACGATATGTAATAAGACAATAAACATATGCATAACCCAGCTAAGCTGTCGTTCAAGTCAAGTCGAAAGAGCTAATTGTATGTTGATGACATTATAAATATATCTCCAACCAATCGAAACTGCCTTTGTTCCAATTGCAGAGTTGGAACCACCAAAGAGAAGAAAATCTTGTATGGATGCCGCTTCGAAGGAGGTCTTGGTCGCGTCCAATGGAAATAGTACAGAGTCAGAAATTGAGGCTCAAAACAGTCATGACATTCAAGTGTCAGCTGATCATTTGCAGCTGCAGGGTGAAAATCATCAATCGGAAGGCGCCTGTCCTCTTTGTTTTCTCTCTCCGTGCGTGGGTTCTGCATCTCCAGGTTGGCTTGGCGGAGGACAAGCAGCGCATGCAGCTAACAGTCCAATACGAAGAGTAATTTATGGAAAATATTGGAAGATCATTTGCAACTTGGGTGGGTGGACGAGCCCATTATATCTGGCCAAGAAACTAACGGAATCGAACGGTGTACTTCACATGCGGGAAATAATGCCAGATTGCGTAGTGCGAAAAGTGAGATCGTTGTATCCGAATCCAACAGGCACGCCTTACATGGGCCACAAGTGGGAGTAACATTGATACTTTGGATAATTCGCCGGACTTTGTTTAGACAGAGAGATTTTTATTGTACACTTACTTTCTGACATAAAGCAGAATTTTATCGATTGTGAGCTGCTTATGTACACCTGTCATAGCTATGATTCAATGTAACATAACATTCCCCCATTTTAAATTTATATAGCGCCTCTTCAAGATTCCTACTCAGAGGTGGATTTAAACCTGAATTGCCCTCAATTGCTCGGCGCCACACGAAAACCACGTTACGGAGACTAGGTTTTTCATAAGTGCTATGTCAAATCAATTTTGCAATGGCCACAGTCCCTTGTCCGTTCAATCTTCTTTTTTTCTTGCTTGGATTAGGACCTCGTTGAGGGGGGGTAAGCCACAGATTCATTTTTATACAGATTGGAGCATCTTGTTACAGATCGGATGCCCTTCGTGGCATCAACCACAGTTTTCCGCTGTGGACCTAGTCTTGGTGATGAACACATGCCCGCTAGGCAGAGGGTCATCAGGCTTATTTAAATTGAGTCATGTGCTCCCATGTCACAAGGCTGTTATTGGATATTTGCAGCTTTTAGTTGTCAAGCAAAATGCCACTCTTTTTCTACAGTGTGCCCTACTAGCCTTGCCGCTGTTGGTCCGCGACTGCTTATTCGTCAGATATAACCCTGCTTATTTCGCAGCTGACCTCTATTTCTAGAGGTCGTTCCACTATCCGCCACCTGTGGACGCGTGTGATAGCAGTCAGCTCTGCCACACATCAGCTCTGCCACACATCTCTCTGTCCTATGCCAGGCCAAAATCCGGGGAGGTCAAGCAGAGTAGACAGCAGAATGCTAAGGTGGTTATGTGTAATGACGGTTGATGGTTATGTAGCACTGATATGTTTGATTTTAGTGTATCATACAATATTGTCACAGCTCTTACGGTTATTCTACTGTGTAGGGTGCATTGCTTTCATTTGAAAAGCTCTCACTGTCTCCTAATTGGTCGTCATCGGATTCGTCCGAAGAGATTTCACTCTGGCAGGTCTCCTTATCTGCAGAAGTTTCTGTCACAGACTCCGATATTGCTTTAGATGCTGACCACACGGCAATGTACAAATTCCAAATGTTCTCAACAAATACGTAGGTCTTGCGCCGATACACTTTTTTCCCGATTTGGCGACGTGGGTTTTTCGAACGAACAGTCGTGCATATAGACGTGTATGGTCTGTCGACGTGTTCGTTCCAGTCCAAGACAGCCAGATTGCTCCGCAGCTCGTACATTAAATTCCCGTAGTGTATCCGTTTATCCAGATAGATCAGACAAACGTTATTAAAACTTTCCACATAAAATGTGTCGTGGCCTTTGACATAATCTTCAGCGTGCTTGTACACTACCAACGACCGAAGAAAGTCCTGGAGCATTGTAATTGCAGCCTCATTTGAAACAATTCGAACTTCAATCATATGCCCCGGCTCTTTGCAGTGGGAAGTTTCATGGCACTTGCTGTGGTTGTTCTGAAAATGAGGGATGCATGATTCTATGAGCTTACGCAGGGTTTGGGCATCTCCATTGCAATTGTCCATACACCAATAGACGTGGTTTCGAATGGCAGCACCCTTGTCAGAAAGCTCGGGATGCCATGTTTTTCCAATGTTTTTTTGTGCTCCTTGCCCAATTTTTTTCACCCCGGCTGTTATAGGACGGGTGCAGTGCCAGCGGTCATTGGAATTCCTGGCTTGCTTCCTCTCACGTAGGCGCTTGTTGATTGTCATGTTTCGATCATGCACATGATGGGCAACTTTAATGTTGCTGAGATCCAGGCTCTCGTACATCCTGTCGAATCCCACTGCCTCGTGACGCTGTGAACAGTTATCATCATTCCCGTTAATGTGTTGAATATCAACGACTTTGTGAGTTTTCAACCCGATAGCAACATGGTCGGTGTGATAACTATTTCGTCTACAATGATGTCGTGCGTCAGTCATTATAGAGATAGCTCCATCAGGCGACAGTGAAGACTCCTGCGCTCTAGCGCCAAATATAGATTGCTTTCGCAGGTTCTCAGAAATGGCACTAAATGTAACCATATTCCTCCTGCGGAAAAGGTCTGACAATAGTCCAAACCGACTGAAGTCGCTAAAGCGCTCGTACTGTATGGGTGTCATACCAGAGGCCAGGTAGCTCAACATCACTCGGTGGTTGACTTCAAATTCCTTCCGCTCGCTGTCTATTGTGGATGAGGAACTCCACTGAAAGGAGTGTTTTTTCGCACACTCCATATCCACCGACAGCACATGACCACTGTGTGTCCATGACTTCACTGAATACGGCGTCACACATGTGGATGAATGTTGTGAGATTGTGTCGATCAACTGGGCAATGCTGGAGCACTGCCCAACAAAATTCTCATGTGCAGTCTCCAAAGCTGTTGCTGGAGCTGCTGATATTGCTGCTGTGACAGATGCTGGATCAGTCAGTGAAGTTGATTCACTTACTTCTTCCGTGACTGAAGACATCGTGAGTGTCTGCTGCGGATGTTGAGTTGCAGAAGAGAGCTTATTGGTGTCAACATCCATTATGACTTTCACCAGAACTTCTCTCAAACTTTTTACTCCCAACGCCAAGCGAATGTCCTCACATTTTTGCTCAAATTTAAGTTTATCACTGTCGGTTGTAAAAGTTAATTCAAAATGTTTCCTTACAGAAACGTAAGGGTAGCTATAACTCTTGGTAGATCCATCAGACAACCGTTTTTTAAATGTTCGCATGTTGCCAACTGCAACACCTGAAGTCGGTGTCGTTGGTACAGCGTAGTCTCCATCCATCTTTGGAAATAGTTCGATATAATGATACTAATATATGTCCACTAACGAAATACAATGTTATACTACTATAAGGTCCACTACTGAAATAAGATAATAATATAATATACAGACACGAGATATAAGCTGTATCGACTATGCGATTTAAAATGGCTATGAAGTGAAGAAATTACGAAGCTCAACTCTGCTGCAGCGAAATTCAAACTAGAATGAGTACTGCAAACCAAGACTCAATTGTGAAAGGACATTTCCTAAGTTCATTTCCTAAGTTCATTAGCATAATTTGGCATGTGACCTAGTCTCTCTTCCTTAGGCTGTATATTAGCATCTGATACTGGTGCAAATTCTTAGAATATGAAATACAGCTTATTGTCTTTAGTGTTCCGGGTATAATAAGGCAACGGTGACAGCATCAACAGCTGGCATTTATATACAGGTTTACGACCCAAAGCTCGGTTATATATACAAGTGGTCAATTGATCGGGGTAGGCCAGAGGGAGGGTGAAGGGCCTAGGGTGGGGGCTACCACCGATCGACCGACCGTCCCTGCGCCTCGCCTCCATTCCACAAAGCGGACGATGTTGCCTAGGCTATGCATATAATTAAATTCAGCAGCCTATGCTTGTAAGATGTGTAAACCAAAATGAAATCAACGCCCATTGGCCGACAGATGCTTACTTGAACCGCCTACAGTCGTTGGTCACTTCATTCTACGAGGGAAACCGCCAAACCTAAAACCTAGGGCTTTAAGCGAAACTCCGTGCACCCCTTTGGATAGTCTTTTATAAGGCAAACAGGCTTCCTGTTCCCAGTGTACATATTTTACACTGTATATATATATATATATATATATATATATATATTAAGCTGTAGTTATTTATTTAGTTATTTAGTTATATATATATATATATATATATTGTTGGGTGTAGGCGCCTATACCTGACCGGATGGCACGTGTGGTAGACCTATGGAAGGATGGGTCTTGCTCCGGAAATAGACTAGCGCCAAAACTAGCTATATAAAGCGTAGGCGATATCAGGTGCCTTAGTCTGCAGTAGGATTCTTGTTAGTGGCAGGCTGGTGCTATTGTTTGAGCCGACGTTGGCTTTAGTCGCCCTTGTGGCTGACACTTGTATTTCGGACGGTCGACGCTGAAGGTCTTATTTAGACTTGTTGACTCGTGTTTGATGTCGGACGTTGATCTGTGTTTCGAGACTGTTCGGATGTCGTTTGCTTCGTCTTCTAGTTAAGGTAGTATAAGTTTGCTTGTATTTTTGCTTATTAAATTGTTAAATCTTAACAATAGTACGCAAAGACGCCAATGAGTACCTTGTAGGAACGGAACAATAGGTTCCGGAACGGAATAATTATGGGCGGACTAAAATTCCGAGAAAACGGGATTGGGGATTGGGAGGGGTCTCAATAAACACTGAAAACAGTTCAAAACACTTTAAATGAAATAAAAAAAACTAAATTAATGTTTTTATTATTAAAATAAATAAATTATATTTTAGTACCTGAAAAAAGGTGCCGGAACGCCGTTCCGGCTGAAAAAAGCACTGTATATATATACATATATAGATATATATATACAGATGTGATATGCACAACGCACAACATCTATCACAAGTAACCAAAGTCATCGAATCCACAGTAAGATAAACATAATACGAATAACAAGGGGATCGTCATACGTACAAACCTTCCTGCGTTCGAAGCTGCCAGTCGGTAGTCTCACTGAGTGAGCTGACAGAAACTGCACTTATTGGAAGCGGATGTGAGTCCTGCCAATGCAGGTGGACGTTCGCTCCTACCTCCGAACCATAGCCTATGGCGATCAAACCTTTCTCCCAGCTAATCCAGAATTCACGATATTGCGTACAATGCAGAGTACAGCTGAGGTGGCGATGGATTTTGCGTTCGTTGTCCCTGTGTATTTCGAGCTGATCAAGACCTTGACCGACGCCAATGAGTACCTTGTAGGACCGGATGTTGGTCATACCAAGTACTTCAGACAAAACCAAAGTGACATCTGAGCAGGCCATCACAGAAAAGACGAGAAACGGTCGACCGCTGGAGGTCAGTGTCAGGGTGTCGAAGTAACCCATACTTCGACTCAGAACGTTCAGCTGGTAAACTGGTAACAGAAATACGTCAGCAGCATATAAAACTTTTAACAATTGAGTTACTATTCAGGTCTCATATACTTTATATTTCATTGTCTTGCCAATTTTTTATTGACATAAGGAAGAAGGTCTTCTGTTCACAGTAATCAGTGCCCATAATTGCTGACTCACTTCCTAGCTCTGAGTTTTGAATTTGTTTTCTCGCTGTAAATGCATGTAACACAAAATCATAATAATGTAATTACAATGATAAAGTAACTTGCAGCAGAGAATTTTGTAGCGATTGTAATCATATTTGTACCTTGCTTAGTGGAGAATTCCCAGATTCCGTCGCTTTTGTAATTATCTACCGAATTGAGAAGCATTATTGAGTTGATAGGTTGTGGTGCTTCGTCTACCCATTCCAACAACTGCGATTGTGGATAGAAGCCTTGGCCGACCTTTATCACTCCATTCTTCCAGCTGACCCAAAACGGTCGTTCGACCCAACAGCTCAGCAAGTCCGGATACGCAACATTTTTTACCTCGCTGAATGTCTTAGCGTTGTAAATTGAAAGGACCAAGTTGTCTTTCATCCCGATGCCAATCTCATACATGTACACTGAGAAATACTCGCTGTAGAGGGCGAGTGCTGCGCTGGAACAAGCCTGCACTCGAAACTCAAGGTACGTTTTCTCGGCAACGATCAAATTCACCCCTGTGGAGTATGTGCGCGATGACGTATACGCGATGTAAGAGCTTTCTGCACAGATAAATAATTACACAAGAACGATGCTGTTAAGAAATGTAAGGAAGAAAATAACTTTATTGTTGGAGTTAGTGCACAGAAATTGAGGCCGAAGATCAGGCCAATGACCACAAAGAGGATAAATTTATGACTCTGACTGAAAGCTTTGAAGTTTGCCTGCCATGTGTGTCGCAAGACTTTCTGAACAAATATACCTCAAGGCGAATACATTTGTAAAGCTACTGCTTAGACAGACAGAGAGACAACCAGACAGACAGGCAGCCAGACAGTAAGACAGACTAACAAACAGAAAGTCAGACATACAACCAACCAGCCAGCCAATCAGACGACCAAACATACAGACTTATAGCTTAAATGAATCAACACCTATAGAAGGAAAATGGTAGAAACAGAAATGAATGCATAATAAACAAAATGTTGCGTTTAGGAGACAAACTGGCCAACGGACAAACCTTGAACGTAACTGAACTGCCAAGAAGCCACGGCTCCAAAGCCACTGGATATTCCTAGTCCGTGAACGGTGTATGGATTAGGATCTTGCCAATGCATTAACTGATCCATTCCGATCTCTCCTCCTCGTCCGACGCGAATCAGGCCCGAATCCCATCCGATCCAAAACGTGCGCAATTCCGTGCAGTTGACTATCCCCGGCGTGCTGATTGCTACCCATGAGTTTCCTTGCGTCGCGTTTCGAATGAGGGACTGCGTGTTCCAGTGAGCTCCAAGAACGATCTCGTACGTATGAATATACGTGATGCCAAGCTGACTCGACAGAGCGATGTGGGCATCATTGCACGCCTTCACCTTGAATACCATCGCCTTTCGATCGTCGACCGTTATCCAGGTGTAGTTGTAGCCATACGCGTTCGGAGTTTCAGTCTCAACAACTTTCCCTGCAAGTGTTTGCAACAAAAGTCAGCCTGTCTACCTAATGCTAAGGAGAGATTACCTGCAAGAATGCTGTGTGACAAATACTTAGTTCAGTGAAAGACAGCCACCAAGTACAATAAGAAATGCAAGAAATCTTTAGGCTAATGAATCGAAACACGTACAGTTTAAAGCGTCATATATATTTAAATTGATATGAAACGTTTGTCATATGAGTGTCTAAGTCTATACGTATCCAATCAGCAACTGAATCGACTTTTAGCGTCCATGACCAATTTGATAACTCTTTTGTGCCGCTTCATACAATATACAACAGAGTTTGAAATCACCTGACTGCTGGTTCAATGTCCAGATGCCGTGAACCCCTCTGGTGTTGATTGAAAGAGCTTCGACAATCAGATACGGAATGAATGCCTCCAGGATAACCACTTCGTTTATGCTGCCTTGTCCAAACCTCACGTAATCGTACGAAAACTGAATCCAGAACTCCCTCTTTGAATCGCAGTTCAGTATGCCGATGGTGCTCTTTTCGACTTGCGTAGGTTCTCCCTCAAGTGACTTTATTACGGACTTGGTGTTTTCTTCAGCACCGATGACGACCTCTGCCAGATAGTGAGTTCCATTGGACAGAGAGATAATCGCTTCTTTGCACGCGACCACTTCAAAGGCAAAACCCTTCCTGTGAGTCGCCAGCCGGAAGTACCTCCGCCCCGCAAAGTCATCCGATGGTGTCTGAACAACGTACGACTGACCTGAAGAAGAGAAGACATTTCTTTCAAGTGATGCCACTATATGGACTCTTGACACCAAACTCTATTCCCTGTGCGAAAGCCGACCGGTAGAAAAGATAAGATGTAGCCTACTCATCAATCTTACACAAGGCGACTGGACATAGAGTGCTCCTGTACAAAGTCTAAGAAATTAATCTAAATCATTATTATGAATCGTTTTCGTTCTTTCAAGTGATGCCACTGTATGAACTCTTGACACCAAACTCTATTCCCTGTGTGAAAGCCGACCGGTAGACCGAGTCGACTGCTAAGATCGACAAGATCAACTCTATCGACTGCCGTCGACTCGATCGACTTCGCAGATAAACAATCGACTTATTCGAATTTTGTCGACTTGAACTGGAGTCTGTTGGACAGAATTGCTGGTGACTGATGCAATGTTATACTCTCGTAAGTATTAAACCACTGGAAGGCCTCTGTCACCGTCGAATCGATCAGTCACAAGGATATCGGATAAAGTCCGGGATTCCAAGAACAAAAATTAGTACCAGCTGGAGAAGTAAGACGTTGGTAGAGGAGGCGTAAAGTATCTAGCTTACAGTTAGTTCAAGAAACTTTAAGGTGCTTTTTATTACCAGTTAAATTACTACATCAGTCTGTTGTGTATTGAGTAAGGGTAGCGGGTTCTTAGTTATAGTTCAGGAGATGCCAAACGGTGCAGCAAAACAAAAACTACTCAATTCTACGACAATTATTGCAACTATTAGTCGTTGTCCGAACATTGAAAACATGTTAGTCTCCAGCTAATCGTAACTTTTGTCAACCTATAGAAGTTCTGCGATAATGTGCAATCGCTTATCGCATGCGCATTTAGTTGTTGACCAAGAGAAAATTATCAAGTACGAAGCTCAGTTTGTTCATGGCGTGTGACGATGTGGAGGACCGCCTTCCATTCATCAAGAGATCAGTTACAGAAAACGTTCTTTCACCTGCCGCTGACGATGCGTCGACTGCGAGATATTTGCACACTAGTGCAGTGCAACGCGCTTGATGTTCTTACAATAGCTTCTTGGCGATAGTCTGTATGACATATGCATATGTCATCGTCCAAACTTCATCTTCAAAGTGTCTATTAATTTAATACTTTTGCAAGACGGTTCCGTTTCATTATGTGAACCTTTGGATTGGCAGCCGCTGGAACCCCATCAGCGGATTGAGTGGAATGCGGCCTGAGACTTCCCAGAAGTAGATCAAGTTTCTCATCAAACGACATTTCAATGTTTTCTTGTTTTTTGATGTCCAGCAGGCTTGCAAAGTTTAACGAAGTCTGTCATAGGAAATCGTTTGTCGACATGTACTAAATTCTTCGTGTTGAGCGAATCGATTTTATCCAAGTCGGTCGCGCTGCCTTCGCAAGCCTTTATCACCTTTACACGTGTTATTGGAGTGATAGACATGCCATTGGCGACATCAATGAGTTCTTGAAATGAGTTCTTGAAATAACGCAAGCAGTTTGCACAGTTGTTGGAATAATTTCCACTCGGTCGTTCTAATACACATATCGTAGTTGCCTGTTCCTTCAGCGCTTCATTGACTTCGTCCCTTAAACTAACCAAAGTCGACATAATTTTTCTTCCATCGAGTGACCACTTCCAGTCGCAAATGCCGATACGACTTGCCAATGCTGTTGGGTTCAGATCCTGTAGATTCCACGTATCTCTTTCCCGAAAGCATAATATGCGCCATCGTCTTCGTCTCCCTTGCATTCATTCGATTAGGTCAGCGGCATGTTACTCTCCGTACTGGTAATGGCATACGCCGCCTGAACTTTGCTAACAACTGTTTCTGTCATCTGAAATTTTATCCTTTCTTGTTCCATTATGTCCAGGGTGGGAATTGTTAGGGGTTCAACCCCATAGACTTTCTTAGGACCTCACAGTTAAGTCTTCATTGCACATTCCAGGGGGTCGTATCCAACCCTCTCAGTTGTGCTAGTGTTGTTTGGCATTATTTGAGTCAGAGTCTATGACAAAAAGAAGAAATTTTGATGGTGTATCATGTATGCATTTTGAATTTTCTTAGCAAAGAAATTTATTTTGATTCGAGTGTAACTTGCAAAACTGCTAGCGTTTAAATCAGATGCTTTCAAATTTCGTTGGCATCAGTTTCCAAATACGGATAAAATGTTCAACCCCCCCCCCAGTCTTGTTTCTGCAATTCTCACACTGATTACGTCAGTTTTCAAATAAAGTTTGGTGACGACCTCTTTCCAACTGTTTATTAGGGACTTCAGCTCTGGAATTTTGTTCATAGCGTCAGACATAATTAGTAAGTCAGTGAATGTGAACAACAGTGTTGGAATGCATTGACTTCAGCAGTCGATTCGTTTTCTTCATGCTCGAAGCGCCATCATAAGTTGTGAATAGAATTTTCTGGTTGTTCCAAGCCGAACGTAATAAGATCATTCTCCACATAACGATGCTTGATCACAACCATGATGTTTGATCATAACCATGCATGTAATCCAAAAGGCGGATAGCAGTTGGTATATTAAAGGATATTCTTATCTTATCTTTTCTGTTCCGACTCGCCTAGCGCATCTTGAGGGGTTAGTTGGGCAGGACAGTGTAACAACAGCCAAACTCCCTGGTGTAGCAGGCAATGATTCCAAGAAAGTAATACACATAATCTTTATCAGTTCATCAAGCAAACGTAAGGCACATATTTGTCACGTATGCCAATTAGCCAGTAATTTTCTGCTATAGGTCGCGATACAGCTGTGGTAGAACTGTTAGCCTCAGTGATTGTTCTGACAGTATATGGACTTGTGGAAAACTGCTGGTTGAAGAAGTACTTGAATGCTTATCTTTTATAGTCGAATATAGACACTTTTAATTGCACACGGTCTGGAAAAGAACATAGGATTGAGAAGGTTGGCTACACGTCGTGGAAACGACAACGTTTTTGACTTATAGTGTTGTAGACCTTTATAGTAGTCAGACCACTATCAGGATCTACAACACTAAGTAAAAAGCATTTTTCTACTGTTGTCCCACATGTGCATACCTGCACCCGAAAATAAAGCAGTTTGTGAGACGGTTCGACTTTGAAGACCCTTATCACCATGAAGACATAGAGTAATAAGGTTAAGATTTGTTACATACAGAGTGAACTATATGCAGATAACAGAAATGTAAAATATTGGCAATAGTTTTTGTTGTCTTCACGGCTAAAATGCTATGAATATTGCATATTGCATATTGCATAGGCTTCTAAAAAAAAATTAAACTTGCAACTGCATTTTTTTACCATTTTTACACCAATATTTGTGGGAAAATAATTGTTTCAATTCAGAATGATTTACAGAATCACAAATTACACGAAAAGTTGTACAAAATCACCAAATTTTACAAGCCTATGTGCATCCGTTTCAGAGATACTGGCCTCTGAACATGTTACCAAGTTCAGACATGTCACGAGTGCTTCACACCACCCTCCATTACCCTCAGCCACAGGGCTGTAATCGAGGGTATACGCGGGTATACAGCGTATACTCACCTCTAGAGACCGTATACTCACCGCACAGAAATTTTTATTTATTTATATTAAAATACTGTAGCGTATACTCACAAAAATACTGTAGCGTATACTCACCTCTAATTCGTTTCGGAAAACTAACCGGTAGCGTATACTCACCTCAAATTTTACCACTACAGCCCTGCTCAGCCATACAATGCAGAGACATTGTGATAGGCTTCTAAAAATGTTAATCTGATGTACAAACATTTGAAACTACAAAATAGCAAAATTACAGCCAAATCCGAGATAGTTCTCTTACAGGGTCTCAGTGATTTCACATGGAATGATCCCGGTGAGAAGTGTCAAATCTCACATTATTAATTATTAATGTATCCATTTGCACACCAAGCAAATGGATACATTGAATAGACCAACAGTTTTATGTATTTTTAAAACTGAAGAAGTTTAAAACACATTTTGTGTTTTATTGTAGTGTACGACTGTAGGTAATAGGATAATAATGTTTTCATCATAAAAATTATCTTCACTTACTTTAAACTTAGGTCTAAATTTAAACTTAAGATAACGGTTATTCGCGCAATATTTAGTTTTAATAAAATTAATAATGTCTCATTTTCTTGGCCAAATGAATCTGCAAAAATTAGCCCGCGATTGACATATGGCCCCTGAGCTGCCCTTAAAATCTTAGGGCGGCCTTCTGTTAAAGGAAGTTGCCCATCACTGACCTAAATGTTGCCACACGTAAGTGTACGAAGTCGACGTATTTAGCTCCTTTCTAGCAGATACTCGACAGACTTTTAGATATCCTCGTTACTGATTATAGTGCAGACATTTTCCTAAACTACCGCATTTTGAATCCATCGTTATCTCTCGATTTCTCACCTTAAACTACGAAAAGTTATAACTATATAATTTTATAACCTCCACTATACGAAAACAGCGAAAAGGCTTATAGCTCGGACGAATACTGCCGTTGTGTGCCTACACATAATTACGTCATTAAATCACATCTGACGTTGCTGCGAGCAATAGTAAGCAAAATATTTCCATAGTCGAGTCAAGTTCAAGAAAAATCCATCAACTGGGCTTGTTAAAACTTAGATCAACTCGACTTGCAAATTGACCAAGTCGAAAATGTTTCGACCAACTTCGACCGAGTTTCGACCAACTTCTTAGGCTACACAAACCTTCTACTCACTGTTTCCAGTTGTTTGATTGCAGCTGTTTTGTAATAGTTGCGCCTGGGCTGAGATACCGTCATTCATTCAAGCTTCTCTGGCTTTTTTGAGAATTGCCGATTTAACTGCAGTAAAAGTGCGTTTACCGGACCAGCGCATAAGAATAACAGAATAGCTGAACCATCAGAGCATAAAACATTGAATGCGCTTACTTTGAACAAGATTATGTGCTGAAACTAAATAAAGTACGGACACTGATCTGGGAGATCTGCAGAAAAATAAATCTAGAATTAATAGTTAACTGTTGGAATTCACTGTTTAAATTCAGGTTTTACTAGATTAAATGACAGTTCAGTCATATTATCGTCCATTAAAACCAACGACCTCTTATATATAACGATTAAAACCAGCGCGAAGAAGGCAGGACGTATAAGAGAGTCCTGCTTTAGAGCCACCTGTAGCCTAGAATGAGTATAACAAGTTAATTCTAATATTAACAGAGAAGAAAGTTGAAATCGCGTTGTTCAAACCTGCATTAATTCCAAATTCCCATACCGCAGCTGTAGGAGAATCAGTGTCGAAAGCCAAGGATCGAATTTTATACGGGGATGAATCCTGAAGCTGTAGAAATCCACTTTCTCCGGGTACTGGTCCCGAACCTACTTGGAAGAAGCCACCACCCCAACTGACCCAGAAGTATCGCGTCTCTTTGCAGTGCAGGACGTTTGGAGTTGAAGCTTCCATAACGTTTCCACCGTCGAGTCCGTCCTTCCCGATCTTCGAAACCTGGTTTCCGCTTGTGCCAATCATGATCTCATAGGAACTCACATCGACAACCTTCGTGTAGGAAGCGAGTATGATCCGCGCATCGTAACAACTTTTGACTCGAAAAACAAAGCTCTGCTTATCCCTCACCGTCACCCAGTTTGATTTAAAGCTGTCTCCTGATACAGATGAAGTCTTCACTGCTGTAGCTAGAACTGAAAAGAAACAAGTCGATAAATATAAAATGGAAATAGCTGCTAAGCCACGTTAGTATGCCATATTGGTAAGCTGTTGATAGTCAAATGTGATAAAGTCTGACAATTTCACATCACCGTCATGTAGCTGGTGGAATTACTTATGTAATCTTGATCCAGACGGTTCAATTGAGTGTTCTCTGCTGCATATTCTAACAAACCTGCAGATATCGTAGATTGCAAGTTTTTAAGAGGCTGGACCCACCGCCACCGATGCCAGCAAAAGAGAGGTCACATGCTGGAGTTTTATTGCCAGGTCCTAAACGCTCTTATTTGATAAAGTCATCTTACAATCCAGAATTGAGTTCAACACCAAACTCATACTACAGACTGTAACGTTTTACCAGCGTTATTTTACGCCTGCGAGACCTAGACAGCACTAAGGATCTAAACAAAAACCTGGATAGCTTTCATAGATAATGCATTGCAAAAATTCTCAAAAGTCAAGGGCGGCGCTACACCAGGGCGCGCCAGGGCAAATGCTCTGGTTAAAAAGCCTTTGGCCTGGTCGATTCCCTGCCAGAATTTTTGTCCTGTCCAGGATTTGTTCGGGCATATTTGTTATATCATGAGATATAAATTAACTAAATTCACTGAAATATTAAAATTTGCTTTACAAATGTCCAAACCCGTTCAGCTTCCGGGGGGCTTCGCCATCTGACCTCCTGACTATAGACAACTATAGGCCTAATAGTGCTGGGGTCGATTTATGGCAAGCGCGGTAGCGCGATCGTATAATTATGGTCGCCATTTAAGCTCGCGCACCGCGCTCCCCATAAATCGCCCTCTGAACTGGTTACTTCTATGACTACCCTGGCTATGCCCTGGTTACAAAAAAGTCTGTCGCCATCACTATCAAAAGTCCCTGCAGAAAACTGGTTGGCTGAGAAAGCTACTGCAAGAACGACTCGGAACAGTCTGCGTTTCTTCTTATCTGGCAGTAGGCCCTACTGAAAGAAGAGAACCAAAGGTCTAATGAATAAATTTAGCCTCCTGGACTAGAAGAAGACACTTGGCAAATCAAAGTCAAATGGAACGGAATAATGAAAAAAAGACAATACAATAAAAGCCACCTGAAAGAATTAGACTCTGGATAGCACTTTGACCATACAGGGGTTTCTCGGGTGAAGGATGTTGACAACGATTGCTATAATTATGATGGCTTAACCATTAACATTAGGGGTCAGCCGGGTAGACATTTTCCACCGAGTGCCGAATCCGAGTATTTGGATGTACTGTTTGCCGGATCCGGGTACGAACCGAGTACTGTTTGTTACATGTGCAAAGCTTCACACTTTCATGCAATGAAAAATTATTGAAATATATTTCTGCACTTGTAATAACTGACTAATACACTTTGAATTTTAGAAATAAATAATCAATTAAATGGACCTTACTTCCCTTGTGGACTTCTGGTGTTGGTGTTTTTTGTACTTTTCTTCTTCAAAATGAAAATGTTAAATGAAGCGCAAAGCTGATATTATGAGCCTACAAATTCCGGCATGTGAGGCAGACAAGCAACTATTTGCATGTACAGTATTTGCCGAGGCGAATACTTCCGAATAGTGCCAAAAAACGGGATATTCAGCCGAGGCGAATGTCCTAGGCGATTTCCGGCTGACCCCTAATTAACATTACCTGTTTTCATGACGAACTCCCATTCCTGTTGATGTAGAAGATCCCCAGTTCCGAGATGTAGCGTCTTCAGACCCCTGTTATGAACTGGATCATCGACTATTGCAAGGATGTTCGTGTAAGGATTGTTTCGCCCTATCTCGATCATTTGGTCACTCCAGCTCAGCCAAAACCGACGAAACACATCACAGCTGATCAGGTCTTCAACCTGAAAAACTTTAGAGACTGTCACATTAGAATAGTCCAAGTATATAATCTCGATGATATCGAACCCTGAAGTGGTAAGTTCCGGTCTTCCTTGTCCGTCCTGTCGCTTCTGCGTTCCACCAATGATGATCTGATAGGCAGGTGTAGAAGTCAGATTGTCGTGAGAAGAACGGAGCTCAATCTTTCCAAACGCACACGTTTTCAGTCGGAACATAAACAACGTCTTTCCTGCAATGTCGATCCAGTTCGATTCAGCAGGGTTGTCACTCTGCGTTCTCAGCAGCATCGCACCATCTAAAAATACAGCAAATATAACAACAGTCAACAACCGAATACATGAGTCTCAACAAATAGTATTATCTCCATCTCAATCAAAAAAGACCCTCAATACTAACCGCCGCCTTATCCAATACCTTGGCCTGCTGGGTGACTTTGGCCCAAATTGAAATATTAGTTTGTAACCTTCTGGCCTTCCGTAGTTATCACGTGATTTCGACTTGATTTACGAATAACAATGGATAAATATGTAGCGCATATTCTTAAAAAAAATTTGGTTGATTTCATTGTAAAATTTGTTGACATTTTCCCGAAATGTTTGTAAGCCTAAAAAAGTCAAACTTTGAAGAAGTGCAAACTTATTTTTCTGTGAGAAAGACCGTTAATAATACCGTGGGTGATAATAACACTTTTCAATGTATATTGTAGTGGCATGTGTATGGCGCACCGTTTGCTCCACGATGTCACCAATAAGTACTTTATAAATGCAAGCAAAGTTTTTGGGGTGACTTTGACCCACGTTTTAAAGTACGGTACTCCTGGGGATATTTCGACAGTAGTGTCTGCATGGAAACATTCTTCAGCCCATCTCGTTCTTCGAAACATCCTTCATGGATATCGATATTCTCAGACGCTTTAAATTGTAACCATAGCATAATAAATAAAAATCAGCATAGTTACTAGCTACAACTTCACGAAAGTAGCATAGCTAGCTTCCTATGCTTTGCATCAGCGCACCTTCGGTATGGCTGAACTCCCATTCATCCTCCACGTTCAATCCGCTGAACCCGATTGCCGTCACCGCATGCGGATTCTCGTATTTCCAGTGCAGAAATCGTCTCTCTCCTAGGGCCAGTCCTTGACCGACCTCGATGAGCCCTCCTTCGTAGCTCACCCAGAAGTACCGAGTCTCGTTGCAGCTGAGGATGCCTGGCGTATGCGCAGAGATCGAAGGCGGTTGATAGTACCCTGGACGAATGTCGGACTGGTTGTTGTAGTATCCGCCGATGACCACTTCGTAGGTGAAGGTTGAAGTATCCATCGCTGCACAAAGGGCGACGAATGCGTCGTTGCACGCCTTCACTCCGAACTTCACGTAAGACTTCTGAGACTGAAGCAGCCAGAGAGTGTTGTAGCTAAAGTGTGCAGGAGTTGTTGCAATGGCCATTCGAGCTGTAACGCAAACAATACGTAGAATAATAGGCCGGAATGTGATTAAGTGATTGATCCTATTGGTGTAATGGATGTCATACAGAGGGCAAGTTGATCAGCTGTAATACGTAGACTACCGTTAGGCATGGTAGATTTGCTAGCAACTGTTGGAGAACAACGTAGTGCCATTGACATCCAGTGTAGGCCCTATACATATAATGCAGCCAGCCATATTGTTTTTAGATCTTTATGTTCCTAAATGGCGTGTCATAGTTAAGTCCAGACCGTGAATTCTGAAAGGTTTTATTGATGACAAATAGCCTACTTAGTAGGTACTGATATCGGAAACTCGAGATTAGTTCAGATTATCCACACTGAAAAGACTAATTACAAGTGCCCTAGCAGATGCATCAGGACCTATAATTTGCATAATTATGTGGTTAAAATTCTCAGATTGTTGGTCTACCATTTACTATATTCCTACATAACAATAATAATAATAATAATAATAATAATAATAATAATAATAATAATAATAATAATAATAATAATAATAATAATAATAATAATAATAATAATAATAATAATAATAATAATAATAATAATAATAATATTTTCTTTAATTAAGCGCCTGCAAACGCACTGCGCTGTACAGTAAACATACATATAGTAGAAACGGCAGCCACGCAGGGCGCCTTACATACATGTATTAAGTAGAAGCACATGATAACAGTTTTACAGGAGCCGAATATAACTGCTTATGCGGAAGCCAACAAACGGCGCCAAATCACGGCCTACAATTCATTTAACCACCGCCGCCGTCTAGCGAGTGGAAGGCAGAATTAACCTTAAATTAACGGCTGTCTACGGGGTTCGATCTTGGTACCTTCAGCTCTTCACGCCAGTGTGTTATCCATTACTCTACGGTCCCCCATAAAATTACATTGTTATAACGAGAAAATTATCTAGTCGTAGGCTGCGTTTATGCATAGTTGTCCGCCAGTAATAGTTGCGCCTCTCATTAATCTGAAAAGTGTAAACAAAGACTCGACAGATACGTTGTGTATCCAAATTCTTGAAAATCATACGTACTTTCGTCCTGGTAGAAGTAGTAGGTTCCGTTGCCCGCTCCTCCGTAACCACTGGCCAGCGACACAGCGACCACGAGGTACGGTTGTGGATCCACGTAATACATGAAGGACTCCTCACCCGTCACGTTACCCTTACCAACGGTGATATTACCGTTTTGCCAGCCGATCCAGAAGGGCCTCAATTCGTCGCAGCTGAGCACATCGGGAGTCGACACGGTGACCATAGTTTGGCCGTTCAGTCCACGACGTATGACAGACTGCGAGTTCCCCCATCCACCGACGATGATCTCGTAGACGTTGCTGTCCGTCACCTGAGGATCGCGGGACAGAGCGACCTTGAGATCGGTACACGCTTGGAACTTGAACCGAATAAAGCTGGACTCAGTGGTCAACCACATCTTGGAATGCGTGTTATCTCCTGGCGTCTTCAAGACGTACATGTTATCTGCTCAGAGAAATCAAATAAGTAAAGTAAAGTAAGTAAATATAATTATTCTTTATTAATACCAACTGCTTATACCGCATTTTAGTTTATATATATATTTTATACAAAATGAAGCATTCTTGTGAGAAATGTTTTCCTGATTAAATTGTCCGCTCTATAGGTATTAATCAGTCATGAAGTCTTGGCCTGTAGTCTATCCCGCTCCTGTTGACCCGCGTAGTCCCGCCATGTCGGGGACGCGTATAACATACGGGCTAGTGTAGTCATTTTTACCACATCATGCAAACTTGGGAATCGCAGGCGTGCGCTGTCATGATTCGCAGAGCATACATTGACTGTCTTGCTTGGACGCAAGCGCTCCTTATTTGCGCTTCGAAACCTAGTTTTTCAGTCATTACGACTCCCAGAATCTTCATACTCTGGACCCGTCGAAGTCCCGGCACCTCTACAGGTGGGTCCTCCTGCTCCCTCCCTGGACGACGAACTATCATCTCCTGTGTCTTACTTAGATTAAGGCTCAGATTGCTGCTCTTGGCCCACTCTGCTACATGTTCCAACTCTTCCCTGATTGTGTTACTGTTTTTGACTGTACAGATGCACGTACAAAATTGTACACGAAGCACCACATGCAGTTATGACCTCGCTATGGCTGTTTGAATCACGGCTGACTGTTCAAAGGATTGTGAAATTCAGGTTCACTAGGAAGAAACCAACGATTGATATGTTGTTTGCTACTAAAATGGTTCTATAGGAGCTACAAATATATTAGACCACAGATTACGTGTACACACGGAGAAAAGCGTCATCGACATCATACAACAATCTCCAATAGCATAGTTGTTAAAAACGATAGAAACTAAATAAAAAACGGAAAAAACGTCGTTTTTTTTCCAAAAAATAAAAAACGAGAAAAAAACGGAAAAAACGAAATAAGAAAATAATTTGACTTTCTCGCATCTTGTAGGCCCTACTGAAATTTAAAATTAACAACCTTGTTTACAGAATTTAATCAGCAAATAACACAACTTTATTAGTAAACACTAAGTAACATCAATCTACAGCAATTATTTTATTTCTTATAAGTTTTGTTTAATAAGAAATTGAGAAATAAAAATATTGAAATTTTGTCAAGTTTAAATTGTAAGCATAAGTCCACATAGGTCCATGCTGACTAAACTAACACAATAAAAACTAAACTTTGGAGGTATAGACTACGGCCTATAGGGCCTATAGTGTAAACTTTCTCACAGTAAATTTTTATGCATTTCAATTTAGCCAATGCTGAGTTTGTCTTTCTCGTTTTTCAAAGTAACATGAATCCATTCCGCACCCTTTTCTTTTAGCATTTTAGATAACTTAGAAATAACTTTATTTCTTGTACTGTGCTATTTCATAAAGTATTTATTTCTCAAATGATGACGTTAATAGTGAGGTAAATCAGCTGAATCCTTGAAAGTACGGAGACAACGTAAGGGACATCAGACAAAAAATTAAACAGAAACTGAAAACATTAAGACAGTAAATAAATAAATAAATAAATAAAGTTACATAATAAAACGGAAAAAAACGATAAGAAAAATAAAAAACGAAAAAAACGACGTTTTTTGGAAAAAAATAAAAAACGAAAAAAACGTTTTTAACATCTATGTCCAATAGTGATATTCTTTGAAAACCAACCTCCATAAAAAGTGGAATTAGGCAGGGTGGTTTCTTTTCTTCGGGCTTCTTTATATATATATATATATATATATATATATATATATATATATATATATATATATATATATATATATATATATATATATATATATATATATATATATATATATATATATATATATATATATATATATATATATATATATATATATATATATATATATATATATATATATATATATATATATATATATATATATATATATATTAGGGTGGTCCAGGAGACAATGGTAAAAATTCATCTTTAGCAGAACTAGTCTCCACAAGTTTAAATCTGTTCTACCTCACCTTAGTAAGATGTGGTCCAAATCTGAAGCAGATTGGAGCACTTTTAGAGGTGGCTCAAGGCCCCCAGCATTTTCTTCCTAATACCACGTACGGCCTTGTGGAAATCATTGACTGTTATTTACTGCTCTAGCCAATTTACAGTTACACCTGAGCCAAATTGCTTCTGAAACTTTTTAAACGGTTTCCTGCTCGGAAAACCATTGCTGAATAACATATCCAAAATCAGACAAAATCTGACCGCGGGAACACCCCGAAAAATGAATTTCAAAATGGCGGATTGGCTGTTTCCTAAGAAATACCAGTAATACCACCAATAATTTGCAGTTAGACCTGGACAATATTGCTACTGATACTTTTTAAACGGTTTCCTGCTCAGGAAACATTGCTGAATAACATATCCAGAATCTGACAAAATCGGACCACAGGAACACCTCCAAAAATTAATTTCAAAATGGCGGATTGGCTGTTTCCTAAGAAATACCAGTAATACCACCAATAATTTGCAGTTAGACCTGGACAATATCGCTACTGAGACTTTTTAAACGGTTTCCTGCTCAGGAAACATTGCTGAATAACATATCTAGAATCCGACAAAATCGGCCCACAGGAACACCCCCAAAAATTAATTTCAAAATGGCGGATTGGCTGTTTCCTAAGAAATACCAGTAATACCACCAATAATTTGCAGTTCGACCTGGACAATATCGCTACTGAGACTTTTTAAACGGTTTCCTGCTCAAGAAGCATTGCTGAATAACATATCCAGAATCTGACAAAATCGAACCACAGGAACACCCCCAAAAATGAATTTCAAAATGGCGGATTGGCTGTTTCCTAAGAAATACCAGTAATACCACCAATAATTTACAGTTAGACCTGGACAATATTGCAACTGAGACTTTTTAAACGGTTTCCTGCTCAGGAAACATTGCTGAATAACATATCTAGAATCCGACAAAATCGGACCACAGGAACACCCCCAAAAATTAATTTCAAAATGGCGGATTGGCTGTTTCCTAAGAAATACCAGTAATACTACCAATAATTTGCAGTTAAACCTACACAATATTGCTTCTGAGACTTATTGAACGCTTTATAGGTCATGAAGCATTGCTGAATAACATATCCAGATTCCTACAAAATTGGACCACGGGAACATCCAAAAAAATGAATTTCTAAATTTAGGCCCCTTGAAAAAGTTCAATGTCATTCGTTTTTCCTTATTTCTATTCTAAATTTATGAAGCGCTATTAAAGCTATTAAAAAATAATGTGAAAAAGTGCTCCACGATGACCATAGGCGTGGGCTCTGGGAGCAGCCGGGGCACGTGACCCCAAAATATGTTTTAATTCAACTCAAATTATGTTTTCTGTTCCTCAGTGCAGTTTACCGATTTCATGCTTAAATGTTGAAAACCACCTGACCTTGAGCCACCTCTAAATGCTCATCAATCTCCCTCAAATTTGGTAGAAGTAATAGTGGGCAGCCATAGAACAAAAAGCAGGTTGTGGAGTGCAACTCTGAGACACTTTACTGTTTTGGACCACCTAATATATATATATATATATATACATACATGGTCTTTTAAAGCCCATATTAGGAAGCCCTTAGAAGCGTTTTGAACATGGCGATCTACGGGATGTGAACAGATCCGCCATAACATAGCTAGAAATAATGTAAATTGAACAGAGTTTTAAAGGACATCTCGATGATTATTCAACCTCTGTATACAGCTCTGAAATTGTATATATATATATAGGTATATATGTGTAAACATTGTGTATATATATTTATATATATATATGAATGACCTGATATCGCGGTCTCATTTTATAAAGACTTCAACAAATGATTCGTATAATGTTAAGAAAGGCGTTGAACTTCAATGCAATGAAAAACTACACTGTGTCCCGATGAAAAGTAGACCCCAAGAAAAAGTCTCATAACTCGGTCAAATCTTTTAGCATTTGTCTGAAATTTTAAAAACAACAACACTAGCCATATTACCACCAAATCCTAACACCGTTTGGAAATGTTGGTGAGTTTGTCAAGTTTATCAACGTTTGAGATGCAGTACTGAAAAGGGGAAATTCCCAACATACAAATTTTTGACAAACGTTTAGGGGTCTACTTTTCATCGGGCGGCTACTTCACATTCAACAAGACATTGCCACTGAGCACCGAGCACGTGAGACCATTGCTCTGCTATCCCGGGAGACACCCGACTTCATATCCCTGCAGCGGTGGCTGCCCAACAGTCCAGACCTCAATCCAGTTGACTATCAAATCTGGAGTGTACTGGAGGAGCGCGTTTATCGTTCCCGCATTCGTGACGTTGATCACCTGACTGAAGAGTGGCAGCTGTTTCACCACGTGATCATCGATCGGGCCATCAAACAGAGGCATCCACGTATTCCCTTTTGTGCCCATGAACAAGGAGGACATTTTGAACACCTGCTGTAGCTGAACTTCACTTCCTTATGGCTCTTGTATGTTGCAAATTTCCCCTTTTCAGTACTGCGTCACAAACTCACAAACATTTCCAAACGGCATTAAGAATTAGTGTTAATATGGCTACTCTTGCTGTTCGTAAAATTTCAGGCAAATGCTAAAAGTTTTGACCGAGTTATGACACTTTTTCTTGGGGTCCACTTTTCATCGGGACACAGTGTAGTAATTCCTCTGATATTGTAATCTCATCCTCGGATCAGAATGTATCAAGTACATCTATTGAATGTGTTAAAATATTTAAATGTCTTTAATTATACTTAATCTTCTTAAGAATTTTATATTTCTGTTACAAATAGTCATTTTCATAATTCAGCCAATTTCCTCAATTTATTATTCTAAGTATGTGTCAGAACAAATTCTATTGTATTGTATCTGAACATTTAAGTAAGTAGGTAAGTTTTATACAGCGCCTTTCACAGTGTTCGCTAATCAGAGGACCTCCCAGTGCGAAAGACCCAAGGAATAGAAAGTGGTTTTAAGACAGCCGAACGAGGCACTTATGCCACCTATGTTCTAAAAATACTCAAACGACCTTCTAGTTTTTCTAAGGACTCCTCTTGACGCTGTCGAAATAACCGATTTTCCTCTCTATTAATAGTCTTTTCTCGGCGCTAGATAATCCCTGTTCTTCAGACATAGTTCCCAAACTCTGTAGGCCTACAATTAGATCTGAACTGATTCTAGATTGAGCGGAAGAAGGCCTCTTCCTTGCTTCCTCAAACTGATTTACGTTAATAACCGCGATCACAAAACCGCGATCCTCAAAATAGCGATCACAAAATAGCGACGCACAAAAGCGCGACTGCGGCAAAACAGCGAGGCTCAAAACAGCGATTTTGCCACTTACGATGACCAATAACCATAAACATAAACCGATTATTTTAATAAACCGTTTGAACTTTTAGGAGCTCAATCATCACACGACTCAACACACAAATCAGGACCAATTAACGTATAATTACCGTACATAAACATAAACATCAATCACTTCCAAAGAATATAATTAGATTGCAAATAATAATTTGAGTCTCCAGGTTTAACATTGAACGGATAAGTATACTTCGTTAGACATTTTAAAGACAGGTTTCACATTAAACTTGTGATATTAAATTATGTATACTTCGTTAAAAGACGATTAGACGCTATTTTGTGAAGTTTTAACTAAAATTAAAGTCTACGAGTACAATGGAAATAAATCTATCAAATCGCTGTTTTGGTTGTCGCTATTTTGAACACTAGCGGTTTTTTAAATCGCTATTTTGTGATCGCTATTTTGACGATCGCGGTTTTGTGATCGCGATTATTAACGTATACCCTCAAACTTACTAACGGACTCTTCTACACCCATCAAATTATTCGACCTCTGAGACATTTCCACTAATGAGTTTGTAATTAATCAACAGTTACTCACAAAGTCAAAGCTACTACACAAACAGTTAAAGTACCGGGTATCACAAAGTTATCTACTTCTAATTACTAACTACACATGAATATGCCATGACTAGTGTCAAAGTTGATAAAATAACTTGACCCCAAATTATTAAACTGAGTTATACCTTCACTTTCAAGGAATAATTCTAGGCTTCCGGAATCCCATAGCTGAAGAAATTACTATCTGCAGAATTAATCTGGGTTCTCTTCACAGATAGGAAGGCCGATAATTCCAATTACTTCTAGCGATAGATTCCACCTCTCAGAAGTAAGTAATCCAGCAAGAAATCGCAGCAACCATAATTATTTAAAGCGTTACACGACCGTTTTCTATCATTACTTTGGAAAAGATTGTTACGCAATCACTTCAATTCCAATCACTGTTTCAATTCGAAACTTTAACCTCTACTGACCAAACTGAACTGAACTGTAGTCCAACTGAAAACGGAGTCCAACTGAAAAGGAGTCCAATTAAAATGGAGTCCAACTGAAAACGGAGTCCTTTGTCAAGCAAAGGCATCCTCTGTATTAAGTGCTCGGTTTGCGTCCGAAGTTTCCCTGTCTCCGTCGCAGCTGCCGCGTCATTGACCTTATTCCTGGACACAAGTCATAGCACGAGGTAAGATTCCACCAATTTGGTCCACTTAGCCTATTCGGCATGCCTGGATACACGGCCTTCCAGTTAATAAGCCCTCACCTTAGGTGGTCAGTGTCTGTGCGTCTGTCTGTGTATATGTCTTTGTCTGTGTCCTTGTCTCTGTGTCCTATCTCCAGGTCAGCAATTGGCTCCAGTCAGTCGGCCATCGACTGGAATTCAGCGACGTTCGGGCGCCTCCCCGGCCAGCTCATTGTCAACAGCCAAGACCGAACAAAGTACTCCTTATGGAAAAGCGACGTCAGGTAATATAATTATGGCAATTTTAATTTACATACAAAAAATCTAGTAGTGGAATTCTATTCCGCTACATAGGCCAATGTATGCATAATTGCATATAAGAGAAACTCAATGTTGCGACTTTCCAGTACCTCACACAAGCACTGGATCTCATCATTCACTCACTGCATCAGCGTAAATTAAACTATTTGATCGATTATTATATAGATTTGTACAAGTGTTTTAATGACTGTTGTAAAGGACTTTTTTACAATACGCAATTACGTACGCAATTACGCGAAATGAGTTTAAACATGAATCTATGTTACGCAGATCTATTTGAACAATTGATCTTCTGGAATACTTTTGCTGTAGGCCCTATTTACGATAGAAAAATGTACAACTATTTACCTGCTGAAACAAGCCAAGGCGGCTTGAGAACAAACAGAATAATCGCGAGACAAAGGCTGATCACAGGGAGCGAAAACCCCATAGTTCCTGCTGTTGCAGCTTCTCGTTTTGGATATCCTCTGCCAATAAACCTGCGATTGCGCTTCGGCTCGTAAAAAATATATTGCTGACAGAAGACACGCGGCTTCCAAGTCCTCCGCTACGTGAAAATCCAGAAGCGTATACGACCTGTCACCAGTGTTGATCCTATAACAAACTCTTTCGCTGGTTTGATAAGAGGGGGCGTAAACGGGCACCAACATCGCCTTCATCCCAACGTCTTATCGCACATCACGAAACGATGGGAGGCAACGTTTTGACTCGTGTACCACGCTGTGCCAATTGGCCAGTGCTCAGAAACAGTGCGTGTCTGTCACTAACCAGTTTTAATCTTAGTAACAGGCTCTGTCTTAATTAGGCGATCATTTAATGTCTGCAATCTGATAACAGGCCTACGATGGCAATGCATTAGGCCTACTGCATTTTGAAGACAAGTCCATAGGTTTTAAACTGTATCCTGCAGATCAATGAAGACGACCCGTGCTACAGAGGGCTGTTGCTCTGCATTAGTTTTGTTTCAGAACGTGACTGGCACGTGTAGTTTCACTAAAACTATAAGGCCTTTGTGCCAACCGCCACATTGTCCTCGTTTCTGTCCTTAT
The DNA here is from genome assembly GCA_963556255.1 of Allolobophora icterica. Taxonomy (NCBI): domain Eukaryota; kingdom Metazoa; phylum Annelida; class Clitellata; order Crassiclitellata; family Lumbricidae; genus Allolobophora; species Allolobophora icterica. The sequence goes on from OY744605.1 coordinate 38,253,433, forward strand.
CTTACGATTTCATGCTCTCTTAGTAGGTTTACACTTTCAAACAAAATCACAAAATCAACTTCCTAGTTCATACAGAATTTCGTTTTATGAACTCCGCGTAATTGTTTTAGCGCTGAGACAACAACAGTTCAAACACTTAAGACTAAAATGTTTAGAACGATATAGTCGGAAATATAACCTTCATCCGCTCCGATGTCAATGCATTTTAACGTTAAATTATTTTCCTATGACGACACGGATAACAGGACGAAAATATCGGTTATTACAAATTTTTTTTCGGTCTTGTAAATCAAGGCAAGGTCCTTGAGATAAGATTAAATGTTGTCTGATAAATGTTTTGGCTTCACAATGGTATATACGCCTACTAAGGATTGACATCGTCGGTCCTTCATAGAAGGTCACCACTCGAGAGATAAGATAGCGTACATGTTCATAGTTGGACGATGATGGTAAGAAACTCTCGAGCATTACTCTCTCGAAACAGCAAGGACCAGTAATGCACATGACTGGAAATATCGTGCAACTAGATGGAGCGCCTATGCACTGCAGTCTCTCTAGCGGTCATGAAGTATCACGTCTTGTTTCTTTAGCGAATGCATTACAGTTTCAAAGAAATGCATATTATATGTATTTAATATGGAATTATTACAGTTTAGTCCAATGACCAATATTACACAGGGCAGGTAACTCCTTAATAAACATTACGTTACAAATTGAAGCAACCATGTACCGCACCCGGTGTACAATTATTATTTTTGCCGTCACACCGCTTTGGTGCAAGAAACTATAAACATGCAGTTTTGTATATTATGTATGCACGTATATATATGTAATTATGTAAGAATAAGTTGCCTAACAACCTGCGATATGAACTGCTCAACCTCTCGTTGCCTCTTTTCCTTTTCACTATAATAATTCTTGATATAATTCCTATCTCCAGCCCTTCAACTCTTTCCGTCGACACCTTGAGAGCGCTAATAAACGCAACCGAGATCCTCAACTACTCTCTGCTCTAAAATAAATACCAGCATCTTCTTGCTACTGTTAAAAAGAGGTTTTACTTCTCATTGGTTCATTCCCGATCCTCCAATCCTCGCCTTCTCTGGAAAACCATAAACCAACACCTTCATCGGAACTCCTCCAACCCACTTCTAAATTCTCTCCATCGTTTTCGATAGCTGAGTCGTTCTGTTCTTTCTTTTCTGGCAAAATTACTACCCTCCTTCCTTCTCTCTCTCTCTCTCTCTCTCTGTCTCTCTCTCTCTCTCTCTCTCTCTGTCTCTCTCTCTCTCTGTCTCTCTCTCTCTCTCTGTCTCTCTCTGTCTCTCTCTGTAATCACTCCTTTCCAAACCAACATTGATTCATCTGCAGATGCTCCCTCCTCCACTCATGATTCTCCAGGTCTCCCTAGATCCTTATTATCTGTCTTCCAACCGGCACAAGATACTGAAATCTTCCCATGCAATCTTAAAATCTCTTCCACAGAGGCAGTGCGAACTCGATCCTATACCTACCTCCTTATTGAAAGACTACATCTATCATTGTGTTCCATCATTACCAAAATAATCAATCTCTCCTCATCTTCAGTTCCTTCCTTATCTTGAACAAGCAGGCCTTCCTCCTCCAGTCCAGTCGGGTTTTAGGGGTTGTCATTCCACTGAAACTGCCCTCCTATCTCTCTTGTCTGAGATCCATATTGATCAATCCCATCTCTCGCTCCTAGCTCTTTTTGGCGTCTCTTCGGCAGCATTTGATATGGTCGATCCTGATATCCTTCTTCGTCGTTTGCAGCTATCCTGTGGCATCTCTAACACTCCTCTTCTCTGGTTTAAATCATATCTTTCTGATTGCTCCCAGATTGTTGTCTTTGGTGACTCTAGATCTCAATGGGTTAGGGTTAGATTTGGCGTACCCCAGGGCTCATGAGCCTATCCTATCCTTTATCCTCTATATCCTCTATACGGCTGACATTTCCCTGATCTTTACCAAACATGCTGCGACGGGCCACCTCTATGCTGATGACGCACAAGCTTTTGTTCATGGTCCACCAGCTGATCAACTTTCCATTGTTTCTCCGTTGCTGCACTTACCCAAGACTTGCACCGTTGGATGTCATCAAATCGACTTTGCTTAAATTCCACCAAGACTCAATTGATTTGGTTTGGCACTAAGCAACAACTAAATAAGCTTGACTATTCACTGCTGGAACTCAATGTTCCTTCTTATACCTACTCGTCCAGTGTACGCGATCTGGGTGTGACTCTTGACTCCTCCCTCACCTTTACTGAACATATCTCGACTCTGACTCGCCCCTGCTTCTTCCAACTGAGACGACTGAGAGCTATCAGGCGATCCACTGCACCTACTGTCTTTACCTCCATTGTGCATGCTTGACTACTGTAACTCGCTCCTCCTCGGTCTCCCCATGCTACGCCTCTCCCCCTCTAATCAGTCTTAAATGCTGCTGCTAGGCTCATAGCACGTCTTTCTCGCTTTGCTCATATCTCCACATATATGATTGAAGCCTTACACTGGCTGCCGATTACTTCGCGTATCCAGTATAAGGTCCTTTTTCTGGTTTCCAAATCCCAGCTACGGGTTGCCCCTAAAGACCTCTTTGACCTTGTGCGGCAACCTCTCTCTGCAACTTCTTCTCGTCCTTTGCGCTCTACTGGCCGTCTTGATCTCTTTGTCCCTCGTACTAGGACCATTCTGACCCAACGTCGAGCTTTTGCTGTCACAGGTCCCTCTTCCTGGAATGGTCTTCCCTCTCGACTACGAACTAAACTCATGATCGGAATCTCCCCAACATCTACTCGCTTGCTCAAGACGTTTCTGTTTCCACGGGGCTCATGCACTGAATAGTTTATACTGCGAGAGGCGCCTTACAAATTACTAGATACGATACGATACGATACGATACGATCTACTGGTATTTTTCCCTCCTTTTCAAACAAACTGTCTTAAGTTACTCCTCTTTTTAAGAAACCACCATTGCATAAAGAAATCCTCTCAAACTACCGACCTATCTATAGCCTGTCATTCATCTCCAAATTAACTGAACGCAGAGTTCTGTCTCGGATCAATGACTATATGCTTCCAAGTCACTTCTTAAACCACAAGAGTCTGGTTTCATCATGCGCTACTTAATTGGAAATATACACTCACTTCCCTTTACAATAAACTTGTTTCTACCATTTGCAATCAACAAGTCTCTTGTATGTGCCTCCTTAATAAGGTTAGTTAAGGAATGCATACTATCAATCTCAACCTAGCCTCTATATAAGTTAATTGTAAAGCCGATTGGCTTAAATTGATTATGAATGAATGTAGTGAGGCTGCCCTTCGATCCTGTCAGCCATATTGTTCATTGGTACATATATCTACTTAGGTGTCCCTAGTTAGCGGGATGTATATCCCTTGGAGGCCACCTTTTGCCGCCAATGACAAGTTTTTTTACCGCTGTGTACACTACTCTTTTCTGTTTTAATTGTCAATCATACTGCTATTTTACAGTCACTGTACTCTGTTATAATTGTCATTTGGATGCAATAAAGATTTTGATTGATTGATTGATTGAATATTTCAGCAGCCTTCGATACCATCGATCACTACTGTTACAGTCTCGTTTCGGTTTTACTGACACTTCTATCCTTTGGATTCAATCTTATAAATTATCTTTCCGCTCTTTCTCAGTGTAAACACCGGAAGCCTCATCTCAGTCATGACCTCTCACCTGTGGTGTTCCTCAAGGCTCTGTTATCGAGCCTCTTTCGGTCATCCGGTGCACCAATCCATCACTAAAATTGCAAATCGCTTCATAGTCATAGCATCCCGCTTCTGTGGAATAGACTCCCGACATAATACGACTATTATGTGACCCAGAAATCACCAAATCCTCAGATCTTGCCATCTCTGCACAAGTCTTTTACTCAAAACGGAAAACACTGTTCTTTCACAAATCCTATCATGATTCTTCCACTGCCACTTGCCTCTCTCGCCACTTCAATATCTAAGCACCATCTGTGACGAACGTCAATTTATATAATGTGTGTTTGAACGAATGGTTAGCGCAACATAAATGCGGCCACGCACACAGAGTAACTAACATATTACGTATCGCATCTCATTAAGTCTATTAATAGACTACCAATTCTAGACGTGCGCGGCAAATCGCTGTGTGCACCTGACAGAATGGACGTTTCTCATTGGTCAGAAATGCCCGGGGATATTTGGCGCCAAGTGAACTGTCTATAAAACAGCGAGGCCTGGCATGCTACGCGCCTTTTCTGTGTGGATGCCGTCGCAGTGAGACGTGCGGCCTTTTCTGTGTTGTTTTCGTCGTTGGTGAAGTTTAATCGTTCAATGCGCTGATCTGGGTTTGAAACGATTATTTGACAAATCGAAGTTGTGCGATTGATCGGGAGATAATCGTGAATCATCGAACCTTTCGGTATTGAAGGTTGAGTATCGATTCCAGTTGTTTTGAAGGCATTTTGGTATCGATCGGTGGATTGATATTTTTATGTGGCCATATGTAAGAAATATATACAGCGCTATTATCGAATTGTGAATAAAGGATAAATAAGTTAATTAAGGATTCTTCTGATAAAGAGAACTGGAAATAGATTTCGTATATTCGCAAATGTATCTGTTTGACATCTATTACACGAGTGTGTTGTTTTAATTCTGTATTGGCGGATTTGAGAACATTGACAATCATTAGTATTAACAGACTTTAATTCATTTAAATTCTAATAAACATAAATCAGTTTGAAATATAAATAAAATGATGAGAGCAAATTCAGCTGCCATTTCAACAGGCGAAGTTGTTGAATTGTGCGAAATGATGAGAGGATTTATCTTGCGCCAAGCGAAATTAGAAAGTTGCATGTCGCAACTAGGAACTAGCATGTCCCAGCTAGCGCGGGAAGTTGGTCGTTTAGGCGGGAACTTTCCCGCCGAAAATACTGTTGTAAGGGCAGAAGGACCTTTAACACACGCAGACATATGTCAGGAAATATCCTTGGTACCAGAAAATTATATAGTGCTCGACACAAGTGGTGTTGAGGTAAGAAATAAGCCCCACATAGACTCGGGTTCAAATCCCGCACGTTTGGTCCAGTCAGTCGATGCCTTGCAACAGGGCGCGCGCTCGCCAGAGGGTGAGCCGAACGCCACACATCCACCTTAGCCGTCCGACTGTCTGCCTTCCTGCATGCCCGACACCTTGGATCTTGACCTGGAGTCGATTTTTACCCTCCCTGCCTATCGATTTTGTTTTTGACTAAACGGTTGTGAATAAGCTGGTTCCCGTGATTCAACTGTTTTGGCGCTGTAGCATTTTCTACATTACAGTACAATTGTCTTGAATTTTGCGTCATATTTGCGTCAAATATTCAAGACAATCTTGGCTTGAATTCAAGGACTACGATCGTACTGCCTAGAATGACATATCCTCCTCTTAATGTTGCATCTCATATTCCCTTACCACCCAGTTTTACTTAACTTTACACGTAGGCCTATTATGGAATGACCTGCCCCTCACTCCGTAGTAAGATATTGTTTGGGATCTCGACCTCTTCTCTCCAGTGTCTGAAGACCTTCCCTTTCCCTCGGGCTGTCACACTGGGAGCGTCTCTGAATAGTCTACACTGTGAGCGGCGCTTATAAATTTATGACCATATATAATATGGTATGATGTGATACGATATGATATTAGACTTCTCAAAACCTGCGACTATGCTTGATTCAAAGACTACAGTAAGTATGGAGCGAAACAAAGTAACCCAAAGATTGCAGCTACGATCGACTGACCTCATTTCAGCTTAATTCACGATACACTTGCTCGACTTCTCTGCGATATCCTTCATTTGGTCCCAGAAGCACAAACGCATCTATTAGAAATTTTTGTTCCAAAATTTTCAAGAACTACAAGTTGGCTCGACAATTTGACGCGCTATGGCAACTTGCAGTAGAAATTTAACTATTTTCAAGATGACGTAAGAATAAGATTAGAACACGTCATAATTTACGTCAAATAAATACGTCACAATAAACTTGAATATTTAATGACTTGCTATGTAATATTAAGTAGTGAATTTGATTATTATTAGTTATAAGTAAGTAAGTACAGTAAGTATATTCTTTATTACTACCAACTGCATATACCGCACTTTGGTTTACATATAGTTTACATATAGTTTAATTATACAATATAGAGCATTCTTATGTTGTCGTTGCGTTTAATGCACAAGGCATCATCCGATGGCGCCCCAAAACCAAGCCTCAAATCAGGTTAATTTTAGGAGATTTATTCGTTGGGGTAGAGATCAAATCAAATCAATCAAATTCTTTTATTCATACAATAAGTTGACACAGACGCAACATAGACAAACTAGACTATGGACGACAGTTATAGGGCCAAGAGTACAGGGTTTTATACATGAAACTAGCTGTAAACCCGTGAAAAATCACGGTATATAAAAAACAATTATTAATAACATCATATTATAGGCCTAAAGCCGTCGTCAAGACAACCGTCAAGACAACCGTCGCCAAGGCGGCAGTATAGTGACGTCACAATAGTGTTTGTTTACGGGACAGACAGACAGACAGACAGACAGACAGACAGACAGACAGACAGACGTACAACGATTATTATGTAAGTTGATTGTCAGTAAGCGTTCTTATAAAGGATGCGTGAAATCTAGTTGCGGTCATCTTCGTGCTGCATGGAGAAGTTATGAGATCTAGTATACGAAGATTATGACCACCGGTGCTACGAGGAGGGGGCCAGGCCCCGAAGGACATGGTTAGGATCCTTACAAACAGCCTTAAAAAGACTATCATCAGATGCCTCGGCCATGCTTGACGCATTGGCCGCATCCGCAGGCAGGAAACCCAACCGGATCATGCGGTTGCTCAGACTGTCCCTGTCCTTCTGGGAGGTGAAGCCATACCAAGCAGGAGAGGCGTAGAAGATCTGTGCAATAGCAGTCGCCTTAGTGACGTCATGGAGGGACGCTGATGAGAGACCGTGAGAGCGAAGAACTTAATGCAATGCATATAGAGAAAAAGAGCAGGTTGCGAGTATGTTGTCCAGATGTGTTTGCATGAGCATCCCTAGATCCGAAGAGAGTTACGCCTGGAATCTTAATTGTTTCGACCCGTTCGGCACCCAATATAACCTGTCGGATTGTTTCTTTCCTCCTGTGTCCCTCTTTGAAGAAAACAATCTCCCTAGCTCTAATTATCGTTCCTCTACGTTCAACCACAGAATAGTAATTTTGCCCGAGAAGAAGGAACACAACGACTCAGCTGTCGAAGATAATAGAAGGGAAATTTAGAAGTGGGCTGGAGGAGTTCCAATGGAGGAGTTGGTTTATGGTTTTCCAGAGAAGGCGAGGATTACAGGATGAACCAATGAGAAGTAAAACCTCTTTTGCCGTAGCGGGAAGATGGTATTTATTTGTGGTAGACTTGAGGGCAGAGAGCAGCTGAGGATCTCGGTTGCGTTTATTAGCGCGCTCAAAGTATCGACGGAAAGAGTTGAAGGGCTGGAGATAGGAATTATACCAAGGATTATTATAGTGAAAGCATGGTTTGGTAACAATAGGAGCGTTTTTTATTAGAAACACGGAGAGAGTGGTGTCGTAGGAGGACAGAAGGTCACCATGGGAGGATGAAGGATTTAAACTGAGGTCTGACGAGGAGAGATCTTTGTGTAAAGGCTTCAATGTTTATGGAACTGATGTGGTGGATAGATCGAGAGACAGGATCAGGACGTGGAGTAGGTACTATGTTAAGACATGTGAAAATTGGGTAATGATCGGATGTTGTATCGAAAGAGAAGATCAGGCGATAACTTTTTATTTAAAAAAAATTTTTTTCGGATATTTCTACAGCGCCTCTGAAAGTCAACCACTACTCAGAGGCGCTCCCGACTACAGCATTGATACTGTGTCGGAGTTTTCACGCCGAAGCGCCACGAGCAATTGCGAGTGAAGGACTTGCCCAAGGTCCGTACGCAGCGGCTAGAGTGGGATTCGAACCTGCAACCCGCCGGTCACAAGGCGCCGAACTTACCACTGAGCCACCACGCCCCACAACTTGGAGACAGATGATGTGACGATTAGATTGTGTATGGTTTTGAGAGTGGGTGGGGTAGTTGACGTGTTGGAGCAGGTTAGTAAATGACAAAGCGTAAGGAATTGGGAGGCAAATGTGTCTGAAGGATTACCGACATGATTTTCGAAGTCCCCTGTACTTTAGTGGAAGTGGTAGTAGTATGGTAGTAGTAGTTGCTGTATGGTGATGGTAGTAGTAGTAGTAGTGAAAGTAGTAATAATAGTAGTTTCTGTTTAACGAGGCTGTTGTGTCATAAATATATGACAGCGTCGCCCTCCTCCTTTATCCAGAACCATAGGTCTATAGGCCAGATGGATCTGTTGCTGGCACGAGTCTCTGGCTTTTCACTACCTGTTTCAATCCGTTCTGTAAGATTTCTAACGTAGATCTTCTACTTTCACTTATACAGCTCTTCGTATTAGGTCCTAGCTAATATATAATTTAATGGATTGCTTATCTACTTGTCGTGTGATCCCTTGGGTCTCATCGATCCTTGCCAATGTTTTCCAACGAACTGTGATTTCAGAATGTAGTTGTAAGTCTATGCATTCTCAGAAGCAACCATCGATGATGCCTTATGCATTACAATAGCGCCGCAACTGAGATTACGTACCATATGAAACTTCACAGATCCAACACTGAGAGACATGACTGCTATCAGTATGCCTTCCGCCGGTAGAAACTAAAGGTAGGTTTTACACAGGTTTGGCACATAACTGGCTGTAACTGGCTTGCAACAGCAGTCTACGTTCTACAAGACTACAACCCGAATTATTAATAAATCATAATGCACATTCAAACACCCGTCAATTTGTCAAAACAAATCTCCCGTAGCTGTTGAGATATATGTTGTTCGTTTGTTTAAAAGAAATTAATTTCATAGAGACATATAGGCTTTGCGCACATACTTACTGAATTGCCTTAGCAGTCACCCGGAAAAATAAATGAAGCTAATACTCAAAAAATGATTGGATGCAAAATGCACGTGATCTACAACGGTGCCATGATTAGATACTAATTGACAACGTCAGCTTGTAAAACAAAGGCTACTGATGACGTGAAATCTATTGCCAGTGGCAACGTATGTACGATTTTCGATATAGACAGATCATGGACGCATGTATAATAGCGCAGCGCCTATAGAGGTCTCTATGGACAGACTTAGGCCTACGTTTAGTCATGAACTTCTGTATAAATAAACGTATTTTTGTTGAAAAGACAAGCTTAATGTTCAGATATAAAAAGATCGATACACTTATCGATATCAATAGGTAATAAAATCTTTTGTGGGCTTAATCGAATTATTCGACGGAAAGGAGTTGGCAGGAAGCTGAGAAAAAGAACAATATTGTTAGTGCCGAATGCTTAACTGTGGTTTATTTCGATGTTAGCCTAATAAACACATCTTCAACCACCAAAGTAATAAAAGAATAAAGATTTAACATGCATTACATAAATTTGAATTAACTATATGCGCCAACTGACTGAGCAATGAAAAGAAAAGCAGTAGTAAGAACTGTAATCGTTTAAAAAAAATCAAAACACGCTAAAGTCAGTTAAACAGAGTTCTGCATATATGCATACATAGACCTATTTACCAGCATACAGCATATATAGATACATACATGCATAATGCAATTATTTGTTGACAAGTTTCAGTGCTGTAGTTGTGGAAAAAAGCTGGGGTTTAAGAATTTTACATAAGGCCTTTAACGCGAACGCAGATCAAAATCTAATGTTGTTAATATGTTGCACACGAAACAACTGACGACTCGTGGGATATTATTTTTAGCTTCATGTTTAAATTTATTTACAACATAAACACGAGTGGCCTTTCTCGCAACTTGGATAGTCCGTTGGCTTATGTCACAAAAATGACGGCAAGAAAAATTTTGGGTAGAATCTTGGCAATGATGTTTAAATTAAAGATATGATAGTTCTGAAGCAGAAAAATGCTGTTGCCAATTTTTCTTTCATGGTTTACGCCCCCTAGCGGACGTTTTAGCATGACGTCATATCCCCACCTTAAAAACTGCCAATTAGTCAGTCAGCTAGGTGTTAAAATTGCTCAATTGATGTTGGAAGCATGAAATTTGGCACATGGTAACAACATACGATGAAGAAACATTTTTGCTATAGGGCCACCGCAGATTTGCCTTCTGGTCTCATTGGCAGCCATTTTCCAAGATGGCCGACCGAAAATAGAGACTTTTCAATATCTCAGCTTCTAGTTCACTTAGAATCGTATTTGTGGTCGGCCATTTTGGAAAATGGCTGCCAGCGAGGCAGATCTGCAAGGCAGACGGCAAATCTGCGAAGGCCTTATAGCTATAAAATTCCCTTAGGACATGTTCATACAATATACCACATTTCATGCTTCTATCAGTTAATGAGTAATTGGTTCATATATTGCACCGGACTGCCCCCTTCAGGTCACCTTAACTTCAAGATGGCTGCCACAATTAGCTTTTCTCTTATAGGTAGGTGATTGCAATTAGTTCTATTGAAATCCTTGCCCATAAATATGTAAGTTTAGACACCAAGATTACGATTTCTATACGGGACTCGTTTACGGCCCATATGAGTCCCAGCTAATGTCCATGGAGATCATAGCAGGGAGCTCCATATCGTAGCAATTATGTCAAACACTTATCCGTCCAGAACTAAAATGTATATCTACCGTTTTTGCCTCTCGAAGCCTTCCGAAGCCCCTCCCAAATTAGTGAGTGAGTATTTTCCCTTATTTTACCAGGCAGTCGTCTTCTACTTAATATTCATATGACAACGTTTCTACTTAAAAATCACTTAACTGTTTACTCGTCAATTAACTTTCAGTGTAGTAGCATGTGACGCTTCAAGAACACAGAGGTGTGCTTTGACTGCGCGTTTTATAGAAGTATCATGGTGGCTGATGGTTTCATAGCTCAATTTATAACACGCAGTTTGCTGGCTTGAGCTTCATCAGCTAGTGGTGCCGTTTCAGTTGAAGAAAAAAAAAAGAAAACCGACAGATGTTTGATCACAACTATAGTCAAAGCTTGAAATATTGTTGAAACACTCAGTGAGTAACATAAACATTGCGTTCTGCGAAGTGCAAAGCATAAATGTAAATAAACTAAAGCAATATTAATGTATATACCACGTCTCCACTTTACACTCTTCTTCTGAGGAACTAGGGTCTTTAAAAGGGTCTCATTAATCAACAAATATGTTTAAATTTCTTTGAGAAAACTACTTTAACCCGCACCTGCTACATTCGGTTGTTCGAATTCCCATTCACCGAAGCTGCCGGCGCCAGAAGCGACAGCAACTGAATGTACGTGCTTCCTGTACGTTGGCTGCGGGTCAATGAAACTTAATAGTCTGCTTTGGCCAACGACGTCGCCAGACCCGAAGTTCACAGTTCCGTTGACCCAACTGATCCAGAACTATCGAAACACACTAGGATCCAGAATTCCAGGAGTGTCGACTTGAATAACCAGATCGCCCATTGGAGATTTGCTCTTCAGAATAGACAACATGTTCCCTTGAGCTCCTATTGTAATTTCATATGAAGGCGCGTTGAGGTTGCTCGGAACGCTTAACAGAGCAAGCATGGCATCACTGGAAGACTTGGCTTTGAACTTAATTTCCTGAACGTCAATCGTCGACTTGTGAAGTGTCCAGAAGCTCTGCGGTGTCGTTGAATTTACTCTGACTAAACTGACTGCATTGAAAAAAACGTCAAACTGATGTAATTATATTGTTCGAGTCAACAAAGAAATACGATATTAATTCACAGTACCAAGTGATAAATTGTACTGTGATAATTTTTAAAGAAATACACTTGGAAAATGGAAATAAACAACCATAATCGTTTTGTCTAACGTTCCTTACAACATTTATCAAACATCAAATCACCAGACTTGATTCTGCTTTGCACGAACTGAAAGAATACTTAAAGCAATGCGAAGATTTGGTTCTCTATGAATAAGTAGGCACATATATACATATATTTCTTTTTAAAAGAAACCTCTTACCTGTCTGCTTAAACCCAGGCAATACTTATAAAGCAAATCAGCAAACTCTCAAAATGTGAAGGTACGACACACAAACTAAACTAATAGTGCATATGTAACAGAAACATTTGTCGTAATAACTTTTTGCCTAAAGTTATCACAATCTTGTCGCAATAACATTTTGTCTAAAGTTATAATCTTGTGTGTGAGTGTGTGTGCGTTTGTGTTCGCGCGCGCACACACGCGTGTGTGTGTTGGATTTGAGGAGACCCTGATATCAATGATAGCCTCCGAGATTACGCATAGTTCGACAGCGCAAGCTAGGTTGATTTCAGATGCGTTCAAAATTCGAACTAGGGTCACAGAGGATCTCGGCCAACGTGCTATATGACTATCTAGAAATTAATTTTTGATTACCTTCAGTCTGTAGAAACTGATATTCCCCAGGAGCTGAGTACCAACTCGTCACTGAAGCTACACTGATATCTGGCATCTCAGGGTCATCGAGTCTCATCAAGACATGTGAATCCACCGGACCAGAGCCAACTTCAAGAGTTTTGTTTTGCCATCGAACCCAAAACGAAAGCAAAATGTCGCAGTTCATGATGTTGGGCGTGCTCGCTTCGACGACGTTCGATCCCTGAGACCCACGTCTAATGGCAGATATTGAGTTATCCGATCCTCCGATCACAATCTCATAGGCGTTAGTGCTCAGGTCTTGGACTGCACTGGAAAGCAGTATGTGTGCATCGTTGCACGACTTGACTTTGAATGTTAGATAACTGTACATCGGCCATAGCCAGGCGTAGTTGTAGCCATAGTTGGCCTGCGTAAAGATGGAGTAGGTGTCACCTAAATCAATAGCATGTCAACAATTTCATTTTCGGTCAATATTTGCATTGACACGAAATCAACTAATAAAGAAAGCTACTTTGATATACCTTAACAGGCTTGCAGCATGTAATTATCAGCAATAGATAAGCACGCACACTTTTTATTACTGTAAGACATAAAGCAGAAGGTTTACTTAAAACATCAAGCAGAAAACGCCAGAAGACGAATTTATAAACGTCTATAGTAGCTATTGCGTGCATTAGTGACGCTCGATTCACTAGTGTAGACAGGATTCCATCAACTTTGACCTTAGAGGGTTGTGTGTGAAGTTCTTTGTATAGGCCTAATAGGCTAACTTTGTACAGTTACCGAAATGAAAAAGTTAAAAATACTGAAAAATAGTGCAACAGAAGAACCTTGGAGAAATGAGAAATCCCAAAATCCAGTGGCTCCATCCCATGTTGAGATGGTGAGACTCTTCAATATCCTTTTCTCATCATCGACCCAATCTAGGAACGCCGAATTTCCAATGACCGCTCCATTGCCGACAGTTATCCTCCCATCCGATTCCCACTTCGCCCAGAAAGCTCTGTAGTTGTTGCAGTCCATGATGTTGGGGGTTTCCACTTTCTGTTTCTCGATACGCGTTTCATAATCCCGAATGAAGCTGTTAGTGTTTCCGTAGCCTCCGATTATGATCTCATAGGTACTGGTGTGAACGTTGTTAAATTTTTTCGACAACGCAACATGTGCGTCTCTGCAAGCTTGGACCCGAAAGACTATGGAGTTCTGGTTCGTCATCGACTTTGTCAACTGATTGTAGTTGTGCTCAGGCAGTGTCGTAACTCTCAGAGAAGACACTGAAACATAATTCAAGCTGGTAATCCGAAAAACCCATTACATCCAAAACGAGGTGGAGATGGAATAAAGATTAATTTTTCAACAATACGAAAAATGCATGTTATGTAACCTGTGAACACAGATGCACATAAAAAGTTTCGTAGACTGTCAGTCAAGTCTTAGCCTAAAGTTTTAGTATGCATCAAATTAAATATTATTCACGTCTAATATTTTCTTACTTAAACTTACTACGAGACCCAATTGTATTTTTACCCTACCAGCATGCCAACGTGGAGCCCCATATTCTAGTACGGGATCAGTATACATTATACAGCCTACATGGGACCCATCTAATGCCTAATGTAACGAAATGGTTGGGAGGTTTTACAGCTCATCGGGGCAAACCAGAATATTTAATCATTCGTGAGCGCACGTAAGTAAATCACAAGATAACGCATACATAGTTTCACACAAATGTCAGATTGTTACTCTCCAATCTAATATCACCTGGAAGCTTCTATAGAGCTGTAATTGAAAATACTCATGGTCGCTTCTAAAGAAAGGCGCAATCCAAAATCGCAATTAATTTGACCGAACCACACAGTCAATATCCGTAAGGCACCTGCATGAGTCCGGAAGACGGGCTGCGCGGGTAAGCTATCCGGAGCAGATGGAATTTCACCCCTGACCGAAACACTATCAAAGAACCAACAAAGCGGAAAGAAACCGACAGCGAATTTCAAAGTCGAGGACCTACGAGAACCAAAAACTGTTTTCGTTCGAGGCAAAATAAGTCAGAATGAGTTAGAATGAACACGTTCGCTTTTTGTGAACCTGAGAAGTGAGCAAAGACCTTGTACAGTTACAAAGATCTTAGATCCCCTAAGATGACTAGACAGTGTGCATTGCTGCTTAAACTTCGAGACTATTTTTCAATCGGATTCTTTAACGTATAGGAAGTAAGTGCAATGACTGCAGTAGAGAAGTGATGTGTTGGAGTTTGGGGGTTGTTTTCCTTACAGTTTATGAACTTCTAAAGCAATTAAAATTTGTGCGTAATTGTCTTTGAGACGCCATTCAAAAGTGAGTTACAGTATTCAAAACGACTCGAAACAAGAGGGCAAGATACTGGAAAAAGCATTTTTACATCTACATGCATGTTCATCGATGTCCACTGAGAAAATTAATGCGGTAAAGTTGGCTGATTTCGTGTAGACGACATCTTGTGAATGGACGCCATCGCTCTTCTTCCATCCACCCATAGAATTCTGGTAGGCTGTTTTGTTGAACACCGCAGAAATGTGCGCTAAGTAGACGTGTACCTCTTTGCAAGCAACCGTATCAACGACTGTTAGGTCTATCTGTACTGTTGTTTCATTATTTATTAAGGTCGACGACAACGACGATGATGTATGATCAACGCGAAACGAATAAAATTCTGAAGTCACATCTTAACTACTAGAAATATAAAAAAATTATATAGGTCCCTAGTCAATGTACAACAGAGCGATAACATTAATTAGTTTGAAATGGCATGCAGAAAACAAACGTGTGCACGTTGTTTTTGGTGTTATTATTACCGTCTCTTTCGTAGACAATCCAGTCGCCTTGACTTCCATACCCAGTCGTCGTACTTAGAGCCGTAATAGACACATTCTGCGAACCCGTCAGCTGATAGGACATAATTCTGAAATATTAAACAGACAAATCCGATGACGAAGTTATTGTTTCAGATTTATGTATAACGAAAAAAAACTATATTTAAAGTTTTAAACTAACGTGAATCTTAAGAAACGGGTAAAAGAAACTCCGGATTTATTGTAACTAAATGCGAAAATTCTTTCAAACGTAGTTTGCTAGTTTTCCCCAGCATCAAATTATTGTAAAACACAGTGTTACTAAATCGATTACATAATTAGCGCTGTCGTAATTCAGTAAATGGTTTTTGAAGTGACAAAACGTTTCAGACTGAAAACTTTTGTGGAAGAGTGGTCTTAAAATCAACGAACTCCATTTTCTTTCGATTAAGATGGGCCAGGTACATCTTAGAGGAGCATCTGTATGAGCTCTATGTAAATGCTTTGAATTAATTAATGAGTGAATAAATGAACGAATGAATTAATGAATTCACAGTAAGAGAATGGGTCCTTGACACTTGACACTTGTTTATTTGGTAACCAAACTTTTACAGATAAAAGCAGAAACATGCATTATTATATTCCAAAGTCTGGCTACACAGGAGGCCTAAAAGGGGTCAAATGACCCTGCTACCAGGGCCACCTGGGTAGTAGTACAGTAAGTAGAAAGCAGTCAATCATCCATCATTCTTAACTCAGTACTTAATTAAAGTCTGCAAGTATAATTATCATTATACAATGTTTTCATTGCTCTTAACAAATACTTAACTAACGCCAAGATAACAAAACCTGTGATCAATCCTGTGAATATTTATAATAATTCAGTGGAATAAACTTTTAGAGAAGACCTCAGCTTATTCATGAGCAGTTACCTACATAAATACTTTCATGCTAGAGTAGCCCATATGCATATAAGAAAAAAGAATGGGTTTGCACTGTAATAATCATATGATTATCTATATATCTTTGGTTGTTTGTGTATTCTAAAAGGACAATGCATTCATTACCTGTGAGTGTCTACATTGCCTTTGCCGACTTCAATTAGACCTCCACGCCATCTGATCCAAAATTGTCTGAATTCTAAGCAGCTGAGAATTCCAAACTCGTCGTGGAAACTAAGCATCGGTCCCTGGCACAGACACAAAACACACACCTGCACTCACAGAAATAGCGACGTTTTACTTTCAAACATTTCAACTTTTAAAAGAAAACAACAAACTGGAGAAATGTTACTTCGTTTAGTTAAAAGGAATACTGATCATCATCATCAACGGCGAGTCCCTCTCCGATGCGTTGTCACTTCCATGACTCTTTGCCAATCGTCTCGATTCTGAGCTCGTCTCCAGGGTGTGTGTGTAGCTCGATATTCAGTGGACACAGATCCGCCTCTAAAGTTCGGCCGATGTGTGCTTTGGCCATCCGACTGGTCTCCTCCTACTCTTTGGAGGCCAGTAATCAGGGCTTGAAGCACATAGCACGATCATGCCTGCTATCACATCCTGCAAAGTGCGCAAACGTCCGGAGTCTTCCAGTTTCGATGATCTCCGAGACTGGGTCTGTTCCGAGCGTTTGAGAACTTCTGCGTTGGTGATGTGCGCTCTATTTGGAAGTTGCAGGATTCTACTCAGACACCTCTGTTGGAAGGGTCTTATCTAGGGCCACTGTCAGCGTCCAATTCTCAGCCCCATAACGAAGCACGTATAGTACGTAACATGTAAACAGATGATTCCAAATTCGCGAGTCAGATTGTTGACACAGTCGCCAGCATTTGTAGCTAGACGTTAGCCTTCCGGCGTCAACGTTCGACCCAGGTCATGTGAATCCTCCTACCAGTTCCACCATGTATCCCCTATCCGGAATAAGAGGAAATTCCACTGCAGTCTGGATCTTTGTTTTGACCCAGTTAATCTATATTCCAAACGGGGTTCTCGCAGTCCAAACGGTTTCCTTTACTTTTGTGAAACAGAAGGGGATGCCTTGGTTCAGTCAGTAGGCGCGGATATAAGTATATAATAATGTAATAAATCTGCACTATTTATAATTTCAAATCGGCTGTAGAGTCCATCAAATCACCATACTGCTGGAATATGATTATCATTGACGACGACTATGACGACGACAAAGACCATAATGACAATCATCAATGCACACAGATGAAAATTCTGAAATCGTATCTGAACTATTAGCAATTAGGAAAACTTTAAAATACTTTGTAATAATAATAATAATAATAATAATAATAATAATAATAATAATAATAATAATAATAATAATAATAATAATAATAAAAGCGGTTCTTTTATCAAATCCCTTTATCAAATCCCAGCCCGCGATCGAAGAGATATAGCCGTTCCAGATACATCACACTTGTAATATCTAAGACCCTAGAGGAACTAAGTACCTCAAGGCAAAAAAATAATAATAACAATAATAGTGGGAAGAATACATGCCCACATAACCAAATGAACATTGGTGCTGAAATGGCGTGTATAGTATAGAAAACGATTAGACTGCCGCTTAAAAGTTATTTAGTGTCGCATGTGTAATGTACTCAGAAATTCAGCAAATTCATAAAGACTCACAAAAGAGGAAGCATTCTATTATCGCAGGGGAACCTAACGGGATGGAGTAAGCATATACATCAACATGTAGGACCTACGTTAATAAATAAATACAGTTTATAATGTCAGAGACATAGTATCGCAGTAGGCAATAGCAATTGTTAGTAAGCACAAATATCGCCTAAAATGTTGCAAGAATAGCAAAATGCCTGAGAAGAAACGCCTACTGATTTGCCATCTCTGATTTCCGATCTGGAGTTTACATATCCTCCGATGACGATTTCGAAGAGTTTGTCCTCTGAGCTTCCAGGCACCGACTGCAGGGCGATGTGGGCGTCATTGCAGGCCTTCTAGCGCTTCTGATAGGTACTATTTAAAGTGACGCAATATATACATCTATCAGGAAAAGATACGTGTTACCAAGGTCCTGGTGCACTTTATTCAGTTGGAGAAGACAGTCGGTCATTGGTTCATTGAGCAAGGCCAAAAATTAAGATAGGTCCCTCAGTTGATCAATTTAGTAATCAATTTCACGGAGTAAATTATTTTCCTTGGTCAGGGAAACGGACAGCGATACGAAATGAATCGGAAGAGGAAGGGACAGATTTGGTAGGTGAAGATCTGAGAAAGCAGATGAGGGGAAAGGAAAAGGCTATGAAAGGTTGAGGAAAGAAGAGGGAAGTGGAGAGGAGGGGAGAGAAGGGATGTGGAGAGAAAGACACGGAAAGCTACAGAGATTTTTTCCAAAAGCAACATCTAAACGAGCTAGCGTACAGATGACTTGTGCTTAAAAATAATCTAGTAATAGTAATAATAAGAATTGTACTACATGTAGTAGCAGAAGCAGCAGAAGTACTAGCGGCAAAAGAGCAGCAGTATAATAATAAAACTAATAATAATATAAATAATTATAATAGTAATAATAATAATATTTTTATTATTATTATTATTATTGGTGTTCGAGTCTACTACTACTACTACTACTACTACTACTACTACTACTACTACTACTACTACTACTACTACTACTACTACTACTACTACTACTACTACTACTACTACTACTACTACTACTACTACTACTACTACTACTACTACTACTACTACTACTACTACTACTACTACTACTACTACTACTACTACTACTACTACTACTACTACTACTACTACTACTACTACTACTACTACTACTACTACTACTACTACTACTACTACTACTACTACTACTACTACTACTACTACTACTACTACTACTACTACTACTACTACTACTACTACTACTACTACTACTACTACTACTACTACTACTACTACTACTACTACTACTACTACTACTACTACTACTACTACTACTACTACTACTACTACTACTACTACTACTACTACTACTACTACTACTACTACTACTACTACTACTACTACTACTACTACTACTACTACTACTACTACTACTACTACTACTACTACTACTACTACTACTACTACTACTACTACTACTACTACTACTACTACTACTACTACTACTACTACTACTACTACTACTACTACTACTACTACTACTACTACTACTACTACTACTACTACTACTACTACTACTACTACTACTACTACTACTACTACTACTACTACTACTACTACTACTACTACTACTACTACTACTACTACTACTACTACTACTACTACTACTACTACTACTACTACTACTACTACTACTACTACTACTACTACTACTACTACTACTACTACTACTACTACTACTACTACTACTACTACTACTACTACTACTACTACTACTACTACTACTACTACTACTACTACTACTACTACTACTACTATACTACTACTACTACTACTACTACTACTACTACTACTACTACTACTACTACTACTACTACTACTACTACTACTACTACTACTACTACTACTACTACTACTACTACTACTACTACTACTACTACTACTACTACTACTACTACTACTACTACTACTACTACTACTACTACTACTACTACTACTACTACTACTACTACTACTACTACTACTACTACTACTACTACTACTACTACTACTACTACTACTACTACTACTACTACTACTACTACTACTACTACTACTACTACTACTACTACTACTACTACTACTACTACTACTACTACTACTACTACTACTAATATTATTATTATAGTAGTAGTAGTGGTAGTAGTAGTAGTAGTAGGAGTAGTAATAGTATTCTTACTACTACTACTACTACTACTACTACTACTACTACTACTACTACTACTACTACTACTACTACTACTACTACTAATATTATTATTATTATTATTATAGTAATAGTAGTAGTAGTAGTAGTAGTAGTAGTAGTAGTAGTAGTAGTAGTAGTAGTAGTAGTAGTAGTAGTAGTAGTAGTAGTAGTAGTAGTAATAGTATTCTTATTATTCTTAATATTATTAATAGTAGGGACCTAGTAATAATTCTTGTTCCTAGACCATTTGGCCTCGGAAAAAACAATTTTTCTAGATATAGCCAATTCAGAAACCTTCATTTTCCCGGAGCGTTATTAAAACCTCAGAGATCATAATTATTTACCTTGAGAAAAATATGAGTCAAGGTAAATGCATGTCATTATAGTATTCTTGTTTCAGATACAAACACTGTATAACGTTATAAAGTATGTATTTTTTAAGAAAGTGTAATCTTAAATGAACGCTAGCAAACGCACAGCTCTTCACACACAACGTTACACAGAGGGAAAGAAAATAAAAAAAATGAAGTAATAAGAATAGTGCTCACCGGATATGCTGGCGAAACCCCATACTCCTTGAACACCAACTGGCGTTCTAATTGACAGTGAGTTAAGAGTATGACCCGGAGATTCTGCATAATACAATACTCTGCTTTGTTCAGGAATGGTTCCCTTCCCGAACGACACAGAGCCAATCGTCCAGCTAATCCAGAAGTACTGATGCCGCTGACAATTAAGTATGCCCAGAGTATTCGCCCATGCCAAAATCACACCGTCTTCGCTTCTCTTGAGCAACGTCTCAGTGTTCTCCGTGGTGCCAATGAGCACCTCATAAGACAGATATTTGAATATGCCAGGAATCTGTGACAGGATGACATGCGCGTCTTTGCAGGCGGTCACGGAGAACGTTACTTCAGACTTGTCTTTCACCGACAGCAAGAAGGCTCCGTATCTATCCTCTTGTTCTGAGGTCACTTGTTCGATAGTCGACACTGACAGCCAACCCAAACACACACATTCTCATATCTTTCATAGACAAAATTGAAAATTACTACTCTATAATAAACTCTGGATGAAAATCTTTTAGCTGGGATCTGTATGAGTGTGGGAAGTCGCTAAATAAAGTGAGTTTTTAACTCATCTGAGCAGTATTTCTTAAACGATTAACTTTTTCATATTATGAAGCTATTTTATTTAATCAAGCGTTTCGTAAGGTATTCAAAGTCGCTAATCATGCAGCCTTTCCTTAATATTCTATTGCGTTAGGCGCTGCTGAGCACAGGTTGAGTGGCGCCATAGCAACTACTGTAAGAATAATAACAATGAGGATGATGATGGTGATGCATAAAATGTTTAATGTATAAAAAATATACTTACGTACACATACGCCTACAAGGCCCTACATACACATAAATACATACCTCGCACTACAGTGCAATTAAAGAGCGATAAATAGCTGCTATTGTTTTATTTTCATTAACAGTCACATGAATTAAACCACTGTCATTGTGTTTGTAAATTTAATAACGTCTATGACACCGGCATCGTTTAGATCAAATGCATAAAAATAAAAATAATAAAAATAACAACAACAACAACAACAACAACAATAATAATAATAATAATAATAATAATAATAATAATAATAATAATAATAAAAATAATAATATCAGGCACGCTGGAAGGCAGTCACGGCGCCACACGCGGGTCACTGGCTATTCGCACTCCCCATCAGCGCTTGTGGCCTAAGACTAGAGGATGAAGCGATTAGAAACGCGGTCGGCTTCCGCTTTGGCGCGGAGGTCTGCCAACCACACGATTGTCCATGTGGCTCGCGGGTAACAGCAGAGGGCTCACATGGACTCTCCTGCCGTTTGGGGCCCGGTCGAACATCTCGCCCTGCGATCTTAAACGACCTGATATGCAGTAGCCTCAGTCAGGCAGGCTTTCCATCAGTTAAAGAGCCCTCGGGTCTGTCAAGAGCAGACGGCAAAAGACCTGACGGCCTCACCTTGACATCATGGCGCTCAGGTCGATGCTTGATTTGGGATGCCACAGTGATAGACAGTGATAGACACGGTGGCCCCATCTTACCTGCCCACCACATCAATTCAGGCCGGAGGCGCAGCCGAACTGGCGGATGCCAGAAAGACAACAAAATATAAGCAACTGTCGCAGTGCTATTGTTTCGTGCCACTGGCCTTTGAGACCTTCAACCCAATCAATGCTGCTGGACTAGCATTCGTCAAGGACCTTGGACGTCTTCTGAGCCAGGTCTCAGGAGACCCAAGAGAAGCTAGCTTCCTCTTCCAACGCTTAGCTGTGACAGTCCAGCGCTTCAACGCAGCCGCCTTCCGCAACACGTTTGCAATTCCGGGTCTCGATGAAGATGGTCACTCCAGAGATTAATTTTCACATACTTAGTATCTGACTCCTGAAGGATTATATGTACCTCGGGGGAAAAAAATAATAGGCCAATTGATGATAATGGTGATAATAATAATAATAATAACAATAATAATAATAATAATAATAATAATAATAATAATAATAATAATAATAATAATAATAGTAACAATAATATTAACAAAGAGGGTGATGATGATGGTGATCACACTGATGATAATGCTCGGTAATTGTTTTGAATTTTGAAGTCATCCTCCAATCAAACAATAATGAGCAAAACAAGGGGTCTCAAAAATGGAGGTACGGTACAGACCTGCCCAAAAGTTTGGGTACGAGTAGGCCTACCCCTCGTATCGCCGGAAATTACGCCTAAGTTTCTGTCAACAAGAGCCATCACGTGTGCACGCCCTGGGATTGACATATGAACATTGAAACAATCTACAATTATGCTTTGCACTTTCTCGGGTTTTCCATATTTAAAAAAGAATAGTCAACGTTATATAATGCGCTTGGATTATAACCCCTATACCATCATTCAGTTGATGCTACCACTCAAGCTACATTCAGACCGATTACGATTATACTTTATTACGTCCAACACTAATAACTGTGTAGAGCGGAATGGCATTACCTTCCTTGGTGTAGTATTTCCATTCTCCGCGGGACTCTGGACCCGTGGCCATAGATACCGCGGAGACCTGCTGCGGTTCGCTGTCCATCCAGTCGAGGAATCGCTGTCCGGAAGCAGACTGCATAGCCACCTCAATCTTTCCGCCTTGCCAACTGAACCAGAACGGCCTCTGTTGAGAGCAGTCGAGAATGCCCTGCGACATTTCCTCGGCAACCACGGTGCCTTGGTTGATATCGCTTTCGTTCATTGTATAGCGGATAATTTGCGATTTGGTGTTGGAGTCGTGTCCAATGATGACCTCGTAAGCCGGTGCAGAGAAGCGTGACTGCGAAAGAAACAGATGGGCGCTGCGACATGACTGAATGACGAAGTTGAGAAAAGTCTGTGATGCCTGGAAATTCAGCCAGTGGTCATCGTAACCCTCGTTGTCTGGCGTGTTCACGATAACTGCGTTAACTGTAAACACGGCATCGATGATTTAAATCATTTCCAAACCAATGTCATTTTCAAGCGCAATTGATAAAAGCCTTAGACCTATCATAAAACGTTATAAAGTTTCTTTCGCTCGTGAATAAGCCGGTGATTTGCGCTTAGAGTATCGCTTTAGGAAATCTGGAGTTTACGATTACGATTACTTTCCAACTGAAGGCCTAAGGCTTTCATGGATTGCGCTACAAAATTTACAATAGTTTATTTAAAAAATAATAGCTTCTAGATTATAATCATTTGAAAACTTCTTCAGTAACGAGACAGCTGATTCCACAATGAAAAGGGCGGCTTACATGTATATCGAGTTCACTTAACACCTTTAACCTTAATACATCTATCGAGAGCGTAATTAGCAGACCCATTGGATAAACTAGAAGTTCAGATTAAGATTATTAATTATTCCAAAATAAAATAGAAGTATATTATAATATTAAAATTACTTATAAAATATTACTACATTATCTACTTAATAAACTATGATTGACTGTTAATGTTTATTTAAAATCTGCGTCATATTACTCAGTTACATATTGCAATCTCTATTGTATTACTGTTATAATTGAAATGACGACAATGACTAGAGCTTCTACGATATGTTGCAATTTCAATTCGAAACTCAGGTGCCAAACATAAATAGTAAAAGGATAATTATTGTTGTTGTTTGTGTTATGGTTATTAAGTAATTCATGAACTTTATCTGATAGATGTTTTCTATCACACAATCTCTGCAACAATAAATCCAACGTCTATCGTTCTCGCCTCTAAGCCTATTTATTGGTAGCGACCCCATTGTCTTTACCGGCATAATTAACAGTATATCCTGGCATGTTCACCGGCGATGTCAGTGCTAGGTCCGTCCTCTCTGTCAATTTGGAAGATTATTTTGCTCACTGAAGAATTTGTACAGGAATATCGAACAAGTTGGAGTTTGCATATCGAACGTAATCTTCCTTTCTGCCTATGAACTTGTACAATGCGACAGTAGTTTATTCGCATATCGTCTTTGCAAACGTGACTGCACGAAGGACGTATCTGCAACTACGCGCAGCGCACGCCAACTGCATCCGGGAATAGGGCTCGACTGGCGAGGAACGACACGTGTCTTTGGAGTTTCATTTACTGTTATTCACTGATTCGGCTTCGATATACGACCAGCAGGCGATGAATGCTCACTCAACGAACACCCGACGGCTCGATTAGAGTGATAGCCGGATGTATATCACCTTCTACCGATGAGGAATTACTTGAAGGTGGAGTTATTGTGAATCACGGAAGGCATCGCATGTCTGTGCTCCACAATATGGACGCAACTTGATCCAGAGAACCCGGATATCACGCTGTCAACTTCGCATGGGAATCCGTTCGCTGGGCTCAACGAGTACGCTTGGCCCTGCCACTGATGACATTTATAGTTTCCTGTGCGCAGTTTGCTTACTTATATCTCTGTTCTGAATAACAGTTAACATCATTTATGCTAACGCAGAGAGCGCCATCACCGCGCTCGCTGATTATTGGCATGACGCTATTATTTAAATAAATAAATATTTAGACAAAAAACCTTCGACGTTGCTGAACTGCCATAGGCCAGTAGCACCCCATCCAGTGGTTATGGAAAAGAACGTGACTGTCAAGGGCTCAGGATCCAACCAATCCATAAATATCTGCTCGTCGACGATGTTTCCACGGCCCACTTTGATATGACCCGAGAACCAGCTGACCCAGAAGGGCAACATCTGCTGGCAGTTGACGATGTTGGGCGTATCCACCTGCATCAGCAACAAGACAATGTACTCAAGTTCAACAAGCCATGTCAAAGAATGTAGTTCTCGGGACATGTACTCGACACAGTAGTACTCAAGTATCATTTAAGAACTTGCACCTACGACCTAAGCACTTTTTACTCACACCCGGGTAATTGTAGCGAAGTAGTCGTAATTGTCATTCGAAAGAACTGCATAAATTAACCATACAACTTTTTGTCTTTTAAGTCTTCCTATGTATGGTCTAAATGGAGCATGCATGTATATTAATTCACAATATCAACAATACCTTGCAACTTGTTACGAGAATAAGGTTAAGATAATCTCTGGGTTCTATACTAAAATTGCGTGTACGTCTGATCGTTAACATCAAATGTTTGTCGGCCTACTCGCTACTCGCAACCTGAAACAATTAAGCTTATCAAATTGTCACAACATTAAGAGCTTCTCCTCCTCTTCTCTGTAACTTTTTCCTGGTGGATGAGTCAGTGTCGGGTTTCATCTTTTCATTCCATGTACTTTTTTCTCGCAAATCTTTCTACACAGGGCAGCTGAGCAATAATTGTGCTATAAAGATTGCGCAAATGCTGCTCTAAACTTAGATCCGGTGAAAACGTTCTTTCGCTTCTTGCTAGACAATAAAATCATTCGACTCTGATAATTTTACTAAATGAGTACCATTTCATTCGAAACAGAAACGTTCTGGCATACACACAATTTATGGCGTGCATTATGTAAATTTGCTTAGCCATAACGAAGTATAGTTCATGCACTACCGCTCAAAGTCTCTTACAGCAACTTGGTTTTCTTGGAGGCGCAGTCGACGTATGAAGGATTTCTGGTTGCCACTTCCTCCTATGACGATCTCGTAGGCTTTTTCCGCCAGGAAGTAGTCGAACAGTCCGATGTGTGCGTCGTTGCAGGTCTGAACCATGAACGTTGCGGATGACTGATTGGCCAGGTGCAGATAGAATTGGTCGTAGGCATATGTCGTCGTTGTGTTGAACTGGAAGACACGGGCTATACACAACCCAGATACATCATTAGCAGATCTTCTTATGCTAATAAGCAGGTTCCTTTGTTTAATATTCAACTGAACACTGATTAAATAGATTAATATACACGATGAGATATTACATTTTCTTTCAAACACAGAGAACTATATAAATTTGGAAAATCTTAACTTCATTATTAAATACGCAGCTACAGTTTCTTAATGATTTTATTCAAGATGAAATTTGTACTGAAGCGCTTCCGCCACCCCGCCTCACATCGTCTTCCGACACATTGGGATGCATCTTCATCGGATATTCAGCCAGCTTCTACTGATACAAGTAGGCCCTATGTCTTCCCCACTGATTCTACACAAACCGCAATCTGATTATGTAAATTTATTCAATTAAATGCCCTAAATCCAGATTTGACCTACATCATTCCCGCTGTCGGTCGCTGCTTCAACAAAGCAGTTAAGTTTTTTCTGTTGTTATTGGATAATTATAAAAAGAATAGATTATCTTAAGACCACACTCAACAAATCAGCGAGTAACCGATACCTATGGTTGTCGGAAACTGCCATTCTCCAGTGTGTCCGTTTCCAGTGGAAATGGAAACGCCGTATATTTGACCGAAATCAGGATCCTTGTGTGTCAGGAATTCTCCGCTTCCTAGGACGCCCTTTCCAACGCTGATACGTCCACCGTTCTGCTTATTCCATCCGATCCAAAAGTCCTGCAGTTCATGACATTGTAGTATGGTTTTTGTCTCCTTCTCCGTCAGTGTGCTGTTGTCTTCGTGCTTGATAATAGCAGACTTTGTGTTGTTCCAACCTCCGATGATGATTTCGCGTGAATAAGTGGCCAGGTTGTAAGGGTTTTCCGTCAGGAGGATCCTGGCCTCTTCACAGGCACGCACTTTGAACGTGATGACGACACTGTGTAAGATCAGCCAGGTGTGATTGTGGCTGTATGTACCCGGTGTCTGAACAGTGAAGTACTGGGCTGCAGGAACAACAGTCATCATGTTTAGTGCTATTAAAACTGAAAAAGATAAATGTGTGAATTAGTGCGACCTGAAGTCAACGCTTCCAACATAACTGCAGATAACGACTATCAGAAAACGGTTTTATACGGGCCAGTAAAAGTGGCTTCCGTTGTTATAGGCACTTCGCCGAATGTCACCAGTAAGAAGCAAAGAGTCAAAGACCACTCAAAAAGTCACAACACAATTCATGTCATGTAATTTCAACATGCCTTTACATAGAGCTTGGGTTTGATCTTAAATTATATTTTAATCAAATGACAATCAACGGATCTGAAAATAAATAGGACTGAAAATGGATTAAATACTTTGCATATAATTACGTTCAGAAGCACTACCTGCCTCTTAGATCGCGGGGAAAATGTAAATATTAGCCTACTCTCTGTTTCTGCTGTGAACCCTCTTTGACATCTGATAATATGATGAAATTAATAGCAACAAAATAGCAATAGTAAATAGTCAATAGATATCAAAGACTAACAAGGCATCGAACTGAATTCCCATTCTCCGTGTTGGTTTGGCCCAGTGTCGTATGATACTGAGGTGATACGAAGTGGCCTTGGTAAGGTGCCAGGTGAGATGTTAAGAAACAACTGATCCCCAACTTTCGGTCCTGCTCCAATTCCAAGACCCTTTGTCCAGTCGATCCAAAACCACTTAGCTGTCTTGCAGTGAAGAATGTTGTGAGTGCTCTCCTCGTCCATCACAATTCCGTCGACACCATCCGTCAGGACCGAGTAGGAGTTGCTATGTTTGCCCAACCATACCTCGTAGACTTGAAAATCGCTGATGGCAAAGTAGTCGGCGAGAAGGATACGCGCGTCTGAGCAAGCTCGGATCTTGAATATCACGTATTTCTGTTCGGCCATTGAGTGCCATAAATTCAAGTAGCGAACGGTTCCCGAAGACGGAGTGGTGAAAACGGAATTGCCCACTGCAAAAAGAAAAACCAGAGACACTGATTCAGCTTTAACAGTTCACAATAAAGATCCTGATATTTTTATATAGATACGAATTAACTTATGCTTTCAAAAAACACATGTTTTAATTACTTATTTATTTCCTGCGCAAGTTCAGTAAATCTCAATCTGAACAGCGAAAAAGTTTGTGGGAATAACTTTATTTGTCCATAGGGTAGTCATACACCATTTTACTGTGGACTGCTACTACCAACCGCGCCAGCTTCGCACTGTTACTCGTTCCCTAACGCCCAGTGCCACTGCTACACTGGTTCACTCCTTCGTCACAGCCCGCCTTGATTACTGCTCATCGCTTTATTTTGGTCTACCATCTAGTCGCATAGTGTGTCTACAGCGAGTTCTGCGCTCTGCAGCCCGTCTCATTGGGCATATTCCTAAACATGGCCAAGTCTCTAGATATATGCTGGAGGTCCTTCACTGGCTTCCTATGCGCTTACGCATATAGGATCGCTGCCTTAGTATGGCGATGTTGTCAGGGACCTGCCCCTGCTTACCTTCGTGAGCTTTGCTGCACAGTTTCAGGTGCCCAAGGCCGACGTTCCCTCCGCTCATCGGGAAAAGGGGTACTTTTAGTTCCATTTGCTCGTTCCACGACTACGCAAAGTCAAGCTTTTTCAGTGGTTGGCCCGGCAGTCTGGAATAGACTTCCCTTAGAGCTCCGCATGTGCCCTGGGGCCACCCCTGGCCTATTTCTTGCAAATCTGAAAACTGTCTTATAGGAACGTCCTGGTGTCGGGAGCACCTCTTAGTTACCTTGAAGGGGCGCTATATAAATCTTCAAATGAATGAATGAATACGGAGTACGTTCAGCCGGTGTGAACTCGCCACCGTTGGCGCATAGATCCTATGCAATACCAAATAGATAACCGTACCGCATGACGGTACCGCAGAGAATGGACTTTATCTCGATCCAACAACCCGACTTGGACCAAATGATGCACGACGCCGACGGCAAACTCTTACAGGTGGTCAAACGTAACCCCAGCCACGTTCTTCGCCCTCTACACCCAGATATTGTACCTAGGACCCATGGCCTACGCCCTAGACCTGATGTTTTAAACTCCCATGCAAGGACAATCACTGTACTTTATACCTAGAGTATTGTTCCGAATTTCCTATCTACTGCTGCCCGATATATTAAAAACTTTATACTATATTATGATATACCCTTATTTAAATTATTGCAATATAGTTTGGGCATCTAATTATAGCTCCAGACTCAGTAAACTGAAAATACTTATTAAAAGGATTATAAGGATAATAACAAAATCTCACTACCTAGCACATACTGATAAGCTGTACAAAAATTTGGGCATACTGAGCCTAGACAAACTACTTGAGGGAATTTTATGTACTCTTCTGTCAACAAATTACTGCTCTATGAATATCCGAGTCTATTTATCATGAACTCACAAGTACACCAGTATGCTCTAGGACAGAGGTGGGCAAACTACGGCCCGCCAACACTTTTTATCCGGCCCCACAATTCTTCTGAATTTTTTTTTTTAAATTCAGACCGCTAGAAGTTTTCTTCGTTTTACACAAGTGACGCTGCTCTCTAACTTAATTACTATTCCGGTCTCGTCTTTAAAAATAACTCTATGCATCATCTCTGCCGATCTGCCCCACTTTTCTGCAGAGGCTTTTGCACATGATCTGTATACGCAGAAGTGAAATCCGTTCAAGTAAAGTTAATGTTGCTTTCAAAGCAGATGACAGAACAAAATTATGGGAACTTTCCTACCCTGCAGTCGCAACTGCATGCAGGGTATACGAATATAGCCTTCAGCTGTCAAGTTTGACAGAAGAGGTCTCCAGATGATTTGTGGATTTTAAATCAGATGACACTAAATTTGTTGTGCTTAATACACTTCTCACATTTGACATTGACAATTAGCTCATATATAGGGAACTTCAGCTGGAGTTAATTGACCCACAAAGTGACATATTGTTCTCAAAGAACAGGTCAAAGGATCAGACCTGATAACATTCTTTTCTTTGCTCAGGAGGGAAAAAGTCTCAACTCTACAAACTTTTGCTTTAAAAATATTTGTGTTACTGGCATCCACTTGCTTCTTTCAACAAATATTTTCAACTATGAAGATAAACAAATTCAAATACAGGTCTCAATTAAGTGATCTAAAGTTGAACTCAAACTGTGAATTGCAACCAGCGCAATCACTCGAGATCCGGAGTATGGGAAAGTTGTTAATTAAATCCATGCATGTTCACAGTCGCGTAGGCCTACATCTCATTAGTAACAGCCAAAATTTATTTGATATATTAAAAATAAGTAAACTTCTTTTCGTGTTAGTCGTTATTAAAAGTTAAAAATTTGTTTTCCGGCCCGCCGATTTTTTTTGGCGTTTAATGTGGCCCCATGTGCAAAAAGTTTGCCCACCCCTGTTCTAGGAACTAAATACACTGTGTCCGGAAATGAAGGGAACCCTTTTGTAAATATTGAAAATAATTAGTAAATGTGCTTCGATTTTCAAAATTTCAAAACTGTTTTGATCCTGACATAATTATCAAAAAATTTTGTATTTTATGAACGGCCTCCGCTAAAAAATTACGTCATAGTGACGTCACTAAATTAGAAATTTAAACAAACTGTTAGAAAATGGCTTTCAGCCAAGAAGACAAAATTACCATAAGATTTTTACGGAAAAACAAACATTTCGGACACTTTGAACAAACATTGTAGCCAGTGTTGGGTAAACTCACACAAGAAATGAGTTAAACCAAAACTCAACTCATGCACCTCAAAATGAGTTTAAACTCAAACTCAACTCATCCTAAGTGAAATGAGTTAACTCAAACTCAGTTGTTAAATGAGTTAACTCATAAACTCACACGTTTCATACTCGCACGTTCTAATCGATCAACAATTTTTCCATCACGCCTACTTGTAACAGAAAAATATTTTCCATCAAGAATACACGGTATTTCAGCCATGTTGTTCTTAACTGTTCACAATATACAAAATATGCAGTGCTTAAATACTGTCCGCTAGCAGTGTTTACGACCCTCCCTGCCGTCACCACTCACCAGTATGGAAAGCCGACGATATAAAAAAGGCTTGTTTCAACATAATGTGCCGAGTGCCGAAGAGTGAGTTGAGTTTAAAATAATTGACAGTTACAACTCAAACTCACAGAAAATATGAGTTAACTCAAACTCATAACTCACACTCTTTAAGGTGAGTTAACTCAAACTCATAAATCACAGCAAGTGAGTTAACTCGTGAGTTAAAACTCATATGAGTTAACTCATACCCAAAACTGCTTGTAGCATATTATCATTCAAGTATAAAACTAAAATTTAACCACAATGTTTTATTGATAAATAACATTTCAAAATAATTGACATTTTTAAGGAAAATGTTAGGTGCCGTCTTTTTAAACTTTGAATTCTGATGCAAATTACGTCATTGTGACGTCATTGATGGATACTAAAACTTTATATTTTCAATATATTTAGGTAACTGTGTCAGGATTAAAGCAGTTTTGGAATTTTGAAAATCGAAGCACATTTACTCATTATTTTCATTATTTACAAAAGGGTTCCCTTTATTTCCGGACACAGTGTAGAATTCTACCTTTCGTAGACTTATATAGAATAATGTTTTTTTTACTGTAGCATACTCTTTCTGTAAGAAGTTGCGGTTTGTCAACTCTGATTCAATAAACGAAATCATATAGAATATTATAGATATATGACCCACAGATATAAATAACTGTGCGTGGTGTTTCCTGTGCAAAGGATAAGAAAATCGGTTACCTGTGCTCCTAGAGATTTGCCAATGTGCTCCAGTGGACGGCTGAGGGCTTTGCAATACAACTGCTGCCACAACAGGCGGAGAAGGCTCGTTGTACTCCATGAACTGGTTGTAGTTGATTCTGCCCTTTCCGACCTTGATTCCGTCCGTCCATGTAATCCAGAAGGTTCGGAGCGAGTAGCAGTGCAGAAGCTGCGGCGTGTCGACAGACGTCAGCGCCGTGTCTGGCAGACGATTGATCGATGACACGTCACCGAAAGTCACGACGAAGCCTGGCGTCGACTGATGCAACGGAGTTTGAGCAAGGATTACCTTGGCACTTTGGCACTCCTGTAGCTGGAATGTGAATGACTTTCCCACTGTGTAGAACCAATTTTCATACTGTGTGGTTGATGGATAGGTATACAAGGTGTACGCCTGGCCTAAACAGAAGTAAAGGGTCATAAGCATCTTGAAAATTGAAGTTTGAAGCATCCATCAACACACCATAGTCACCTTGTTCAAACACAAATAACAATAACAAAATATCAAGCGCTTCTTAATAGGCCTAAGCGTCAATTCAATGCACGGGCTATCGATCGCTACACTAATCATTCATTATTACATTACATAATAATGAAGTGAGCTGGAAACACTCAACCGTAAACAGCAAGTTTTAACTTTAAAACGGGACTCAGTCTCAGTAACAAATACGCGAAGATAAAGAGGCGGAGACTTCCAAATTGTGGAAGAACATAACAACAGGAACGACACATTTTCAGTACATGCTGATCGAGCGAAGAATCGCCATATAACGGAGCTGCCGATCTTTAAAGGCTATAATTATGTCAACACGAAATCAACTTTCCCTGTAATATTGTCTCGATCAAAATCTTTTAAAGGTGGTTCATTAGTTCGCAAATGAAATGCTTATTGTTCATGGCAGATAAATTAAAGGAACAGGTAGTAAAATAATTATAATTCTTTACTTAAATGAAAGTAATGTTTATTACTGAAAACTGCGAATCACCTTGCAAATTTGAGATCTCCCAACGACCCGCCGCCTCCCAGCCGGTGCTTACAGCGATGGACTTTATAGTTTCCGGGTGATTTTCTTTAACATGTTCCATCAGGAAGTTCTTTCCAACCGTTGACCCTGTTCCAACTTCCAGTCTTTGATCCTTCCATCGGAACCAGAAGTACCTAGACGACGGTTTAAAACATTCAAAATAAGAACAGTAGATTAACATTAGACTTAAAGTATATCTTTCTAACAAACTGATATAGCATGCACTTTCTTACATCCATTCGAGCAAATGTATCTAAGACCTGAATCCTAAGACCTTTCGCTTTCTACTTCCTCTTCTTTAGCCAACATCTTCTTTAAGGGATCTAGGCACAACATTCCATATAAAACCCAAAATTCTTGCAATTCTCAAATGTGCCTGTATTCCCAGATGTTTCCGACAGCTTCCGTATACTCTGGTTTTAGCAACACTGATTCACTGCTGCAGATCTGTATAATTATTCTGTGTTCTCTCTGACTGCACACAACACTTCTTTAACTACAATCATACAGTACCCTTCCGAGACCATAGCACCTGCTTTCCGTTGCTTAAACTTAATCCTCATGCAACCGCTCATCTTAGATTACAGTCTGCAGCTCTGTTAAGGCTGGTGTTTTCTTCAAGCAGCATCTCGTGGGAAGTAATATGTGGTCCCTGGTACGCGTCTTTTCGTGGGACGGTCGTCATTCACAGTAGCTGGATTTTCAATCTTAAACTCTCTACCTCTTCATGTTCGCAAACCTCTGACGAAGGTTAGCCTCGCTCTAATTAAAAATTTACTTCTTTAAGTGTATATTTTAGTTTTGAACCTTTTCGGTTGACCCGTTTCACCATGCACTTCTGAACTTTGCAATGAGCTCATTTTCGTAAACCAAAACAGAATCATGGACTACAAAACCGGCGACAGAAGCCAAGAAAACCTAGAAATGACTTACCTAAGTTCATCACAGCTTAAGATTCCTGGCGTATCAATCCAAACGAGATTAGGGCCATACGGTCCTTCACGCATGACTGACTCCGTGTTGTTGTTTATTCCAAAGGCCACTTCATATGTATTGGGTCCCATTCCATTCGTCTCGCTAAGCAGAATATGAGCGTCGTGACATGTACGAATATTCAAAACGGCCGAGTCCAGGGAAAGCGTACTGAACCAGATCTGGTTGTACGAGTATTGCAATTCTGTTGAAGCGTTCAGGACGCGACCTATGGACAAATTAAAAATATCAGAAACTATTCAACTGTTCTTTCGGAAGAGTTTGGTGATTATTTGAACGATGCATCTAAAAGTCAGAGTATGAAATTATGCACGGTTTGCTCGCATGTATCCATGTGTGCGTGTATGGACAGGTGTATGTATATATATAATATGTATGTATGTAATATGTATGTTTGAATATATCTACACATTTATGTAAGCCGAGCGTCTTCACACAGACTTTGCATTAAACCAAAGCACAAGTGCAAATCCTTGGAAGTGTAGGGTACTGTACGGTAATCAAAGGAGTAATCCGAGGATTTGTGAAGATTTCAACGAAAAACAGCAACATTTGAACAACAAGACAACTTGAACCCTTCTGTGTGTTTATACGATATTCGGTAGTAAGACATTTATAAATCTACACGACTTCAACGTTTATTTTAAAAGCCACGTAAGCCAACATTTACAGGATTTAAATTTAATTGACTGTATTGTAGGATAACAACACTTTCTAGTGTCTCTGAAAGGCGCTCCTCGTCAGCCTCAATGATGTCACGAACAGTATATAAGCAAATATCATAAAACAGTGACTTATTGAAAGACTTTAAACACGATTATTATTATCTTTGGGAATCACAAGTTACAACTTACCAGACTCGCGCCGGAAAGTCCAGGTGACGGTGTTGACGTCTTTCGAAGCCATAGCTAAGGCATTGACAACGTAGGGCTGTGTGTCAGTCCACGCAAATAGCTGTCCCTGGTTGACATCGCTTCCCTCTCCAACGCTGATCGTCCCGTCAGCCCATGTGACCCATAAAGATTCCGCATGGCACGTGAATATGTTTGTATTGGCGTCGAATGTGTTTTCATTGGGCAGAGTCTTGTAAATGGACGAGCGCGTGTTTTCATCGACTCCGAGAGTGATTCGGTAGGCCTCATAGTCCGTAACCCCAGGAAGGTGGGTTAGGAAGAGATACACGTCACGACAGGCGTTGACAGTGAACAAAAAGGCCTTCTGGTCAGTCGTTAAAACGAAATGATCGAATTCGTTTGTGCTATTCGTGTAGATGGTGTACGTGTTATCTATCAAAGCACAAGAAATTTAAAGAAATAATTAATAGGCTAAGTGGAAGCATAGACAATTCAATTAGAAAAATAAGTCTTTAGGCGTATAAATATTCAGCCACAGCGAGAAGTGGACAATCTTCCGAACAATAGACCTACATGGTAAAAATGTCAGAAATCCTTTGAATCATACTTACATTTATATAGTTATTTATTACGAACATTTCTAAAGCCGCAAAGTCACACAGAAATCTATTATTAAGCCTACTAAATACACTAAGTATGTTTCGTTTAATGCCTTAATATACTTAGATTAAATTGGACAATGTTAACCGTTAGCTACAACTACACTAATTTTGTTTTGGATTCCACATGTATTATTTAATTAAGTTCTAATTTAGATTTATCTTGTTCACTTCTTCTTCTTGATCGTATTGATTGCAAGACTTTTATAATGAAATTCATTGTGATGGTAATAATTCTTAGTTGGCCCTACCGGGATTATTATCCCTTCTGGGTCTCCTTTTGCTACAAATGCTGATACCGTTATGTTGATACTGCTTTACTTTCAAACGGCTTCATAAAAAGATCTGATTGATTGATTGATTGATTGAATGTTAATATCGGACGGATGAAGCTTGATAATATAAGTGTGGCTTTTAGTTTTTCTAAGTTAGGGCCTAAGCTCAGAGTAATGAATCACAGATCATTTTGAGGTTGAAATGTCTAAAGGCCTTTACAAATAATGAAAGAGAACAATTAAAATTACGTTGTGAAGGCATGCGCCTCAGTATTAATCAATGACTGTGTTCAGAAGCCTTAGTAATGGTAAGTATCAGTGGTAAATGTTGGAGTTTCATATAAAGGTCATGCGCGATCAAACGTCTAGGCTAACAGTCTGTGCGAAACCTTAGCAATTCTTTGCCTCTGACATGAAATACTGGATGTTGATCCAGATTGTCAAGTTTGGGGCAAAATCTTGTTACTGGTGTATTCAACCACTGTACCTTCAGACAAGTCTTCTGCTGGCTGAGTGGGAATGGGACCTGAAATACAGACAATTGAGACTGAATTAACTGCAACTACATAAAACTGCACAAGCTGACCTTGCATTGTTTACTAATGATCGAAATACATTAGTGCGATAAATGAAAATAAGAATACTATGATTCATGTACGCCTACGAGGTAACCAATGCATGAAAAAGATTGATTTTACATCACTTTATTACCACCACTACTACTACCCTCACCACTTCTACAACTGCTACCACTACTACTGCAACTATCCAACAACAGCTGTAGTACCATTAAAACTAGTAGCAATACGAAGCTGCAATTGCAGCAAGTTAATTTTTTAATAAAAAGTAAATAACAATAAATATAAAATTGACTCATTTATGAATGAAATGTGAATAAGTACAATATAAATGTAAAATATAGCTTTATCAGACGTTGAGAGGTGAGAAGTAACAGAAACGCATATTGTTCTCACGGTCGTTTTAGGGCAATAAAGCGTGACAACAAATAAAGAAGGTTGTCTACTAACAATTATAGCAATGAAGCAAACTGATTTACTTGTGCTCTGTGTAACTGGACCACCGGTCGGTGTCGTTAGCTCTGAAACACCGAGGTACAACCAAATTGAAATTATTAACACAATGGTAACAGATCTACTTGAAAAAAAACTTTATTAACAATACAATTGTTAAGTTCGAAAACTAATCTTAGAAAATTGCCTTATCGCAGATTGTAAGATTTTCAGATGAGTTACACGTTCTAGGAGTGTATCTTGATCAGCACTTAAAATGGAAGGAGCATATTGAGCATATATCCCACTAAATAGCCAAGAACATTGGTATAATAAAAAGAATTTCCTATCTACTGCTGCCCGATATATTAAAAACTTTATACTATATTATGATATACCCTTATTTAAATTATTGCAATATAGTTTGGGCATCTAATTATAGCTCCAGACTCAGTAAACTGAAAATACTTATTAAAAGGATTATAAGGATAATAACAAAATCTCACTACCTAGCACATACTGATAAGCTGTACAAAAATTTGGGCATACTGAGCCTAGACAAACTACTTGAGGGAATTTTATGTACTCTTCTGTCAACAAATTACTGCTCTATGAATATCCGAGTCTATTTATCATGAACTCACAAGTACACCAGTATGCTACAAGGAGAGCCTCTAATTTAAGAGATGCATTTGCAAGAACTAATATACGGAAGTTCTCTATATCATTGAAACTTAATGCCCATGTATATAAAATACAGTCCTAATATTAATATCTTCAAACGCCACTTAAAAAGCTGGTTATTAAGATAAGACTGAACAGTGATACTGACTCTGATGAAGTCACAGAAATTACTAAGGCCAGTATATAGACTAGTATGCTAGCTAATGTTTGTAAGCCTCTTTTGTTTGTTTGGTCATCACCTGTCCAGATTGGGATTACTGTGGAATTTACCTTACTACCTTTACTACCGCCATGTCATATACTAATATCAATTATGATGGATCCTTCCTAGCTGGATTTTATCTCTTCTGGGTCTCCCTTTGTGCCCAAATGAATCCCTC
Organism: Allolobophora icterica; assembly: GCA_963556255.1. NCBI lineage: Eukaryota > Metazoa > Annelida > Clitellata > Crassiclitellata > Lumbricidae > Allolobophora > Allolobophora icterica. The sequence continues at coordinate 38,291,662 of OY744605.1, forward strand.
CGCCAAATGAATCCCTCCATTGGATCCCAAGTTACTGTATATTTCCTATGTACAACTAAGAAAAGCCCAACACTATACTGTGGGACATGACTTTGGCTAACAAACCAACTGCGTAGAGTTCGGATCGAACTCTCTTAGTTGCCAAGCTTACTATGCCACATGTTGACTATAGTGAGGATTCTTTGAACGACATGGTTCAGTTCTGTTTTTTTCTCTTTTTTGGGTTTAAAACACGACTATGATTATGTAAATAGATAATATGAACAATTGTTGTGGACCAATAAACGTCATGTTGTTACGTTATGTTACGTTGACGGGACAAAGAATTCTTTTTTAAAATTCATATGGGCCGAATCGAAAATTGAATTGATATAAAATTATCTGGTACGTAAAAAGAGTTGGCTGTGCAGATATGAACAAAACCTGTATGATTCAGATCTAGGTGAAGACATTTTAGATAAGTAATAATCAGCACCATAGTATCTGCAAGAAATCTAAATTACCTATTAATAATTATTATTCAGGCAATTTAGTCGCATATTGTTATGAAGTCAGAGAATACACTAACGATCAGCCGTCTTGAGCGTCCATTCTCCAGTGGCACCGTGTCCCGTGGAGAATCCAACAGCATCGACCTCAAAGAAATAGTCGTCCTTCCACTGCATGAAGACGTACTGGAACGGTACGGGACCTGTTCCAACCTGGATGGTCATGTTCTTCCAGCCGACCCAGAAGTCTCGCTTCTCCGTACAATCCAAGATATCCGGTGTCGACACCTCGACTTTGGTTGCTGTGCCGTAGTTGATTTCGTCGCGAATGGCGGACTTTGAGTTTTCCCAACCTCCGATGATGATCTGGTAGGAATGCATCTCAGGGTAGAGCGGAACGAAGGAGAGGGCCAGGTGAGCATCGTGACAGGCAGCCACTTGGAACGTAATGTATTCTCGACCGACCACACTCGTCCACAGATGATAACGATCCCACTGATCAGGTGTCTTCACCGTCAGTTCAAACTCTGTAAATCATCATCCAGCATTAATCACGTATGATAATATGATATACAGTGAAACAAAGTTTCTCATAATGCATATGGTAGGCCTACTGTAACATAATAAAACATGTCACTTAGGTCATAGGAGCACGACTGGGTCCTTACGGGATCCGCTCAGCGGGCGCGAACCCATAACCTTTCTCTTACAGGCCCAACGCGCTACCCAAAAAACGACCTAGACAATTTGACTATATTAAAGTACAATCGAACAGTAACGTAAGCCAAAATTGAACTGCAACAATAGGCCCTATGTTAGGGTGGCTGCGCAAGGATGACAATCTAATGTGGGAGTGTTCATTGACAGAAAAACGCATACCTGGGTGTTGCTCTGTTTGCCATTCACCCTCTGCCCCTAATTCGGTGGCTAGGGAGAAACCCGTGACTGGCACAGGCGCCGTATCTGTCCACGATATCAACACATTCTCGAAAGGTGCCTCGTTTCCCATTTCAACGGTTCCATTGAACCAAGAGACCCAGTAGAGTCGCAGATGCTTGCAACTCAGGATTCCCGGACTGTCAACAGATTTGGCGATGGCTCCGTCTGCACTGCGGATGACGATCCTTTCGTTGTCGTTCGTCCCAATCTCCACCACGTATCCCGGTCCGTCGAGTCGAATGCGAGCCCCGTAACAGGCTCGAATGCGCAGATAGATGTACTCACGGTTGGCCAACTTGAACGACACGCGCGAAAAGTTCTCATCATCAGATTTCGTAAGAACAAGGTGATAATTGCCTGAAAGTTTAGTAATCACATTATCCGCTATACAAAAAAGAAAAAAATCCTAGTATAGATTCTTGCTATTATTCCGATGTGCTCGGCTATTCGAAAAGCTTATCTGAAAAGCTTTTGAGCCTGTTTAACTCCTCGGTTTGCTCATTTTCCAGTGGGGAGGGGTGCTGCGCAATACGCGATTTCACGAAGTTGAATAAATATGTGAAGACCAGCAGCCAATTAATTGCAACAAAAGACGCTTTCATAATCAGACAAAATTATCTAAAATTATTTAACGCTTTCATGATGATAGCGCACTAAAAGCAATTGGAAAACCAATGCAGCTCGTCGCTAAAGTGTTAGTCAGTGCCTTTTAAGTCTATACTGACACAGAATATATCCTACTGTGCTGGATTACGATGTTTCTATGTGCATCAGTTGGATGGACATTTTTAGAATAATGTTGATTTTATTCAATTCACTGAAGAACCTGCCGAATGAGACTGACCTTGTGTCTCTGGTAGTCGAAAGTTACCGGTCTCGCCTACGAATGTTGAAACTCCAACGGCACGAACGACATGATATAGTCCTGAATGCCAATGTAGGAATCCACTGTACCCGATATCCCCTCCGTGTCCGACCTCTATACCATTCCCAAACCACGCGATCCAGAACGATCGGTAGAAAGAACAGCTGAGGATACCTGGAGTGTGAGCTGAAGTTAATATTGTACCACTATATAGCTCTCGAATGTAGGAATATGAGTCGGCCTTCAGTCCCAGTTCGATGACATACGAGTCGGCGCCAGATGTGCTGTGCATTTGCTTGGACAGATAGATGGCAACGTCGCCACAAGATTTGACAGAGAAAGTCATGTGACGACTATACCTGGTGGTCATCCAATTATTCAGATGGGAACTGTCTTTCAGCGATGAGACTAACAATTGCAGTGCTGCAAAATTAAAAACAAACAACCGGCTAAACAAATAACAGGAGAAAAGAAAAACACCCAGACGCACAATGCAGAAGAGCAATAATAGACATCAAAACAAGATACTTATAAAACTGATTAATTAATTAGATGTGGTATGCATTTGTTAAATGTTCAAAACCACGTGTAGATAATGTTTTTCGATTAGGAGACAAATTTAGCAGACAGTTTGGACTACCTAACCATACAACAAAACGGTCCTGAAAGACTTTTAAAACACTTACACTGGTCTTTTCGAATTTTCCAGGATATTGGATCGGGCGCAAGGTATCCCAGCGTCAGTCCTTGCACCTGGATGAACTCCTCCACCTCCTCATCTTTCCACGTGATCAACGTAAACTGATAAGGAACGCCATATCCGGCGCTGATGATTCCGTCCTTCCAGCTGACCCACAGTGACTGGTAGTTGGTACAGTGCAAGTAGCTGTATTCCCAAATTTCGTAGACCGTCTGGAATGATCCGCTGACTGGTTTTCGTATCTCCATTTTTGAATTTTCCTCAGCGCCGAACATGACTTCGTAAGCCTTATGATGGATGACTCCTAACTCTCCAGCCAGAATCACCGATATCTCATGACAGCTCATCGCATCGAACATGAACGTATGTTCATGGCGCTGCATTATCAGCCACGTGTGCATATCCGTCAGTCCATGAGGCGTCGTCACGAAATACGATTCTCCTACGGATGTAATAATTAAACTGTCAACCCAATTCTTCTGTTGACAATCCTTCTGATTAAATCCTTGTTCTCTTCGTACTTAACGCCTATTTAACGTTCACCTTTTGTACTACTAATTCTACGTATAAGTATAACCTGAATTAATCAGCAACACAGTTTAATATCTTTTCAGTTTAATAAGAAACAAACAGACAGAACTCAATTCGATTACAACTCAACTAGTCAGCCACACTACTACAGCGAACACCTTCGAATTCAAACTTCTCTAGTCAGCATAATTCTTCGCGCCTCTTGACACACCTGTCTTCTGTGCGCTTAAACGAACTCTAATAATATACATATAGCGCGCCGCTGCCGATATCGGCCGGCCGCGCGTGTCACTAAGACTAAACGTTATACATCTATCATATATACATATACACGTGAAACTAAAGTAAACGCACTATATATATACGCTAATATCTCGCACTGCAAGACTGTACACAAAACTCAGTTCACATTACCTCCTTCCTTCTTCTGGAATTGAGCAAATTAAATTTCAAAATTTGCGAAATTACCAAAATACATGAAACATATATATATATATCTAACTAAATAATGAACAGTCTTACGATTACTTATAACCTTGACAAACAATCAGCAATAATATTCAATCTGCCCTTCTTGTACTTCACCTCAACATCAAAAGTTTGTAAGGCTAACGCCCAACGCACAAGTTTAGCAGACTTAGACATTGACTCAGTCAAATATGTAAGAGGATTGTGATCAGTAAAAATGAAAATTTTTGATCCAATTATAATTTCTTTTAACTTGTTTAGAGCCCAAACAATAGCATAGGCTTCCTTTTCCACAGTAGCCCATCTCTTCTGGGTATCAGTTAATTTCTGACTGATAAATGACACAGGGCGTTCTATTCCCTTGTCGTCCATCTGTGTTAAAACAGCACCGACTGCAAAGTCACTACTATCGCAGTACAAATTGAATGGTTTTCCCACTTCAAAAACATATAACACTACTTTGGATCGCACAGCCTCTTTAAGTAAATCAAATGCTTGCTGATGTTCAACAGTCCAATCAATCTTATCAGAAACACGTTTACTAGTTAAATCAGATAAAGGTTTCGCAATCTGTGCAAAGTCCTTAATAAACTGTCTGTAATAATTAAAAAATCCAAGCAGTTGCTTAACTTGCTTCTTAGTTTCTGGGATCTTCAAATTACTCAAACTTTCAATTCTGTCTGGATTCATCTTTATCTTACCAGACCCAACCACATGACCGATAAACCTTACCTCACTCTTACCAAATATGCATTTTTTCAAATTTAAAGTAACGTTATGCAATCTCATTTGCATCAAAAATGCATCTAGATGCTGCAAGTGAACTTTCCAACTGTCAGAATGCACAGCAATGTCATCAACATACGGTTCTGCAAAGTCACTTATAGGCTGTAAAACTAAATTTATCGCCTTAACAAAAGTTCGGCCTGAATTTATCATTCCAAAAGGAACACGAGTAAATTCATACAGTCCATTATGTGTTACAAAAGCTGTCTTCCATTGATCAGATTGTTTTACAGGACAAGTCCAATAAGCACTTCGACAGTCCAAAATAGAAATCACATTAGACTTTCCAACTTTGTTCAAAACGTCTCTGACAATCGGCATCGGATATTTACAATCCACTGTGAATGAGTTAATGTATCTGTAGTCACAGGCAAGTCTTAAAGATCCGTCTTTCTTTTTAACAATAACCAAAGGGCTTGCCATTCTGCTCGATGATGGTTTAATAATGTTTGTTTTTAACATTTCTTTGATCTGACGTTCCACTTCTGCTCGATAAATCAAAGGAATTCGATATGCTGCAAATTCCTTTCCACGAAATCCTGGTTTTAGTTCAATTTCATGTTCAACCAATGTACATAATCCGGGTTTTTCTGAAAATCTGTCACAGTATTTGTTCAAAACTTTCAACAACTGTTCTTGCTGAGTTACTGTCAAATGGCTAATTTGTTCAGGATCGAGGTTAAGTGAATTCTTGTCATCTTGAACCTCATTCCTCATTGGTAATTCAACCACTGAACCAAAATCTTCATCTTCTTCAACAATTAGACCACAACTTAATGCTCGAGTAACATATTTTCTGATCTTGTTGGCGTGAATCATTTTTCGACCATTTTCACCCATATCGACTAAATAAGAGTACTTTGATCTTCGATGTATGATCGTACATGGACCATGCCATCGAGAAATAAGTTTGTTTGTTGACGTTGGATACAAAACTATGACTTTCTCACCAGCTTCAAATTCTTTGTGCTTTGCTCTCTTGTTATACTGATTCGTGTATTGTAATTGCTTTTCTCGAGAGTAAGATTCTGCAAACAATAATGCTTTCTCCATATTTTCTTTGAGTTCTTTTAAATACTTTTCTGGTTTAACTCCAACATGAGGTGGTAAGTTTATTTCTCTAGTCCAACTCTCTTTTAATATTGCCAATGGTCCTCTCGGAATTTTCCCATAGACAAGCATATATGGTGATACTCCAGTAGTTGCATTCGGCACTTCTCGTAATGCCCACACTGTGAAAGGAATTATCTTGTGCCATTTCCTCGGGTTGTCTATTATCACATGATGGATCATCTTTTTAAATGTCTGATTCCATCTCTCTACTAATCCAGCAGCCTCTGGGTGTCCTGGTGTGTCGAATCGTGGACTACAGCCCATTAAATCGAGAAATTCTCTTGTCAAACTGGCTGTGAAGTTCGTTCCTTGGTCACTTGTAATCACGGACGGCACACCAACGTTCATGAATAGTTCCATCAACGCTTCACACACAGCCTTCGCTGTCAGCGATTTCAATAAGAAGATTGTAGGCCATCTGGTGCACGAGTCCACAATGCATAAACAATACTTGTGACCTGCAGCAGATACTGGATCAATCGGGCCAACGAGGTCCATCGTCATTCTCTTGAAGGCGACCTCTTCTCTTGAGACCGGAGTGATAGGTACTCTATCCATCACCAGACTCCTTGCCTTTAGTTGACACTTCTCGCAAGACTTACAAAATTTCACAATGTCTCTTCTCATCTTTGGCCATACAAACGACAACTTTATTCGTTCTCTTGTTTTCTCTTCTCCTAGATGTCCTCCAAATACCGATTCATGCGCCAATTCCATCACTTTAATTCGTCTCTCTTTTGGTAACACTAGTTGATATATCGTCTGGTCTAATATCTGATATTTCTTATGCAATAAACCGTTGATCACACAGAATTCAGATTCTTTCTCTTGTGCTAACTTCCACCACGGCTTCAACGATTCATCATATCTCTGTTGCTCTTCGAACTTCTTCGAATCGGCAATCTGCACCTTTTGTTCTTCGTCCATCTCTTCATCTCTATACAAGTCTCCTATCCCCACATCACATTCATTGTCTTCTTCAGTTTCATTTAATGTGCCATTCTCGCATGCAGCCATCTCTTGCTCGTTCATCTCTGCTATTACACCATCTCGCGATAAGCTTCGTTGCTCATTACTTTCGTTTTCCTCATCACTTGAACTTTCAGTTTCACTCTTCTCATCAACATCTACCATTTCCTGTTTCCGACTCTGCGCTCTCGTCATTACATTTGCTTGTACACTCACATCTCCTTGTATCGTTTTGATTTTCATCTGTGGTACGGCTTTTAATTCGGCAATTATCTCTGGATGCAACAAGAATCTTTCTGTACTGCCCATCTTTGCAATACTAGCACACATCAAGGTGACATAAGGTGTAAGTGAACACTGGACTTTACGCGGAAATCCCTCTTCTTCCACGTCACTACCACACAGTCTAACATCGACTTTCACTAACTTCGCAGGAATGGCATCTCCTGCCACACATTGCAAATTCACTTTTCCAATTTGTTCCACCTTCATGCCTTCCAGTAATTCTTCACTAATCACCGGAATTTCTGCTCCCGAGTCGCTCAGTGCTTTGACTTTCACTGGCTCTTTACCGTCTACTCCACGAATTTCGACCTCGACATATTGCAAGAACGATTTCTTCAATATTCGACTGTCATCTTTTCCTATAACTTCTCTCTGAATTTCAGCATCCAATAGAATTTCTTTTTGAATACCACATTTCATTACTGACTTTACTTCAGTTTCTTGGTTTTCTTGACCCGTGGTTTGATTACCTGTATCACTAACCACTTGAATCAAATTCACCCTTGTGTGTTCTTGATTTCTGCTAGAACTAGCTGCTGCCACTGGAACTGGACAAAATTTAACCAAATGTTTATCTGAACCACAGTTGTGACAACGCTTCACAACCATACCTCGTTGTTCATTTCCTTCATTTCTCTTATACTGCATGTGTTGCCTTCCCTCTTGGCAAACGGCGCTGACGATTTGTTAAATCCCTGACGACCAAACGTCACTTCTCTGGTCTCATTGGGTACAGGGACACTAGCCTTGACTTCTTTACCTTTGAACTGACTCCCTGTTTCTGGATTACTTTTCCACTTTCCACTCTGGCTTTGGTTTACGGAACGTTGAGAAGGATAACTGTTTATATTTGGAAATGCAAACCCAATTCGATTGTTTACATGAATGTCTGCTAGGTGTGCCACTGCACTAGCTTGGAGACAGTCAGTTCCTTCCTTCGACAATACAAACTGTAGTGGACCTGGCGGTAAACATTCTTTTAGCTTATCCGCTACCAGCAAATCAAAGAGCGTATCATACTCTCTGTTCACGTTTCGACTTCTCACGTAATAGTTTAGCAAGTTCTTCAGTCTTGCCGTAAACATCGTATAAGTCTCTTCTGTCGTCTTCTTAGCATCCACAAATCTGGCTCTGTATTCTCTCGAGGTCAATTTAAATTCTTTTAATAAGTGCTGCTTGACTCTATCATAATTGTCTAGATCATCGTATGACAATCTATTCAGAACGGTTCGAGCTTTCGGCGTCATCAATGGTAGTAATAATTTAACCCAAAACGGCTTTTCCACAGCAAAACTGCGAAACGCGTTCTCGACTGTTTCAAAATATAATGGCACCTCCATCATATCAGTTGGCATTTGAGGCAATACATGCTTCATTGCATCACCTATTTTCTTAATTTTTGACACCAAAGTTTCACTTTCTTGCTGTTTCCTTCTTTCTGCTTCCCGTTCTTCTCTCATTTGCGTTTCTTTCAATGTCAATTTTGATTTCTCCAGTTTCAGACGTTCCTGTCTTTCTGCCTCTGCCTTTTCCAAACTTTCTTTCTGAAATTTGAGCTTCTTGTCTGATCTGTTCCGCACGTTCTAACTCTAACGTTCGCGCTTTTTCTTTTTCTTCTTCACGCATTCTCTTTGCTTCAATCTGTTGCTGACGAACCTCTTCATCACTTTTTCTAGCTTTTTCAAATTCAATCATCTGCTCCAATCTTCTTCTTTCAGCATCTTCCCTATCTCTTTTCAACTGTTCTAACTGAATCTCAAACTGATTCTTTTGCAATTCAAGTTCTGCCTTACGCACTTGTTCTGCTTTATCTTCTCTCTCTCTTTGCAGACGCAATTCCTCTTGCCTTGCAAGTTCCGCTTTCTCTTCTTTCTCTCGCTGCAAGCGCAATTCTTTCTCTTCTTTCTCTCTCTGCAAACGTTCTGCTTTCTCTTCTTTCTCTCTCTGCAGACGTTCTGCTTTCTCTTCTCTCTCTCTCTGCAGACGTTCTGCTTTCTCTTCTTTCTCTCTCTGCAAGCGCAATTCGTCTTGTCTTACACGTTCTGCTTCTTGTCTCAGCTCTTTCTCTTCCTGTCTGCGTTTCTCCTCTCTATCTTCTTTCATCATCATCCACTGCATCAACATCTCCATAGACATAGGCGCAGGAGGTTTTTCAATAACCTTTTCTACGGCACCGCCAACTGCACCTTCTTCTACTTCTTCTTTCACCCACACTTCAGCGAGTTCCTGTATCATGTCACCACGTGACATACCTTCTAATTGTTCTTCTTTAAAACCGGCTTTCAACAAACGCTGTTTTAGCCTTTCAGTAGACATCTTCTTAATATCTGCTTGTCTTTCAGCACTTAGTTTCTCCATCTTACTTGTTTACTTTGGTGATTTCTCTTTTCAAAGAAGTCACGGTTTTTCTTGTTGTGTGAATCGATAAACAAACGGGATTTCTTTTATATTTGTTCGTGGAGAACAACGAAATTTTTATACCGTTTCTCGTGTTCCACCGTCGTTGATATCGTAGACACGTCACACAGCAACAACGCGTAGATTCTTCTAACACCGTCGTAGATTCTTCTAACACCGTTGTAAATTCTTTTATCACCGTCGTAGATTCTTCTATCCGCCGAAGGAGGTGATAACGTGAATTTTAATCCACCGTGAGTTTATATCCACCGTGAGTATTTATTCCACCGTGAGTATTTATTCCACCGTGAGTATTTATCCACCGTGAGTATTTATCCACACCGACGCTGCCACCAATAATGTCAACCCAATCCTTCCGTTGACAATCCTTCTGATTAAATCCTTGTTCTCTTCGTACTTAACGCCTATTTAACGTTCACCTTTTGAACACTAATTCTACGTATAAGTATAACCTGAATTAATCAGCAACACAGTTTAATATCTTTTCAGTTTAATAAGAAACAAACAGACAGAACTCAATTCGATTACAACTCAACTAGTCAGCCACACTACTACAGCGAACACCTTCGAATTCAAACTTCTCTAGTCAGCATAATTCTTCGCGCCTCTTGACACACCTGTCTTCTGTGCGCTTAAACGAACTCTAATAATATACATATAGCGCGCCGCTGCCGATATCGGCCGGCCGCGCGTGTCACTAAGACTAAACGTTATACATCTATCATATATACATATACACGTGAAACTAAAGTAAACGCACTATATATATACGCTAATATCTCGCACTGCAAGACTGTACACAAAACTCAGTTCACATAAACAGTTTAATTATTTGTTATTTTCAGGTCACAGTCAATACATTCCTTCGATTAATGTACACACTAGCTTCATTGACAATTTGACTTAACTGCCTCTCCCTCCAGAGGCGCTCCAGTCGAACTTAAGCGCCTCTGGCTAGCACACACATCTTTCTAAATTAAAACGCATTTCTTGTTCAACAGCCAATAAATAATTCGTACGTCATTTTAAAATCATTTAGATACAACTAAACATAAAAACAACAAACACGATTATAAATACATACACGAAAGAGCTAACGTAATGTGCTGCGTGTCAGCTCTATTCTTGTCATCGCTAATCCATTTCTTTTGCGCTGACTTTAACGGTTAGCATTGGATTTTGTGTCCACGCTCTTTGAAAAGCAGCTCACAATCGCAAAATCATCATATACTACACAGATATGTCAACTGATGATACATTTCCGATAGAAGGTATTTAACACTTTAGCGACGAGCTGCATTGGTTTCTCGGTTGCTTTAGTACACTTCAAGATCATAAAACTTATCTCTAAGGCGCAGCAGGGCTTAGCTCCTGCAGCCTACCTTTGTGACCTGATGCGCAAACCGGTGCGGTAAGTCATGGTGTCACCCCATGACCCTCCTCCCTTAGTCCCTTACCAGACCATACAAGATTGAAGGGATGCGCTAATAGTGCCGATCTTCAAAAAGGCAAGCAGAAACGAAGCAAAAACCCACGGAGCCCTTGTCTGCACCTCGGAGTCTGATTTAAAATGCAACAACACATTCAAACAACACTTATCCAATTGCTTCATGGAACCCTTGTCTTCCGCTCACGGAACCCTAGGGTTCCGCGGAACCCACTTTGGGAAACACTGGCGTAGAGTTCGGATTGAACTTTCTTAGTTACTAAGCTTACTATGCCACATGTCAACTATAGTGAGGATTCTATGAACGATATGGTTCAGTTCTGTTAATTTGGGGGGGGGGTTTAAAACACGACTGTGATTATGTAAATAGATAATATGTACAATTGTTGTGGCCCAATAAGCGTCATGTTGTTATGTTATGTTACGTTGACGGGACAAAGAATTCTTTTTAAACATTCATATGGGCCGAATCCAAAAATTGAATTGATATGTAAAAGAGTTGGCTGTGCAGATATGAACAAAACATGTATGAATCAGATCTCGGTGAAGACATTTTAGATAAGTAATAATCAGCATTATAGTATCTGCAAGAAATCTAAATTACCTATCAATAACTAATTATTAAGGCAATTTAATCGCATATTGTTATGAAGTCAGAGAATACACTAACGATCGGCCGTCTTGAGCGTCCATTCTCCAGTGGCACCGTGTCCCGTGGAGAATCCAACAGCGTCGGCCTCAAAGAAATAGTCGTCCTTCCACTGCATGAAGACGTACTGGAACGGTACGGGACCTGTTCCAACCTGGATGGTCATGTTCTTCCAGCCGACCCAGAAGTCTCGCTTCTCCGTACAATCCAAGATATCCGGTGTCGACACCTCGACTTTGGTTGCTGTGCCGTAGTTGATTTCGTCGCGAATGGCGGACTTTGAGTTTTCCCAACCTCCGATGATGATCTGGTAGGAATGCATCTCAGGGTAGAGCGGAACGAAGGAGAGGGCCAGGTGAGCATCGTGACAGGCAGCCACTTGGAACGTAATGTATTCTCGACCGACCACACTCGTCCACAGATGATAACGATCCCACTGATCAGGTGTCTTCACCGTCAGTTCAAACTCTGTAAATCATCATCCAGCATTAATCACGTATGATAATATGATATACAGTGAAACAAAGTTTCTCATAATGCATATGGTAGGCCTACTGTAACATAATAAAACATGTCACTTAGGTCATAGGAGCACGACTGGGTCCTTACGGGATCCGCTCAGCGGGCGCGAACCCATAACCTTTCTCTTACAGGCCCAACGCGCTACCCAAAAAACGACCTAGACAATTTGACTATATTAAAGTACAATCGAACAGTAACGTAAGCCAAAATTGAACTGCAACAATAGGCCCTATGTTAGGGTGGCTGCGCAAGGATGACAATCTAATGTGGGAGTGTTCATTGACAGAAAAACGCATACCTGGGTGTTGCTCTGTTTGCCATTCACCCTCTGCCCCTAATTCGGTGGCTAGGGAGAAACCCGTGACTGGCACAGGCGCCGTATCTGTCCACGATATCAACACATTCTCGAAAGGTGCCTCGTTTCCCATTTCAACGGTTCCATTGAACCAAGAGACCCAGTAGAGTCGCAGATGCTTGCAACTCAGGATTCCCGGACTGTCAACAGATTTGGCGATGGCTCCGTCTGCACTGCGGATGACGATCCTTTCGTTGTCGTTCGTCCCAATCTCCACCACGTATCCCGGTCCGTCGAGTCGAATGCGAGCCCCGTAACAGGCTCGAATGCGCAGATAGATGTACTCACGGTTGGCCAACTTGAACGACACGCGCGAAAAGTTCTCATCATCAGATTTCGTAAGAACAAGGTGATAATTGCCTGAAAGTTTAGTAATCACATTATCCGCTATACAAAAAAGAAAAAAATCCTAGTATAGATTCTTGCTATTATTCCGATGTGCTCGGCTATTCGAAAAGCTTATCTGAAAAGCTTTTGAGCCTGTTTAACTCCTCGGTTTGCTCATTTTCCAGTGGGGAGGGGTGCTGCGCAATACGCGATTTCACGAAGTTGAATAAATATGTGAAGACCAGCAGCCAATTAATTGCAACAAAAGACGCTTTCATAATCAGACAAAATTATCTAAAATTATTTAACGCTTTCATGATGATAGCGCACTAAAAGCAATTGGAAAACCAATGCAGCTCGTCGCTAAAGTGTTAGTCAGTGCCTTTTAAGTCTATACTGACACAGAATATATCCTACTGTGCTGGATTACGGAGTTTCAATGTGCATCAGTTGGATGGACATTTTTAGAATAATGTTGATTTTATTCCATTAACTGAAGAACCTTCTGAATGAGACTGACCTTGTGTCTCTGGTAGTCGAAAGTTACCGGTCTCGCCTCCGAATGTTGAGACTCCAACGGCACGAACGACATGATATAGTCCTGAATGCCAATGTAGGAATCCACTGTACCCGATATCTCCTCCGTGTCCGACTTCTATGCCATTCCCAAACCACGCGATCCAGAACGATCGGTAGAAGGAACAGCTGAGGATACCTGGAGTGTGAGCTGAAGTCAATATTGTACCACTATATAACTCTCGAATGTAGGAATAAGAGTCGGCCTTCAGCCCCAGTTCGATGATATACGAGTCGGCGCCATGTGTGCTGTGCATATCCTTGGACAGATAGATGGCAACGTCGCCACAAGATTTAACAGCGAAAGTCATGTGACGACTATACCTGGTGGTCATCCAATTATTCAGATGGGAACTGTCTTTCAGCGATGAGACTAACAATTGCAGTGCTGCAAAATTAAAAACAAGTAAGCGGGTAAACAAATAACAGGAGAAAAGAAAAACACCCAGACGTACAATGTAGAAGAGTAATAATAGACATCAAAACAAGATACTTATAAAACTGATCAATTAATTAGACGTGGTATGCATTTGTTAAGGTTTAAAACCACGCGTAGATTATGTTTTTCAATAAGGAGACAAATTTAGCAGTTTGGACTACCTAACCATACAACAAAACGGTTCTGATAGACTTTGCGCTGACAGTAGGCAGTGTGCGTGTGCTTGTGTGAAGCATCCTAGAAGTAGCTTGCTACCAACGATGCTATAGAAATTGTCGTAATTACAATTACAATTACAATTTTGAAACACTTACACTGGTCTTTTCGAATTTTCCAGGATATTGGATCGGGCGCAAGGTATCCCAGCGTCAGTCCTTGCACCTGGATGAACTCCTCCACCTCCTCATCTTTCCACGTGATCAACGGAAACTGAAAAGGAACACCATATCCGGCGTTGATGATTCCGTCCTTCCAGCTGACCCAAAGTGACTGGTAGTTGGTACAGTGCAAGTAGCTGTACTCCCAAACTTCGTAGACCGTCTGGAATGATCCGCTGACTGGTTTTCGTATCTCCATTTTCGAATTTTCCTCAACGCCGAACATGATTTCGTAGGCCTTATGATGGATGACTCCCAACTCTCCAGCCAGGATCACCGATATCTCATGACAGCTCATCGCATCGAACATAAACGTATGTTCATGGCGCTGCATTATCAGCCACGTGTGCATATCCGTCAGTCTATGAGGCGTCGTCACAAAATACGACTCTCCTACGGATGTAAGTATTGAACAGTTTAATTATTTTTATTTTATTTTCAGGTCACAGGCAATACATTCCTTCCATTGATGTGCACACTAGCTCCATTGACAATTTGACTTAACTGCCTCTCCCTCCAGAGGCGCTCCAGTCGAACTTAAGCGCCTCTGGCTAGCACACACATCTTTCTAAATTAAAACGCATTTCTTGTTCAACAGCCAATAAATAATTCGTACGTCATTTTAAAATCATTTAGATACAACTAAACATAAAAACAACAAACACGATTATAAATACATACACGAAAGAGCTAACGTAATGTGCTGCGTGTCAGCTCTATTCTTGTCATCGCTAATCCATTTCTTTTGCGCTGACTTTAACGGTTAGCATTGGATTTTGTGTCCACGCTCTTTGAAAAGCAGCTCACAATCGCAAAATCATCATATACTACACAGATATGTCAACTGATGATACATTTCCGATAGAAGGTATTTAACACTTTAGCGACGAGCTGCATTGGTTTCTCGGTTGCTTTAGTACACTTCAAGATCATAAAACTTATCTCTAAGGCGCAGCAGGGCTTAGCTCCTGCAGCCTACCTTTGTGACCTGATGCGCAAACCGGTGCGGTAAGTCATGGTGTCACCCCATGACCCTCCTCCCTTAGTCCCTTACCAGACCATACAAGATTGAAGGGATGCGCTAATAGTGCCGATCTTCAAAAAGGCAAGCAGAAACGAAGCAAAAACCTACAGGCCCGTTAGCCTAACAAGCATTGTGTGTAAAGTGATGGAGAGAATCATCAAAGACGACATGATAGAGCATTATGAGAAACACAATGTGATCCTCAATAGCGGTTCTAGGGCAATTCGGAGCCGGACAATTGGGAGCGGACAGTTCGGAGCGGACAATTCGGAGACGGGCAATTCGGAGCCGGGCAATTCGGAGCGGATAAATTGAGCGGACAATTCGGAGCCGGGCAATTCGGAGCCGGGCAATTCGGAGCTGATAGAATAGCGTCTAACCATGATCGCCATTCAATCAAAACTACTATGCATAGCAAACAAGTCACGAATTAAAAGTTTAAAAAAGTTCTTCAGTTTCATTAGTCTAACCATGATCGCCATTCAATCCCCAGCTTTGCATCGCCATAGGCCTTTGATGTCATTATTTCTCAGTGAGGGGAAGATCAGAGAACGATTTGTTTGTTGCCACAAAATAAATACTAAATGGCTAGAAAGCCGTAAGCGCCCCAGCGTTGCATCGTCAAAGGCCTTTGATGCCATTATAAAAATAAATACGTGAGAGTCCGACGCTATTCTATCCGCTCCGAATTGCCCGGCTCCGAATTGCCCGGCTCCGAATTGTCCGCTCAATTTATCCGCTCCGAATTGCCCGGCTCCGAATTGCCCGTCTCCGAATTGTCCGCTCCGAACTTATCCGCTCCGAATTGCCCGGCTCCCAATTGTCCGGCTCCGAATTGTCCGGACACCTACAAATCATTGGTCAGACCTAATTTGGAGTATTGTGTGCAGGTGTGGTGCCCATATCTGAGACAGGATATAGAAAAACTAGAGAAGATACAAAGGAGAGCAACGAAAATGATCAAAGGATTCGACAAACTGGCATATGAAGAAAGACTGAGGAGATGCGGGCTGACAACATTGGAGAAAAGAAGAAGTGGAGGAGATTTTATAGAGACATTCAAGATAGTGACAGGAAGAGATAAAATACCAGCACAAAGGCTCTTTAAATTCTCAAGTAACAACAGAACTAGAGGGCACAACTACAAGATTGCTAAAAAACCAGCCGGGACAATAATGCAAAGATTCTTCAGTGCCAGGGTAGTAAACAATTGGAATAAGCTGGACGAGGGGGCTGTTACTGCGGACTCGGTTATTGCATTTAAGAAGAAACTTAACAAACTTGGATAGTAGAGGAGGTGCAATTGCGAGGAGGCTCGAGAGAGTGGCTCTGACACAGATG
The DNA here is from genome assembly GCA_963556255.1 of Allolobophora icterica. Lineage (NCBI taxonomy): Eukaryota > Metazoa > Annelida > Clitellata > Crassiclitellata > Lumbricidae > Allolobophora > Allolobophora icterica. Next base: position 38,308,281 of record OY744605.1, read on the forward strand.
CAAGTCTTCTGAGCCACTTAAAAACTTGTTATGTTATGTTATACAATATCCTTAGTAATTGTTTGTACTAATATTACTCGTAAATTGTAATTCCTGTGTATCACTGAATGTAATGGTAATAGTAGTGATGTAAACAACTAGCAGAATTAAAATTACAAATACACATTTTTATTTTATTTTTTAGTTTAATAATTTACCATCAGTTCAGCAGTTGCATCATTAAAAATCAGCAGGTATTAATATAATGTTTGAAAGATAGGCCTATGGAGGGCAATGAAGGTGTCTGCAGTTTATGCAGGCCTCGTTACAAAATAAGTAACGTTAAAAGAATACAGACAATTATATAATAGCTACAGTAATGTCAATTGGAAAATTTTATATAATGAGAAAATATAATTGGAAAGTTGGCTGATTATTGCTTAAAACACTGTTATATAGAAATAATATCAATTGAAATCAGGTTAGCAATTACAAATATAAATTTATGGAACTATACTCATAAATAAAATAATAAAAAAAAACAGGAACAAATACGTTAGCATTGTAGCACTTAGTGAACATCTCGACTAAATCAGAACTTTCATTTCCTGGTTTTCAAAGATGCGAACTTGTGAATCACTTCATCGAAATCAATGCCTTTGCCAACTCACTTTCAATTAATAATATCGCAACATCTGAAAGCCTTGACTATCCCATGATAGATCGTATAGTTCTTTATAAGTTTCAGCTTTGAAAAGCTTCTCTCACATGAAGCAAACAGATCGTCAGAAATAATTTTAGGCTTAGTGAAATGGTTGGGACTGGGGAGATTCTATGAGGTCCCATTCGGCTACGAATATCAAAACGTTCAATATTGTCCAGTCTTTGACTTCTTCCATGTTAATCTCTGCTGCTTTCAGACTTTCAGATGCCTTCTCAGCCTTGATATTTCTATTAAAAGTGCACTCTGAGACACTCCATCATAGAAAGTGGTCATTTTTGGAATGGACACCTTTAACTCTTCTTCAGTGGTAGATATCAGACTATATGTTGACTTGAACAGCCTCAAACATGGCTGCTACTTTTTTGGTGGCTCTTGATCTGATCTGGATTTCGGAATGAAAGCCATAAATGCACTCAAGCAGAGCCCTCTTATTTTCTTCTTATACATAGTGAGTCCAGCATAGCTAATTGCTTCCTCCCCTGCCATCCTCTTCTTAAACCGGACGTTTCTTTCTACAGTAATTCTATATTCCTCTGATTTTAAAAGTGAATACTGCGCTAGGTGACTGCGCTCCTCGTCAAGAAAAAGTCAGTGCCTCTAGCTTTTTCACCACCCTGTCGAGAGTTAAGCCCTTTGTCTGCAGGTACTATACTGTGTAAGATCAGCGTTACTGTAATTGGGTAATAATTAACGGCACTGACCGGAGCGCATTAGAAGGTTCAAAAAGTAAATTGGCATAGAATTTCAGCTTTAAGTAAATTGATACTGATACAGTACATGTAAGCTGGGCTTAAGAAAAAATTTCTGTTTTTATCTGTTATTGTTAATTTAAAATAATAAATCTCTGCTGAAACTCTGCACGAAATTTTTTTAGACAGTCATATTAGTGTCACCCCTCTGAGGGTGTCACCCGGTGCAGCCCGCACACCCGCACCCCCTAGTGGCGCCACTGCGCAATATAACAACGTGTACATTTACACTTCATACCGTGACAGTTCAGTTTAGTGTGTCTCTCTCTCTCTTAGTTTGCATCGATCGAACAAATATTGCTTCGTGAACGATCACGTCGCAAGTGATCGACCTTCGTCCAAGGAAACTATTATATTTCGGCCAATCCGATCACATATTGACAATTTGCCCTATTCCTCGTAGTGAACCTACTCCTTCACTAAGGGCCGGATTAACATTTTATAGGCCTGGTTCCGAAATTGTATAGTAGGCCCCTAATATACAGTCTTGTTGTCAAGACCTTAAACCTCAAGACCAAGACCAAGACCTTGAACCTCAAGACCAAGACCAAGACCAAAACCAAGACCTTGAACCTCAAGACCAAGACCAAGACCTTGAACCTCAAGTCCAAGACCGAGACCAAGACCAAAAAATTCACAGTCATATCCAGACGTCTATTCCTTACTAAAAATTGTCCAGTCGGACTACTCGTTATTTTAATAAAAAACGTGAGGCTTTTATTTTATTCAAGCAAAACAACTTTAAATGCAGACTGCAGAGAATTCCGAATTCGTATTTACAAAAGTCCTTCAAGCGAAATGTTATTCCAAATGCCTGTTGAATTTTATAAAAACCAATTTGCTCAGAATTTTCTGACCAAGACCTGACTTGTGGGGCCTCATAAAAATTCTGCCATGTGAAAAAATACGGTCTACAAGTGCTGAAATCGCTAGCACAGAAAGCAGCTTTTCAAGAACCGGATGTAAATGTACAAATCGTGAGTCTGTTTTGAAATCATTCAATGGTAAATAAACGGAAGTCAAAATAATTGTCCAAAACAATAGTGAAGCTTCATTCACATCGTGTAAATACTAATGTAATAACTATATGAGTAATTATTGGATAAATTTTAAAAATTCTTGCCGTTTGTTAAAATTAATGACTGTTCATATTGCCAAAAGTCTTGGTCTTGGTCTTGGAAAACCAAGACCAAGACTTTGAACCTCAAGACCAAGACCAAGACCTTGAGCCTCAAGACCAAGACCAAGACAAAGACCTTCTAATATATTTTCAACCACGTTTTGACGAAATTTAAATTATAGAACATACATTTATGAATTTGAAACTGTTCATAACTTGCTTTCGTAATAGAAAAACTGTCAACAATATCCTGAAAATCTAGCCGTTGCTCAATTTCATGCTCAGTGTTCATAAGTATTAAAGTTGTCGGTCTATCATGTCCCATCGTAGATCTTAAGGCATTTTTTATGCGCTTCCGATGACTAAACGATCTTTCACCGCTGGAGTTAGACATAGGAAGTGTAAGATATATAGGCCCAGGCAGAGCAATGGAAACATTCGGATATCCTGATTGGAAATCGTACTCCTTCATTATTGGCAACATTTGGAGAGGCGATGATTTGGTTGGCACTGAAGACAATTGGTTTGAAAATGCCGACGACCGACGGCGATGGGTGGAAGAGGCTATAAGCAGCCACAGCAGAGTAAACTGTCGTAGGAACACAGTCTAACGGAACTAACGGTCACAATAATCTCATAATTGTCTTGGCTGTCCATTTGCAAGTGACTATCGTTTTTTGCAGTAAAACTAGAGTGCTTAAACATATTTCAGTTATTGCATGTCAAATTTGTCAACGATGGAACATTTGAATACCAAAATAATAGTTGAAATTATTAAGGTAGCATAGTAATGGTAGGCCCCTTATTAGTGAAATGTTTAGTAGGCCTGGGTCTGTGGACCCACTGGAACTGTGGTTAATCCAGGCCTGTCTTCAATAGTCTACGCCAAACTGGACTTTAGGCGTAGCTTAAAGGATAGTCTTTTGTATAGCAAACAGGCTTCCTGTTTCCAGTCAAAATATTCTACGCTTTACACTGTCTTTAGATGCTGACAGATAAATAATAACAGCTTAATTTAAATATATATATATATATATATATTAGGGTGTCTCTTAAAAATGAAAGTTGAAAATTTTAATCTCTCACCCCTTCAAGTTGTGAGGTTCATGGATAAAAAATTTACAAAAAAATTTGGTGGAAATCAGATAATATTTAGAGGTGGCCCTTTGATGTCAAAGTTTTAGCATTGTAGGCCTATTGATTACAACCTTGCTATGTAGTTCTCATTGTTAAAAGAAGGACAGATTGCCTTATTAATTTGCCAATTTCAATCCATAGAAGCAGGGGAGCAGACTCTTAGCTCCTGTTCAATTTGTAAACAAGTTGCAGTCAACAAATTTGAAAATTCAAATTTTAAATGTTTCAAACAAATTTGTAATAAATGCACTTTCGCGGCAAGTAAGTGGAAAATTACTGAATTACACCACCTGCATGATTTGTGGATTAGGGACAAAGCCATTGCTTATTTTACAATCAATTACCTTATTCGTAGCATTGTCCTACATAAAGTCAACATGGTAAGTAAGTAAGTAAGTATATTCTTTATTAGCCAATTGCTAATCGCACTTTGTTGTACAGACATCCCAGTTAAAAAGTAGGCCTATATAACATCCTAACAATAAATTTTTACATATCAGCTTGTCGGCTGGGGGAATAATGTAGTCATGGGCACGGGGACAGAGGTAGTAGGTAGGTTTGGTTGGAGGTAGTAGTTGGTGCAGGACATGGCCCGGTTACATCAGGACAGCCCCAAAGAGGCGAGCATCAACCCGAGATGATATTCTTAACTTTGCTCAAGTAAACTTGGAAGTAAAGCAACCACGAGATGACTATATATCATGAACTGGAATTCCTGCACGAGGTGTTCTTTACCAGGTGCCAGGCGCTACGCATCGTGCAAATTGGATGATCAAGGTTATGACATGCAATTAAGATCTGGCTCTTTCATGACCAGTTCCAGATGAATGCTTCAGAGAAGAGAGAAATTCGTGATCTTGCAACTTTTGCAGTTATCATTCACCTCTAGGCCTGGATTACTGCCCCAATCGGAGTTGAAGTACCTCTGAGCGACTTCCAACTAATGGTTGAACTCTAAAAATACTCACATGAAGCCATTTCCAGCACAACAAGGAAAGAACTTGGACTTCATCTATGGTACCTTTCTGAGGAGCTGGTCGGACTGACTCGTTTTGATTCAAGAGTGTCTGTGGAGATGAAGAGACTGATGTTAGCCACCATGGAAGATCCAGCCCCGGATCATCCACCAAAGCAACCAAAATTTCATCGTGACCCTGGAGCAGTTCTGCATGATAAACATAAAACGACTCTTTTCCATGCTTGGCCTTCCTCAGACTTTCCTTGCACTGGGCCCGTCTGAATAGGATGAAGAGGAAACGAAATATTCCATAGGCTCTGCACATCATCAACGGTTTGGCAGTCGTCAATGACATGGCCGAGTGAGGCATGACCCTCATTCAGGAACGAATGAGAGTATGTTTCTGGGCATTAGATATTAATTTTAACATAAATGTACACGCAGAAAGTAGAAATTCTGTTTCATAAACAATACAAATTGATTAACTAGTACTACAACTGACGATTAATTATTATGCAACATTACATTTCCCATTGTACGAAGTATCATTAATTTTCTAAACTTTGAAGCTCGAGGGCCACCTCTAAATATTAACCAATTTTAATGAAATTTTTTGTAGAATTTTATTTCTGTGAACCTAACAACTTGGGAGTGTGAGAAGGAAAAAAATAAAAAAAATATTTTTTTGCACTATGCTAAGAGACACCCTAATATATATATATATATATATATATATATATATATATATATATATAAAGAAGAAACTCTGTCTGTAGCACCGCGATCTTTGACCGGAATGCATTTCTACAGTTGTCGACCTTTTCACTCGAAACCTTCACTAATGTCTCGGGGTGGGCATTGCACACCCAGTGTGAGGCTTCGCGTCCCCCGTTTTCACCGCTTCCATGGTGAAAACGGGCGAAAACCTCTCCCTAACCCCCCACCAAACAAATTGCAGTCCACCTATTTCATTCCCCAGATGGCGCCACCCGAGAAGATTCTCTGTCTTTCATCGGTAATTCTGTTTCACAGGCATGCATTTCTAAAGGTGCGCCGTAGGGATTTCACTTCTCATTAACTTTTCCTGTGGTGGTTGTGGTAGCGGTGGTGGTGCTACAGGGATTGAAACTTATAACCCCGGGCTACGCCGGGTAAACCAGCTAGTATATGTATATATACAACATACACAACGCACAACATCTATCACAATTAACCACAGTGATCGAATCCACATTAAGATAGACATAATACGAAGAACAAGGGGATCTTCACACGTACATACCTTCCTGCGTTCGAAGTTGCCAGTCGGTATTCGGGCTGTATGAGCTGACAGAAACTGCGCTGATTGGAAGTGGATGTGAGTCCTGCCATTGGAGGTAGAAGTTCGATCCTACCTCCGAACCGTAGCCAAAAGCGACCAAACCGTTCTCCCAGCTAATCCAGAATTCGCGATATTGCGCACAATGCAGAACGCAGCTGACGTGGCTATGAATTTTGCGTGCGCTGTCCTTGTGTATTTCGAGCTGATCTTGGAGTGGACCGACACCAATCAGTACCTTGTAGGACCGGATGTTGGTCATACCGAGTACTTCAGACAAAACCAAAGTGACATCGGAGCAGGCCATCACAGAAAAGACGAGAAACGGTCGACCGCTGGAGGTCAGTGTCAGAGTGTCAAAGTAACCCATACTTCGACTCAGCACGTTCAGCTGGTAAACTGGTAACAGAAATACGTCAGCAGCAAATAAAACCTCTAACAATTAAGTTACTACTGCAGGCCTTATATACTTTATTTTCATCGTCTTGCCAGTTTTTTATTGACATAAGGAAGAAGGAATACAGGTTCGAGGTCTTCTGTTCACAGTAATCACTGACCATAATTACTGACTCATTTCTTGGCTTTCAGGGTTTTAAATTTGTTTTCTCGCTGTAAATGCATGTAACACAAAATCATAATAATGTAATTACAATGATATAGTATCTTGCAGCATAGAATTTTATAACGATTGTAATCATATTATTTTGTACCTTGCTTAGTGGAGAATTCCCAGATTCCGTCGCTGTTGTAATTATCAAACCAATTTAGAAGCGTTATTGAGTTGATAGGTTGTGGTGCTTCATCTACCCATTCCATCAACTGCGATTGTGGATAGAAGCCTTGGCCGACCTTTATCACTCCATTTTTCCAGCTGATCCAAAACGGTCGTTCGACCCAACAGCTCAGCAAGTCCGGATAGGCAATCCTTCGTACCTCGCTGCCTGCCTTAGCGTTGTAAATCGTAAGGACCGAGTTGTCTTCCATCCCGATGCCAATCGCATACATGTACCATGAGAAGTACTCGCCATAGAGTTCGAGGGTTGCGCCGGAACAAGCCTGCACTCGGAACTCAAGGTACGTTTTTTCGGCAACGATCAAATTCACCCCTGTGTAGTATGTGAGCGACGACGTATACGCGATGTAAGAGCTTTCTGCAAAGATAAATAATTACACAACAACGATGCTGTAAAGAGTGTAAGGGAGAAAAGAATTTTATTGAATTTTATTGATGGAATTAGAGCACAGGAATTGAGGCCGAAGATCAGGCCAATGACCAGTGTTTAATCTAGTCTCCGTCTTCTGGAAGGAGAAACAAGGTTTGTGGGGGTGGGGGACCAACGGGCGTCCGAAAGGCGGTCGCAAAAATTTGAAGACCTTTTTTTAGGAATTCGTCTAAGAAAAATACCTTTTTAAGCAATTCATAAAAAGTTGACGACCTTTATTACGAATTGCTCTCTTTTTCGTAATTTCATCTAACACATGACAGTTCATATAATATTTTTATTTCTCTCTGGCCTCTGGGGGAAACATCAATCCTGGGGGGAATTCCCCCTCCAAAGGTTGTCTAGATTAAACACTGGCCAATGACCACAAAGAGGATAAATTTATGACTCTGACGGAAAGCTTTGAATTTTGTCTGCCATGTGTGTCACATGACTTTCTGAGCGAACATACCGGGAGGCGATTACATTTGTAAAGCTACTGCTCAGACAGACAAAGAGCTACAACCAGACAGACAGGCAACCAGACAGAAAGACAGACAAACAAACAGAAAGTCAGACAGACATACAACCAACCAGACTGCAAATCAGACGGACAAACAGACAGACTTATGGCTTAAATGAATCAACACAGAGAATGAAATAATGGAAACAGAATGAATGCATAATAAACAAAATATTGCTTTTAGAAGACAAACTAGCCAACCGACAAACCTTGAACGTAGCTGAACTGCCAAGAAGCCACGGCTCCAAAGCCACTGCAGATTCCTAGTCCGTGAACGGCGTATGGATTAGGATCTTGCCAATGCATTAACTGATCCATTCCGATCTCTCCTCCTCGTCCGACGCGAATCAGACCCGAATCCCATCCGATCCAAAACGTGCGCAATTCCGTGCAGTTGACTATCCCCGGCGTGCTGATTGCTACCCATGAGTTTCCTTGCGTCGCGTTTCGAATGAGGGACTGCGTGTTGCCGTGAGATCCAAGAACGATCTCGTACGTATGAATATACGTGACGGCAAGCTGACTCGACAGAGCGATGTGGGCATCATTGCACGCCTTCACCTTGAATACCATCGCCTTTCGATCGTCGACCGTCATCCAGGTGTAGTTGTAGCCATACGCGTTCGGAGTTTCAGTCTCAACAACTTTCCCTGCAAGTGTTTGTATCAAAAGTCAGCTTGTCTGTTAAATGTTAACGATAGATGACCTCCAAGAATATACGGCAACAAACACTTAGCTCGGTGAAAGAAAGCCACCAAGTACAATAAGAAATTAAAAAATCTTGGGGCTAATTACTTGAAACACGTACAGTTGACGTTATATTTCATTTGTTATGAAACGTTTGTAAAGTATCTAGATCTATACAAATTAAATCATCAGCTGAATCGACTTAAAGCGTCTATGACCACTTTGATTACTGTTTTGTGTCGCTTCATAGACTATGCAACAGAGTTTGAAATCACCTGACTGTTGGTTCAATGTCCAGATGCCGTGAACCCCTCTGGTGTTGATTGAAAGAGCTTCGACAATCAGATACGGAATGTATGCCTCCAGAATGACCACTTCGTTTGAACTGCCTTGTCCAAAACTCACGAAATCGTAGTAAAACTGAATCCAGAACTCCCTCTTTGAATCGCAGTTCAGTATGCCGATGGTGCTCTTTTCGACCTGGATGGGTTCCCCTTCGAGTGACTTTAATATAGACTTGGTGTTTTCTTCAGCACCAATGACGATCTCTGCCAGATAGTGAGTTCCATTGGACATAGAAATGACCGCTTCTTTGCAGGCGACCACTTCAAAGGCAAAAGTCCATTTGTGAGTCGCCAGCCGGAAGTACCTCCGCCCCGCAAAGTCATCCGCTGGTGTCTGAACAACGTACGACTGACCTGAAGAAGAGAAGAAGTTTCTTTCAAGTGATGTCACTATATGAACGTTTGACAACAAACTCTATTCCCTGTGCAAAAACAAACTCTATTCCCTGTGCAAAACCCGGCTGGTAGGATGCATAGAAAAGATAAGGTGCATGGTGTATGCTACTCAACAACTTCAACACGACGACTGGACATAGAGTTCTTCTGTACAAAGTATGTATGAAATTAATCTAAATCATTAACATGAATCGTCGTATACGTTCTATATCCCGAAGTTGATCGAGTCGACTGCTACGATCGACTAAATCAACTTTATCGACTAGTGGACTTGTCGTCGACTCGATCGACATCGCAAATAAGAGATCGACTTGTTCGTGTATGCTGCTGCAATGTTATACTCTCGTAAGTATTACGCCACTGGGAGCCTCTGACGTCGTCGAATCGATCAATTACAAGGATATCGCATAAAGCACGAGAATCTAAGAACAAAGATTAGTACCAGCTGGAGATGTAAGACGTTAGTAGCGGAACCGCAGTGTCTAGTTTACAGTTAGTTCGAGAAACTTTAATCTGCACAACATTACCAAAGTTAGCTACTATAGTAGTCTGTAGTGCATTGAAAAGGTGTGCGGGTTCTATGTCATAGTTCAGCAGATGCTAAAAGGAGCAGCAAAACAAAAACTACTTAATCATACCACAAATATTGCAACTATTAAATATTGTATAACATCGAAAACATGTTATTCTTCAGCTAACCGTAACTTGTCAACTTCAAGAAGTTCTGCGATAATGTGCAGTCGCTCATCGCATGCGCATTTAATTGTTGAACAAAAGAAAATTATCAAGTATGAAGCTCAATTTGTTCATTATGTGTGACGATGATGAGGACCTACTTCCATTCATCACCAATGCTGCCAGTGTTAAGTGCTTGCTGTTCTTCCAATAGAGCTGCGTTCAGTTTGCTTCTCGGCGATAGCTGTATGACAGCTGCATACAAGTCATCACCACAAACTTAATCTTCAAAAGCGTCTATTAATTTAGACTTTTTGCATGACAGTTCCGTCTCAACACGTGCACCTTCAGAACGGGCAGTGTCTGGAACCCTATCCACGGATTTAGTGGACTCCGGCCTGATACTTCCCAGAAGTAGATCACGTTTCTCATCAAAAGACATTTAAATGTTTTTCTTGTTCTTTGATGTCCAGCAGGCTCGCAAAGTGTAACGAAGTCTTTCATAGGATATCGCTTGTCGACATACACTAAAATCTTCCTCTTGAGCGAGTTAATTTCATCCAAGTCGACCGAACTGCATTCGCAAGCATTTTTCACCTTTGTACGTGTTAGTGGAGTTACAGACAAGCTCCTGGCGACAACAGTGAACTCCTGAAATAAAGCGAGCAGTTTGCATAATAATTGGATCACGTTCCTCTCGGTTGTTCTAATATACAAATCATAGTTGCCCGTTCTTTCAGCGCTTCAGTCTCTCAAACTAACCAAGATCGACATAATTTTCGTAAACATTGTTCCATCGTGTGACCACTTCCAGTCGCAAATGCTGTTACGACTTGCAATGCTGTTGGGTTCAGATCCTGTAGATTCCACGTATCTCTTTTCCAAAAGCAGCGGCCGAGCGGAGAGTGGAGCGACCAGGGAGTGAAGAGACCGAGGTACAGAAGGTCTTGCCAAGTGTCAGCCAACCCATGAGATCCCGGTTGAAATAAATTTTTTGTTGGCCGATTTTGCACTTTTCTAAAGAAACCTTGAGGATTGCGCTTGGCAACGTGTTTCCAAAGGTTGGCTTAGACATAGAGCCTTAGAGATCTTCGATAATGGTAGCACGATATTGTTGTTCTCCATTATATGTAGCCTCATCACGCTCGTTGCTGTATTTAAGCTGAATTGAAGGAGCTTCAGTAGTTTTGCAGTGTGTCCAGTTTGTTCGCATGAAATAATTTTCTGCAGACTTAACAGCAAAATCAGCGAGATACAAAGTTGCAGTATTTTTACTGTCATCAGCAATAACTGGATTGACGGCGAGATTCACCGTGGATGATGTCGACGAAGGACTGGCAACAAGACCAGACTGATGCAGATGAAAAACCTCGGTGAAAGCTGAAGTTTCGCATACTTTTCAAAAGTATTTTGTAAAAGTATTTTCAAATAGTTTTTGAACGTATTTTATAGAATTCAAAATGCTTTTCTAAAATACATTTTGTAGGGTATTTTTAGAAATAAATTTCACAAACCTTCTGTCAAAATTATTTTAATGTTGTAGGGCTTAAGATCTCGACTAAATATCCTTCTGTTCTCCTCTCCACCAATGCCAAATTGTCAGGTATATGGAACAGAGTAAATAGTCCACAGGCCTTAAGTGGGAGAAAACCTCGATGAAATAATACATACAGTTTTAGGGTGCCAAATTGTCACCTCTTTGCCCACTCGCTGGAACAGTTACACCGATTCTCGTATTAGTCTCTTGAGGAATTCTCCAGCCAAATTGGATCAATTGTGCACATAAATCCAGTTGCCAGTATTAAAGGATGTCGAAATAGGTTTCATCAAGGAGGACATCGAGGTTTTCTCCCACTTAAGGCCTTTATCGTCTTGAAGGTGACTTGAACCCCGAGAGTTACGTGGGTTTCCTTTTTCCTACTTTAGGAAAAATTCAGCTGCAGCACATCTACGAACAGCAGTCGCATTGTAATGGTTTAAAATTTTGCGTGCTGTTGGCATCTGCCATTGTGGCGTACATAATTAAGCGCTTTAGTCATCACCTCACGTTCTCCGATTCCATGCAGTCCGCTGCACTGGCATTCATGGCGCACACCCAGTCTTTAAACTGCGATGAATTAAATCGACAGATATCGAGCAAATCAGAAGCTTGTTTCTCAAAACGTTACAATTTTCAGCTGATAGGGAAAACCAGCAAGATGCTTCGAATTCCGGACGTTCTGATAAAGTGGTAGACTGCAAAACTTTGGATTTCTTTGCCTTTATGGTTGAAGCTGACGGAGAGCCAAGAATGACTCTTCATTACCAGGCCGAACTGCATGGTTTGCAATACTTAGAGGACAGCGATAAAACACTCAGTTCTTCGGAGAGATGTCCACTGGTCCGCAGTATGTTCCGAAAATTTAATGTTGGACTCCTTCATCCGCTCCAGTTGAACCGTTGTTAGTTTTAGAGGAATGATATGTTCACCCAAAAGAATTCATCTGAGCCCGCAATAATTGTTTGCGAAACTTCTCCTTCAGCGTGCAAACAGGCTGGACTCATCATCAGCTAGCCGTAAGCCACGCATCAGATGTTTTAAATAACGGTAATTTCAGTGGATCAGTGGATAATGAAAAATGTGTTTTGTTGAGATTTTTAAACCTATTGTACAGTTGGCTTATAATTAACCTATCAATGGTACAGCATCTTCTAGTTAACACAAACTGGCAAACTGGCCAGAACAGCAACTGTTGCTACTTGTCTTTCTAGACTGTCTTGTTTAGAACTGTTATGTCAGTCTTTGTTAAATTTACTCTTATTTTCCATTACTTTTACTTAATTTCGACAGCCGAAGTAGGGTCTACTGCATGCTTATGAAGTCTCCATATTCAGACAAGTCATAAGAAACTAAATCGCTGTCAAGTACACTAATGCAATGTAAATGTAGCCTACACACCAGCAATAGAAATAAAAGCACAAAATGTTGATTTCTCAACAGTATTTTGAAAAACTATTTTCAAAATACTATTTTATTTGTATTTTCAAAACACTTTTGTAAAGTATTTTATTTTTTATTTTCAAAATACTTTCGAAAAGTGTTTTTCCCATCACTGCATAAAGGTCACCATGAGTGAATGCCATTCTATTTGGAAATAATCCAGGTCAACTGAACAAAAGATCAGTTCTTTAAAACTGTAAAGCTAACGCCATGTTACAAAAATGACATCGGAGAAGATCTCTAAACATTCAGACACGCTGAGGCAGACAAATACTCGCATGCGTCTACTAAAACTACAAGTATTATTCCGCGGGAAAACTAACTCTATTTCATTATATGGCAAGCTTTATTTGGAAGAACCGAATAAAGGCATTTTAATTTAGAAAAGAATTTTGTGAATCGTGTGACGGTCCAATTAATTATAGTCACCCTAGGGATGCCTAAATGTTGCCAAACATCAGTGTACGAAGTCGACGTATTTAGTTCCTTTTTAACAAAGAGACATTCGACAGACTTAGATATCCTCGTTACTGATTATAGTGCAGAAATTTTCTGAAACTAACGCATTTGAATCCATCGTTATCTCTCGATTTCTCACCTTAAATTGCGAAAAGTTATGATTAAAACACCAAAAGGCTTATAGTTTGCCGTGACCTTCAACTCGGGCGAATACTGCAGTTGTATGCCTACACATAATTACGTCAATAAATCAGATCTGACGTTGCTGCGAGCAATAGTAAGCTAAATATTTTCCTAGTCGAGTCAAGTTCAAGAAAAATCGATCAACAAAACTTTTAAAAACTTTAGATCAACTTGACTTGCAAATTGACCAATTCGAAAATGTTTCGAACACCTCGACTTGGCCGAGTTTCCGCCAACTTTATCGACTTCTGATCGACGTCTCTGTTGCCTGGAGAGGGTTCTGCGGTCGGATAAACGCATGGTTGGGGGTGTCTCCAGACATGGCCATGTTTCCGAGTTCATAAGATATGTCCTCCGCTGGCTCCCTGTCGAGCAGCGCATTCTATACAAGGTCTCCTCAATTGCCTAATATTGCATTCTAGGTCGGGCACAGGTCTGCCTATGTACATTTTTTTTACTCCAACTCCTGCCTTGCGGGGCGCCGATCTTTGCGCTCAGCTTCTCGGGGAGATTTTGTTGTTCTCTGTGCTCGTATACTGCCATAGCGCAGCTCAGGATATTCTCTTATCTTATCTTATCTGCACATTAATAAAGCGCTTCTCTCAGCAGGGATATACAGAAGCGCTCTCAACGTGACAGGTCCGTAAAGAGGTAAACATTCTCGGTGGTTGGTCCTGCCGCCTGGAATGACTTAACTCTTGAGCTTCGCTCCTTCCCTATCAGGTCACGTAGGACGGCGTATACATGGTTTCTTCTAATTAATTTTCTTCTTTTAGGTTTTCTCAACAAAAGTCTTTCAAACCGAAAGTTCATGTTTCGAGCTCAAACTTATTAGTTGCAATACATCAGCCCGCAAACTTCTTAAACCGGACTAACCAGTCGCAATGTCAGTTCTCTTACAAAGAAGAGCTACCGACAGACTTTCAATTACGCACAAACTTAAGCGATGAGCCTGTACTCTTAAATCTAACTCGTCGGTCGACGCTTTGTTCGATCGTTATGTCGTCAAACGTTACAAAACTTCCCAAAAGACCTCTTCACAAAGATCTTCGTAACACAACTAACTGATCATTTCGACGCTTTTTCGCACAAAGTCCGCCAAATTAGGAGTTTGATGCCAACGTTACACAGGTGAGCGACCTTGCTCTCCAACGTTAAACATCCCAACTGCCGTTCCCTAATACTACGAATGTTCACTGCGCATGCCTAGCAGACGACTGGAATTTAAACTTCGTTGGGGTTTAATTGATCCAACAGCCGGTCGACACCTTCTCTGTCATTACTCTAGAACCACTGCACATAGCCCCGAAACTATTCTAATTTTATATTCATTAAAGCTGGTCACAGATGCTGGTCACTTTAATATTAATATAATTGTCAATTGTTATTTTATAACTGACTCTAACAACCACAGGCTATCTGAAAATCATGAGACTGTGACTAAACTAATTTAGCCATAAAGATAATGGTATTTAGTGAACCAGAGAAAATGTTACGAAAACGTCCTCACGAATTCATACACAAACCGGCAACTCACTGTTCCCAATTGTTTCATTGCAGCTTTTTTGGAATAGTTGCGCCTCGTCTGAGATGTCTTCATTCATTCAAGCTTTTCTGGCTTTGATGAGAATTGCCGATTTAACTTGTGGTAAAAGTGCGTTTAAGGGACCAGATCATAGGAAGCACAGAATACCTGAACCACTGGATTCTAACATTGAATGCGCTTACTTTGAACAATAGAATAGCTGAACCACTAGATTTTACCATTGAATGACCTTACTTTGAAAAATATCATGTGCTAAAAGTAAATAAAGTATGGACAATGATCTGGCAGATCTGCAGAAAGATAAATCTAGAAGTAGGCCCTAATAGATAACAGAGAGACAAGTTGAAAATAATCATGTTGTGCAAACCTGAATCAATTCCAAATTCCCATACCGCAACTGTAGGAGAATCAGTGTCGAAAGCCAAGGATCGAATTTTATATGGGGATGAATCCTGAAGCTGTAGAAATCCACTTTCTCCGGGCACTGGTCCAGAACCTACTTGGAAGAAACCACCACCCCAACTGACCCAGAAGTATCGCGTCTCTTTGCAGTGCAGGACGTTTGGAGTTGAAGCTTCCACGACGTTTCCACCGTCGAGTCCGTCCTTCCCGATCTTCGAAACCTGGTTTCCGCTTGTGCCAATCATGATCTCATAGGAACTTACATCGACAACCTTCGTGTAGGAAGCGAGAATGATCCGCGCATCATAACAACCTTTGACTCGAAAAACAAAGCTCTGCTTATCCCTCACCATCACCCAGTTTGATTTAAAGTTGTCGCCTGATACAGATGAAGTCTTCACTGCTGTAGCTAGAATTGAAAAGAAACAGATCGATAAATATAAAATGGAAATAGCAGCTAAGCCACGTTAATAAGCCATATTGGTAAGCTGTTGATAGTCAAAATAATGTGATAAAGTCTGACAAATTCACATCACCATCATCTAGCTGGTGGAATAAATTACTTAAATAATCTTGATCCGGACGGTTTAATTGAGTGTTCTCTGCTGCATGTTCTAACAGACCTGCAGAAATCGTCGATTGCAAGTTTTTAGGAAGCTGGACCTACCGCCACCGTTGACAGGAAAAGAGAGATCACACACTGGAGTGGGCTTGCCAGGTCCTAAACGCTTTTATTCGATCAAGTCATCTTACAATCCACAATTGAGTTCAACGTCAAATTCAAATCACAGATTGTAAGTTTTACCAGCGTTATGTTACAGCTGCAAGACCTAGAGAGAATCAACAGAAAATGCGTTAAAGATTCTCAAAAGTCCCTGCAGAAAACTGCGTCGGCTGTAGGCTGCAAGAACGACTCGGAACAGCCTTTGCGGTTCTTCCTACGTGGCAGTAGCCCTAGCAGAAGAGGACCAAAGGTCTAATGAATAAATTAAGCCTCCTTGGACTAGAATAAGACACTTCGGAAATAAAAAGTCAAATATACCGGAATAGGGAAAAAAGACAATACAATAAACACCGCATGAACGAATTAGACTCTGGATAGCACTATGATCATGCATGGGTTTCGGAAGTTCACAACGCCTGTTATAATTATGATGGCCTAAACATTAATTTACCTGTTTTCATGACGAACTCCCATTCCTGTTGATGCAGCAGATCCCCAGTTCCGAGATGTAGCGTCTTCAGACCTCTATAATAAACTGGATCATCGACTGTGGCAAGGACGTTCGTGTAAGGATTGTTTCGTCCGATCTCGATCTTTTGGTCCCTCCAGCTCAGCCAAAACCGACGAAACACATCACAGCTGATCAGGTCATAAACCTCAAAAATTTTAGAGACTGTCACATTAGAATAGTCCAAGTATATAATCTCGATGATATCGAACCCTGAAGTGGCAAGATCGGGTCTTCCCTGTGTGTCCTGTCGCTTCTGCGTTCCACCAATGATGATCTCATAGGCAGGTGTAGAAGTCAGATTGTCGTGAGAAGAACGGAGCTCAATCTTTCCAAACGCACACGTTTTCAGTCGGAACATAAACAACGTCTTTCCTGCAATGTCGATCCAGTTCGATTCAGCAGGGTTGTCGCTCTGTGTTCTTAGCAGCATCGCACCATCTAGAAATACAGAAAATATAACAACAGTCAACAACCAAATACATGAGTCTCAACAACAGTTTTGTATTGCATCTCGAAACTTGTATAGCTCCTCTACCCAGTGCCCACCAATCAGAGGCGCGCACAGTGTAAAAGACCCAAAGAATAAAGGCGAATAAAGGGTAAAAGCATTATCTCCATCTCAACCAAAAGATTAGGCTCTCGATGCTTATCGCCGCCTATTTCTATACCGTTACTTCACGAGAAATATTTGTACAATAAAGTCTGCATGGAAACATTCTTCAGGTAATCTCGTTCTTCGAAAAGTGTTGAGATCAGATCAACTGAACATCCCTCTTGGACTTTGATCTTGTCAGGCGCTTTAAATTGCAACCACAGCATATTGAATAAAAATCAGCAAAGTTACTAGCTACAATTTCACGAAAGTAGCATAGATAGCTAGCGTCCTATGCTTTGCCTGAGCGCACCTTCGGTATGGCTGAACTCCCATTCATCCTCCACGTTCAATCCGCTGAACCCAATTGCCGTCACCGCATGCGGATTCTCGTATTTCCAGTGCAGAAATCGTCTCTCTCCTAGGGCCAGTCCTTGACCGACCTCGATGAGCCCTCCTTCGTAGCTCACCCAGAAGTACCGAGTCTCGTTGCAGCTGAGGATGCCTGGCGTATGCGCGGAGACCGAAGGCGGTTGATAGTACCCTGGACGAATGTCGGACTGGTTGTTGTAATATCCGCCGATGACCACTTCGTAGGTGAAGGTTGAGGCATCCATCGCTGCACAAAGGGCGACGAATGCATCGTTGCACGCCTTCACTCCGAACTTCACGTAAGACTTCTCAGACTGAAGCAGCCAGAGAGTGTTGTAGCTAAAGTGTGCAGGAGTTGTTGCAATGGCCATTCGAGCTGTAACGCAGACAATATGTTCTCACGTGATTAAATGACTGATCCTTTTAGTGTCCTGGATGTCATATATAGAGGCCTAATTGATCAGCTCTAACGCGCGCACTACTGCTAGGCATGGTAGATTTGCCAGTTTAAGAACAACGTAGAGCTATTGATGTCCTGCGTAATACAGCCATATGGCTGTATTACACAGGACAGTCTTTAGATTATTTTATGTTCCAAAATGGCGAGTCATAGCTAAGTCTAGACCGTGAATTCTAAAATATTTTATCTATGACAAATTACTTAGTAGGCATTGATATCGGAAACTAGTGATTTGCTGAGATTAAATTATCCACACTGAAAAGACTAATAATAAGTGCTGTAGCAGATGCATTAGGGCCCATAGTTTGCAGATGAGGTTAAAATTTTCACATGATTGGTCTATAGGCCTACTCTATAGTATAGTCTACGATATAGTCATTGGCGTCTCGACAAACGTTTTACGTTTTGGGGGTTTCCCGAGGACAGCCTTCATAATCACACTTTTATATGATTACGTCTTGTTTGTTCTAGTTGTCAGATATGATGTTCAATAAACGAGTATTCACTATTCAATTATCCATATTTCTATATTGTTATAACGAGAAAATTATCTAGTCCTAGGCTGTTTTATCATTGTGCGCCAGCAATAATTGCGACTCTCATTAATCTGAAAAGTGTAAATAAAGACTGCAGATATGTTGTATATCCAATTTCTTGAAAAAGATACGTACTTTCGTCCTGGTAGAAGTAGTAGGTTCCGTTGCCCGCTCCTCCGTAACCACTGGCCAGTGACACAGCGACCACGAGGTACGGTTGTGGATCCACGTAATACATAAACGACTCCTCACCCGTCACGTTACCCTTACCAACGGTGATATTACCGTTTTGCCAGCCGATCCAGAAGGGCCTCAATTCGTCGCAGCTGAGCACATCGGGAGTCGACACGGTGACCATGGTTTGGCCGTTCAGTCCACGACGTATGACAGACTGCGTGTTCCCCCATCCGCCGACGATGATCTCGTAAACGTTGCTGTCCGTCGCCTGAGGATCGCGGGACAGAGCGACCTTGAGATCGGTACACGCTTGGAACTTGAACCGAATAAAGCTGGACTCAGTGGTCAACCACATCTTGGAATGCGTGTTATCTCCTGGCGTCTTCAAGACGTACATGTTATCTGTTCAGATAAATAAAATGCACATACAAAATTGTACACGAAGCACCACATGCAGTTATGACCTCTATAATTATGGCTGTTTGAATCACGGCTGACTGCTCAAAGGGTTGTGAAATTCAGGTTCACTAGGAAGAAACCAACGATTGATATCTTGGTTGCTACTAAAATGGTTCTATAGAAGTTCCAAATAATATTAGACCACAGATTACATGTACACACGCAGAAAATCGTCATCGATATCATACAACAATCTCCAATAGTGATATTCTTTGAAAGTCAACCTCCATAAAAAGTGTTAAGAATTAGGAAGGGCGGTTTTCTTTCTTCGGGCTTCCTTAATATATATGCATGGTCTTTTAAAGCCCATATTAGGAACCCCTCAAGCGTTTTGAACATGGCGAACTACGGGGTCTGAACAGATGCGCCTCAACATAGAAATAATGTAAAATTGAGCAGAGTTTTAAAGGACATTTCGGTGATTATTAATCCTCTTTATACAGCTCAGAAATTGTGTATATGCGGATGACCTGATATCGCTGTCTCATTGTATAGACTTCAATAAATGATTCGTGTATCTGCTAAGAAAGTCGTTGAAATTCAATGCAGTGAAAATCTAGTAACTACTCTGATATTGTAAATTAATCTCATCCTCGGATCAGAATGTATCAAATAAATTTATTAAATGGGTTAAAATATTTTAAATGTCTTTAATTATACTTTATCTCCTTTGATATTTCGACGATGAAATGTTTAAAGGTCACTGCATAATTATTATGAAACAGAACAATTAAAATTACGTTATCAAGGCATTCGCCTCATCATTAGTCCAAAACTGTGTAACTGTGTTCAAAAGGCTTAGTAATGGCAAGCATCAGTGGTAAATGTTTTAGTTCCATAAAAAAGATTATGCTCCACCAAACGTGTAGGCTAACAGCATTTTCGCAACTTTAGCAATTCATCGCCCCTGATATGATTATGAAATCCTGGATGTTGATCCAGATTGTTAAGTTTGGGGACAAATAATGTTGCTTTGATTGATCATATTCAATCACTGTACCTCCAGATAAGTCTTCGCCTGGCTGAGTAGGAATGGGACCTGAAATACAGACAATTGAGACTGATTTAACTACGACTGTAAAAAAAACGCACAGGCTAAGACTTTGCATTGTATACTAATGATCGAACTGCATCAGTGGAAAAATGAAATTATGAATAAAATGATTCATGTAGGCCTATGAGGTAACTAATATAAGAAAAAAAGATTGATTTACTTCACTTTATTATCAATAATATTACTGTCATCACCACTTCTACCATTAAAAGTTGTAGTAAAGAGAAGCCTCAATTATAAGTAATTAATATTTTAACACAAAACAAATATCAACAAATAAAAAAGTGACTCTCCGGCGTTAATGAAATGTAAATAAGTAAAATATAAATTTAAGATACAGCTTTATGAGAAGTTGATTGGTTCTAAGTAACAGAAGCGCATATTGATCTCACAGTCGTGAAAGGGCAGTGAAGCGTGACAACACCTTGAGAAGGTTGTCGTGTAACGATATAATAATGAAACTGATTTACTTGTGTTCTGCGTAACTGGACCACCGGTCGGTGTCGTTAACTCTGAAACACCGAAGTACAACCAAATTGAAGCTCATTAACACAATATTCCGGATATTTCTATAGCGCCTCCTCAAGTCAACTACTACTCAGAAGCGCTCCCGACTACAGCATTTGATACTGTGCCGGAATTTTCACGCCGGAGCGCCACGAGCAATTGCGAGTGAAGGACTTGCCCAAGGTCCGCACGCAGCGGCTAGAGTGGGATTCGAACCTGCAACCCTCCGGTCACAAGGCGCCGAACTTACCACGCCCCACAATACACAATAGTAACAGATCTACCTGAAAAACCTCGTTAAGAATGTAACTGTTAAGTCCGAAAACAAATGTTAGTAAATTGCTCTATGGTAATGAGTTAGCGATTCAGATAAGCTAGACGTTGAAGTGACAAAGAATTCTTTTTAAATTCACATAAGCCGAGTCGAAAATTGAATTGATATAAATTACCTGGAATGCAAAAAGGCTTTGCTGTGAAGATATATTTGAACAAAACCTGTGTGAATCAGATCTCGGTGAAGACCTTTTAAATAAGTAATTATCAGCACTATAGTGTCCGCAAGAAATTTAAATTACTTCTCAATAACTAACTATTGATATAATTTATTCGCATATTGTTATAAAGTGAGAGAACACACTAACGATCAGCCGTCTTGAGCGTCCATTCTCCAGTGGCACCGTGTCCCGTGGAGAATCCAACAGCGTCGACCTCAAAGAAATAGTCGTCCCTCCACTGCATGAAGACGTACTGGAACGGTTCGGGACCTGTTCCTACCTGGATGGTCATGTTCGTCCAGCCGACCCAGAAGTCTCGCTTCTCCGTACAATTCAGGATATCCGGTGTCGACACCTCGACTTTGGTTGTTGTGCCGTAGTTGATTTCGTCGCGAATGGCGGACTTTGAATTTTCCCAGCCTCCGATGATGATCTGGTAGGAATGCATCTCAGGGTAGAGCGGGATGAAGGAGAGGGCGAGGTGAGCATCGTGACAGGCAGCCACTTGGAACGTAATGTATTCTCGACCGACCACACTCGTCCACAGATGATAACGATCCACTGATCAGGTGTCTTCACCGTCAGTTCAAACTCTGTTAAGCATCATCCAGCATTAAGCATGTATGATAATATGACATACAGTGAAGCAAAGTTTCTCACGATGCATATGGTAAGCCTACTGTAACATAATAAAACATGTCACTTAGGTTTTAGGAGCGGAACGGTAATAGAGTGGCGTTCACAGTTGTTTAAAGCTGCAAATTTCATAGTAGTTGACCTGCATACAACGAACAAAAAGGACCAACCGTTTTCTATCTATTTATCCACATGTCTCTTGTGGAATGCAGGGAAGGCGTTTGATTCCCGCTTTTAGGCCTCTGAGCCGACAATTGACAATTTCCAAATCCTGGACACATGCCAGCGCATCACAGCTCTTAATGCTGACTTTTCAGTTTACGCCGGTATCAAATTAAACTGCTTGGTGATAAAGACGCGTATGGGACCCGCGTCGTTACAAGGAATCCGCTCAGCAGGCGCGAACCCGTAATCTTTCCTTACAGACCCAACACGCTACCCAAATATCCACCTAGAAGCAGTAAGACTATTTTAAAGTATAATCGAACAGTAACATAAGCCAAAATTGAACTGCAACAATATGCCCTATGATCAGGTGGCTGAGCAAGGATGATGATCTAATGTGGAACTGTTCATTGACAAGCAATCGCATACCTGGGTGTTGCTCTGTTTGCCATTCACCCTCTGCCCCTAATTCGGTGGCTAGGGAGAAACCCGTGACTGGCACGGGCACCGTATCTGTCCACGATATCAACACATTCCCGAAAGGTGCCTCGTTTCCCATTTCAACGGTTCCATTGAACCAAGAGACCCAGTAGAGTCGCAGATGCTTGCAACTCAGGATTCCCGGACTGTCAACAGATTTGGCGATGACTCCGTCTGCACTACGGATCACGATCCTTTCGTTGTCGTTCGTCCCAATCTCCACCACGTATCCCGGTCCGTCGAGTCGAATGCGAGCCCCGTGACAGGCTCGAATGCGCAGATAGATGTACTCACGGTTGGCCAACTTGAACGACACGCGCGAAAAGTTCTCATCATCAGATTTCGTAAGAACAAGGTGATAATTGCCTGAAAGTTTAGCAATCATATCAGCCATTATGAAAAAGCGGACAGAATCCGAGTATAGTTTCTTGATATTAATTCTGACGTGCTGGACTATGCGAGCTCTTGCTAATCTGAAAAGCTTTGAGCCTGCTTAACTCCTCGGTTGACTCATTTTCCAGTGGGGAGGTGTCCTGCGCAATACGCGATTTCTCGAAGTTGAATAAATCTGTGAAAACCAGCAGCCAATCAATTGAAGCAAAAGACACTTTCATTATAACACCAAATTATCTAAAATTATATAACACTTGCACGTCCAGAGTGTAGTAAAAATGGATTGGAATACAATGCAGCTCGTCGCTAAATTGTCATTCAGTGCCTATACGTCATGCAGAATTGTTACAGATGACCTACTGTCATAGATTCCAGATTTTCTATGAGAATTATTGTGATGGAAATGTTGAGAATAATGCTGATTTTACTCCACTAAATGAAGATCCTTTTGAATGAGACTGACCTTGCGTCTCTGGAAGTCGGAAGTTACCAAACTCGCCCTCGAATGTTGAGACGCCAACGGCACGAATTACATGATATAGTCCTGAATCCCAACGCAGGAATACGCTGTATCCGATATCCGCTCCGTGTCCGACCTCTATTCCATTCCGAAACCACCCGATCCAGAACGATCGGTAGAAGGAACAGCTGAGGATACCTGGAGTGTGAGCTGAAGTCAATATTGTACCATTCTTTAACTCTCGAATGTAGGAATAAGAGTCGGCCTTCAGTCCCAGTTCGATGATATACGAGTCGGCGCCATGTGTGCTGTGCATATGCTTGGACAGATAGATGGCAACGTTGCCACAAGATCTAACAGCGAAAGAAATATGACGACCATACCTGGTGGTCATCCAATTATTCAGATGGGAACTGTCTTTGAGCGATGAGACTAACAATTGCAGTGCTGCAAAATTAAAAACAAACAACCGGCTAAACAAATAACAGGAGAAAAGAAAAACACCCAGACGCACAATGTAGAAGAGCAATAAAAGACATCAAAACAAGGTACTTATAAAACTGATTAATTAATTAGATGTGGTATGCATTTGTTAAGGTTCAAAACCACGTGTAGATTATGTTTTTCGATAAGGAGACAAATTTAGCAGTTTGGACTACGTAACCATACAACAAAACGGTCCTGAAAGACTTTTGAAACACTTACACTGGTCTTTTCGAATTTTCCAGAATATTGGATCGGGTGCAAGGTATCCGAGCGTCAGTCCTTGCACCTGGATGAACTCCTCCTCCTCATCTTTCCATGTGATCAACGGAAACTGATAAGGAACGCCATATCCAGCGCTGATGATTCCGTCCTTCCAGCTGACCCAAAGTGACTGGTAGTTGTAACAGTTCAAGAGGTCTTGCACCGAAACTTCGTAGACCTTCTGGAATGATCCGCTGACTGGTTTTCGTATCTCCATTTTCGTATTTTCTTCTAAGCCGAACATGATTTCGTAGGCCTTATGATGGATGACTCCCAACTCTCCAGCCAGAATCACCGATATCTCATGACAGCTCATCGCATCGAACATGAACGTATGTTCATGGCGCTGCATTATCAGCCAGGTGTGCACCTCCGTCAGTCCATGAGGCGTCGTCACAAAATACGATTCTCCTACGGATGTAAGAATTAAACAGTTTAATTACTTTTTATTTTCAGGTCACAGGCAATACGTTCCTTCGATTAATGCACACAATGGGCCCTTTGACAATGCTACTTAACTGCAAAATGTTTAGACCGCTCCATCACGCACATCTGTCTAAATTAAGACGCATTTCTTGTTCAATAGCCAATAATTCGTAGGTAATTTCAAAATCATTAAGATATAACTAAATACAAAAACAACAAACACGATTATAAATACGTATACAAAAGCGCTAACGTAATGTGATGCCTGTCAACTCTATTCTTGTCATCGCTAATCCATTTCTTTTGAGACTGTAACGGTTAGCATTGGATTTTGTGTCCACGCACTTTGAAAAGCAGCTCACAATCGCAAAATCATCATATACTACACAGATATATGTCAACTGATGATACATTTCCGATGTAAGGTATTTAACACTTTAGCGACGAGCTGCATTGGTTTCGCGGTCGCTTTTAGTACACTCTCTAAGGCGCAACAGGACTTTGCTCCTGCAGCCTACCTTTGTGACCTGATAGACTAACTGCTTCTTCTCATCGACCCCTACGTTCTCTGAATCGGCTTGATCTGTTTGTTCCCCGGGTGAGGTCTGCTCTGGCTCAGTCTCGCTCATTCGCTGTCGTGGACCCATCCCTATGGAACTCCCTTTCTTTAGTACTAGGTGTGGCCTACTTACTAGGCTCTCTCTCTCTTTCTCTCTCTCTCTTCTCTCTCTCTCTCTCTCTCTCTCTCTCTCTCTCTCTCTCTCTCTCACTCTCTCTCTCTCACTCTCTCTCTCTCTCTCTCTCTCTCTCTCTCTCTCTCTCTCTCTCTCTCTCTCTCTCTCTCTCTCTCTCTCTCTCTCTCTCGTTCATCGTTTAAAGTCGTTTCTGTTTCCGCAAGGCTCACACACTGAGAGCGCCTCTGAATAGTTCGCACTGAGAGAGGTGCTTTATAAATTCCCAGATACCATACCATACTCTCGTCGTTAAACTTTAATAAAACAAACTGTCAGACAAGCTCCCACATTAGATAACTACGGGTGCGGACGGGGGGAGGGGGTGGGCAAATGTGTACGTACGCAAAATAAATTTCTAATTATGACGTCCACATTAGCCTATTTATAACTCTGTAATGTCCGATGGCATTTTATTACATTATATAAAAGCCATGTGCAGTTATTCTGTGCTGTGAACGAGACACCTATAATTTTGTCTATATTGGCCCTCACTCACCCTTCAATCTGGCCTAAAGTGCAGAGAGACACTTTCTGCGGCTGGTGTGCGTCAAGCGTACGTACGCGGGGGTGGGGACTGGGGAAGAAAGTACGCTTGCGGACAGGGGGAGGGGGTCCAATTTTCCCGAATTTTTGAGTACGCAATATATGGACGGCCCCCAAGGAAACTATTGAGTTTCATCCGAGTCGGTCACGAGTTGACAATCTGCCCTATTCTGCGGTGCCAACCTACTCCTTCAAACGTCTATGCCCAACTGAAGACTTTAAGCGTAACTCTGTGCACTCCTTCGGATAGTCTTTTATAAGACAAACAAGCTTCCTGTTCCCAGTCTAAATATTTTACACTGTATGAGGCAGGGTTTCTTTAGATACCGGGAGATAAATAACTACAGCTTAATTAAAATATATAATATATATATATATATATATATATATATATATATATACAGATGTGATATGCACAACGCACAACATCTATCACAAGAAACCAAAGTCATCGAATCCGCATTAAGATAGACATTATACGAATAAGAAGGAGATCGTCGTACGTACATACCTTCCTGCGTTCGAAGCTGCCAGTCGGTAGTCTGACTGAGTGAGCTGACAGAAACTGCGCTGATTGGAAGCGGATGTGAGTCCTGCCAATGCAGGTAGGCGTTCGTTCCTACCTCCGAACCAGAACCTATGGCGATCAAACCGTTCTCCCAGCTAATCCAGAATTCACGAAATTGCGTACAATCCAGAGTACAGTGGAGGTGGCGATGGCTTTTGCGTGCGTTATCCTTGTGTATTTCAAGCTGATCATGACCTTGACCAACGCCAATGAGTACCTTGTAGGACCGGATGTTGGTCATACCAAGTACTTCAGACAAGACCAAAGTGACATCGGAGCAGGCCATCACAGAAAAGACGAGAAACGGTCGACCGCTGGAGGTCAGTGTCAGGGTGTCGAAGTAACCAATACTTCGACTCAGCAAGTTCAGCTGGTAAACTGGTAACAGAAATACGTCAGCAACATATAAAACTTCTAACAATTAAGTTACTATTCCAGGTCTGATTTACTTTATTTTCATCGTCTTGCCAATTTTTATTGACATAAGGAAGAAGGAATACAGGTTCGAGGTCTTCTGTTCAAACTAATCAGTGCCCATAATTACTGACTCATTTCTTGGCTTTCAGAGTTTTAAGTTTGTTTTCTCGCTGTAAATGCATGTAACACATAATAATGTAATTACAATGATATAGTATCTTGCAGCAGAGAATTTTATAGCGATTGTAATCATATTATTTTGTACCTTGCTTAGTGGAGAATTCCCAGATTCCGTCGCTGTTGTAATTATCAAACCAATTGATAAGCTTTATTGAGTTGATAGGTTGTGGTGCTTCATCTACCCATTCCAACAACTGCGATTGTGGATAGAAGCCTTGGCCGACCTTTATCACTCCATTTTTCCAGCTGACCCAAAACGGTCGTTCGACCCAACAGCTCAGCAAGTCCGGATAGGCAATCCTTCGTACCTCGCTGAATGTCTTAGCGTTGTAAACCATAAGGACCGAGTTGTCTTCCATCCCGATGCCAATATCATACATGTACACTGAGAAATACTCGCCGTAGAGTGCGACGACTGCGCTGGAACAAGCCTGCACTCGGAACTCAAGGTACGTTTTCTCGGCAACGATCAAATTCACCTCTGCGTTGTATGTTAGCGAGGAGGACGTATACGCGATGTAAGAGCTTTCTGCAAAGATAAATAATTACACAAGAACGATGCTGTTAAGAGATAACTTTATTGGTGGAATTAGTGCACAGATATTGAGGCCGAAGATCAGGCCAATAACCACAAAGAGGATAAATTTTTGACTCTGACTGAAAGCTTTGAATTTTGCCTGCCTTGTGTGTCACATGACTTTCTGAACGAATATACCTCAAGGCGAATACATTTGTAAAGCTACTGCTCAGACAGACAGAGAGACAACCAGACAGACAGGTAGCCAGAGAGTAAGATAAACTAACAAAGAGAAAGTCAGACAGACATACAACCAACTAGCCAGCCAATCAGACGACCAAACAGACAGACTTATGGCTTAAATGAATCAACACCTAGAAGGAAAATAATAGAAACAGAAATGAATGTATAATAAACAAAATGTTACGTTTAGGAGACAAATTGACCGACCGACAAACCTTGAACGTAGCTGAACTGCCAAGTAGCCACGGCTCCAAAGCCACTGCAGATTCCTAGTCCGTGAACGGCGTATGGATTTGGATCTTGCCAATGCATTAACTGATCCATACCGATCTCTCCTCCTCGTCCGACGCGAATCAGACCCGAATCCCATCCGATCCAAAACGTGCGCAATTCCGTGCAGTTGACTATCCCCGGCGTGCTGATTGCTACCCATGAGTTTCCTTGCGTCGCGTTTCGAATGAGGGACTGCGTGTTGCCGTGAGATCCAAGAACGATCTCGTAAGTATGAATATACGTGACGCCAAGCTGACTCGACAGAGCGATGTGGGCATCATTGCACGCCTTCACCTTGAATACCATCGCCTTTCGATCGTCGGCTGTTATCCAGGTGTAATTGTAGCCATACGCATTCGGAGTTTCAGTCTCAACAACTTTCCCTGCAAGCGTTTGCAACAAAAGTCAGCCTGTCTACCTAATGTAAAGGAGAGAGGACCTGCAAGAAAGCTTTGTAACAAATACTTAGTTCAGTGAAAGACAGCCACGAAGTGCAATAAGAAATACAAGATATCTTTAGGCTAATGAATCGAAAGACGTACAGCTGAAAACGTTATATATATATATTTAAATTGATATGAAACGTTTGTCAAGCGAGTATCTAGATCTATGCGTATCCAGTCAGCAACTGAATCGACTTAAAGCGTTAATGACCAATTTGATTACTCTTTGGTGCAGCTTCATACAATATACAACAGAGTTTGAAATCACCTGATTGCTGGTTCAATGTCCAGATGCCGTGAACCCCTCTAGTGTTGATTGAAACAGCTTCGACAATCAGATGCGGAATGAATGCCTCCAGGATGACCACTTCGTTTATGCTGCCTTGTCCAAAACTCACGTGATCGTAGACAAACTGAATCCAGAACTCCCTCTTTGAATCGCAGTTCAGTATGCCGATGGTGCTCTTTTCGACCTGGATGGGTTCTCCTTCGAGTGACTTTATTACGGACTTGGTGTTTTCTTCAGCACCGATTACGATCTCTGCCAGATAGTGAGTTCCATTGGACAGAGAGATAATCGCTTCTTTGCACGCGACCACTTCAAAGGCAAAACCCTTCCTGTGAGTCGCCAGCCGGAAGTACCTCCGCCCCGCAAAGTCATCCGATGGTGTCTGAACAACGTACGACTGACCTGAAGAAGAGAAGACATTTCTTTCAAGTGATGCCACTATATGGACTCTTGACACCAAACTCTATTCCCTGTGCGAAAGCCGACCGGTAGAAAAGATAAGATGTAGCCTACTCATCAATCTTACACAAGGCGACTGGACATAGAGTGCTCCTGTACAAAGTCTGTAAGAAATTAATCTAAATCATTATTATGAATCGTTTTCGTTCTTTCAAGTGATGCCACTATATCAACTCTTGCAACCAGACCCTATTACCCGTGCGAAAGCCGACCGGTAGACC
Organism: Allolobophora icterica; assembly: GCA_963556255.1. NCBI lineage: Eukaryota > Metazoa > Annelida > Clitellata > Crassiclitellata > Lumbricidae > Allolobophora > Allolobophora icterica. The sequence continues at coordinate 38,337,743 of OY744605.1, forward strand.
GAGTCGACTGCTAAGATCGACTAGATCAACTCTATCGACTGTCGTCGACTCAATCGACTTCGTATATAAACAATCGACTTATTCGAATTTTGTCGACTTCAAGTGGAGTCTGTTGGCCAGAATTGCTGGTGACTGATGCAATGTTATACTCTCGTAGGTATTAAACCACTGGCAGGCCTCTATCACCGTCGAATCGATCAGTCACAAGGATATCAGATAAAGTACGGGATTCCAAGAAAAAAAAATTGGTACCACCTGGAGAAGCAAGACGTTGGTAGAATAGGCGTAAAGTATCTAGTTTACAGTTAGTTCGAGAAACTTTAAGGTGCTATTTATTACCAGTTAATTATTACATCAGTCTGTTGTGCATTGACTAAGGGTAGCGGGTTCTTAGTTATAGTTCAGGAGATACTAAACTGTGCAGCAAAACAAAAACTACTCAATTCTACGACAATTATTGCAACTATTAGTCGTTGTCCGAACATCGAAAACATGTTAGTCTCCAGCTAATCATAACTTTTGTCAACTTGTAGAAGTTCTGCGATAATGTGCAATCGCTTTTCGCATGCGCAATTAGTTGTTGACCAAGAGAAAATTATCGAGTATGAAGCTCAGTTTGTCCAGCAGGCTTGCAAAGTTTAACGAAGTCTGTCATAGGAAATCGTTTGTCGACATGTACTAAAATCGTCGTGTTGGGCGAATCGATTTTATCCAAGTCGATTGCACTACCTTCGCAAGCCTTTATCACATTTGCATGTGTTAGTGGAGTGATAGACATGCCAATGGCGACATCAATGAGTTCTTGAAATAACGCAAGCAGTTTGCACAGTTGTCCAGAATAATTTCCACTCGGTCGTTCTAATACACGTAGGCCTATCGTAGTTGCCTGTTCTTTCAGCGCTTCATTGACTTCGTCCCTTACACTAGCCAAGGTCGACATAACTTTTGTTCCATCGAGTGACCACTTCCAGTCGCAAATGCCGATACGAATTCCCAATGCTGTTGAGTTCAGATCCTGTAGATTCCACGTATCTCTTTCCCAAAAGCATAATGTGCGCCCTCGTCTTCGCCTCCTTTGCCTTCATTCGATTAAGTCACCGGCAGGTTACTCTCCATACTGGTAATGGCATACGCCGCCTAAACTTTGCTAACAACTGTTATCTAACAATGTATGTCATCTGAAATTTCATCCTTTCTTGTTCCATTATATCCAGAGTGGAAATTATTAGGGGTTGGGGGTTCAACCCCGTAGACTTTCTTAGGACCCACAGTTAAGTCTCCATTGCACATCCCAGGGGGTCGTTTCCAAGCCCCTCAGTTTTGCTAGTGTCGTTTGGCATTATTTGACTCCGAGTCAACAAAAACAAGAAATTTTGATGGTGTAACATGTATGCATTTTGAATTTTCTTAACAAAGAAATTGATTTAGAATCGAGTCTAACTTGCAAAACTGCTAGCGTTTAAATCAGATGCTTTCAAATTTCGGTGGCATCAGTTTGCAAATACGGATAAAATGTTGTTCTTTTTCTGCAATTCCCACACTGATTATGTCAGCTTTCAAATAAAGTTTGGTGACGACCTCTTTCCAACTGTTTATTAGGGACTCCAGCTCTGGATTTTTCTCGTAGCGTCAGACATAATTAGCAAGCTCAGTGAATGTGAACAACAGTGTTGGAATGCAGACTTCAGCAGTCGACTCGTTTGCAAGTTGTGAATAGAATTTTCTAGCTGTTCCAAGCCGAAAGTAATAAGTTCATTCACCACATAACGATGTTTGATCACAACCATGATGTTTGATCTTAACCATGCATGCAAACCAAAATGCGGATAGCAATAATATTGGTATATTAAAGGATATTCTTATCTTTTCTGTTCCGACTCACCTAGCGCATCTTGAGGGGTTGGTTGGGCAGGACAGTGTAACAACAGCCAAACTCCCTGGTGTAGCAGGCAAGGATTCAAAGAAAGTAATAAACATAATCTTTATCTGTTCATCAAGCAAACGTAAGGCATATATTTGTCACGTATGCCAAGTAACCAGTAATTTTCTGCTCTATAGCTATAGGTCGCGATACAGCTGTGGTAAAACTGTTAGCCTCGGTAATTGTTCTGACAGTATATGGACTTGTGGAAACTGCTGGTTGAAGAAGTACTCGAATGCTTATCTTTTACAGTCGAATATGGACACTTTGATTGCACAAGTTCGGATCACTATCAAGGTCTACAACACTAAGTCAAAAGCATTGTTCTATCTGTTATCCCACATGTGCATACCTGCACCCGAAAATGAAGCAGTATATGGGACCGACTTTGAAGACTTTTATCACCATGAAAACATAGAGTAATAAAGTTAAGATTTGCTACATACAGAGTGAACTATATGCAGATAACAGAAATGTAAAATATTTGCAATAGGTTTGTTGTCTTCACGGCTAAAATGCCATGAATATTGCAGATTTAAACTTGCAACTGCGTTTTTTGCCATTTTTACACCAATATTTGTGGGATACTATTTGTTTAAATTCAGAATGATTTACAGAATCAGTCACAAAAGTTGTACAAAATCACGAAATGTTACAAGCCTATGTGCAATTGTGCATCCGTTTCAGAGATACTGGCCTTTGAACATGTTAACTACCAAGTTCAGACATGTCACGAATGCTTTGCACCACCCTTCATTACCGTCAGCCATACAATGCAGATACATGGTGATAGGCTTATGAAAATTTCAATATGATGTACAAACAAATGAAATACAAAATAGCAAAATTATAGCCAAATCCAAGATAGGTCCTTACAGGTCATCGGTGATTTCACGGTGTTAATATCTCACATTATACTGCTCTGCATTTTAAAAGAAAGAATTAGATGTCTGATTTATTTTTACTGATTTTATACAATTCTGACATCCTGATTTCAAATATGTTGATGAAATTTGGCCATCACGTCATAATTTCGTACAAATCAAATTATAAGTTTATTGAATTTTACAATACTGAGAAATTATTTTCTCTTTGATACACTGCAGAAAAAATTTATAAGAAAGGTTTATAAAAGTCCCTGATGTCAAAATCTTAGAAACAGATAACAGTGCCCATATGTTTACAATAATTATATACAAATGGCAAAATCTTGTATACAATGAAACCGAGACATAAACCGTCTTAGGGACAGAAACGTGTTTTCTTAGATTTTCTTGCGTGTTCTTCCTCTGACGAACAATCTCTGTTCATCATCCAGCAATAGTCTATCAAATCAAAGGGGGTTTCCAGCGAGTAGTCCAAAAGAGGTCCAAGTCCGATTCCGGGGTACCAGATCAGGAGAGGCAGAGTAGCTGTCAAGGCGGGTGTCGTTTACGGCTAGAAGAATTGGAACGCGGAGGATCAGATGAGTCAGGGTAGGAGTATTTGAAAAGGTGAGACTTCAGTTCTGAGTGGAAATTCCGGGGGTGATAGATAGAGGAACAAGAGGAGGAGGATGAAAACGGGTAGCAATGATGATGGAGGCACTGAGAAACTGCGGAATTCAGGAGGGAGATCATTCCAGAGGCGTGGTGCTGTGATGGAAATGGCTCGGTTGGAGAACTTGAGGTGAGTAGTAACTGGGGGTCGAGAAAGACTGAGATAGGACGATGATCGGGACTGAATGGTGAAGAGATCACGAAGTTCCTTGGGCTGGGAATATTGTAGGGAGTTGTAGGTTAGTGATAGAACTTTGTAGTGGATTCGCTCTGGGATTTTTAACCAATGGAGTGATTTGAGGATGGGAGTGATATGATGATGTTTGGGCGTTCTAGTGACAGCTCTGGCTAGTGAGTTTTGGATAAGCTGTAGATGCTTGATTTGGGTGGATTCAAGGTTGAGAAAAAGAGAATTGCAGTAATCAAGCTTTGAATGAACAATGGAGGTAGCAATGGTGGAGGCAGTTTTAAGGTCGAACATGGGTCGTATGCGTCGGAGGTTACCAATGTGCATGAAGCAGGAGCGCGAGAGGTTGGAGATGTGGTTAGAGAAGGAGAGGTGTGGATCAAAAATAACACCAAGATTGCGAACAGGGGAGTCAGAGGTGAAGGTGAGAGACGATGAGTTAGTCGAAAGGTTTATGGAAGGATCAGGGATTTTCTTGATTTGATCAGGAAGGCCTAGGATGATGAATTCAGTTTTGGAAGGGTTAAGGCAGAGGAGATGACATCCACTGTTAAATAAGGTTAACCACGTTGAGTAGTTGTGTGATGGCGGTGGAAAGAGTCTGGGGAGAAGGATATGAAGAGTTGGGTGTCATCTGCATAGAAATGGTGGTCGACAGAGGAGGATTTTATGAGGTGATTTAGAGGAGTAGTATAAAGGATGAAAAGTAGTGGACCCAGGACGGAGCCTTGAGGGACACCACAGGAAAGAGGAAGGGGTTGTGAGCAGCGGCTGGAGGCTTTAACAGAGAAGGATCGGGAAGACAAGTAGGACTGGAACCAGAGTAGAGCAGTATCAGAGACGCCTAACCAAGAAGATAGTCGTTGAAGAAGAAGGCTGTGATCAATGGTGTCAAATGCGGCGGCGATGTCGAGAAAACCCTACGCGATACAGAAAAACGGATATCATTTTTGAAATCAGCAGACTAAAATCTTTTAGAAAAACATGTTTTTGGCAGAACATCAGAAATCATGCATAGTAGTGTGATCATGAATTTGAATTATTAATTAAATATAGCACACCAAGCAAATAGATACAGTTTTATGTATTTTTAAAATTTTGTGTTTTATTGTAGTGTAGGACTGTAGGTACGGTAATAGGATAATTATGTTTTCATTATAAAAAATTATTTTCCTTTACTTTAAACTTAAATTTAACCGTAAGATAACGGTTATTCCGCAATATTTAGTTTTAATAAAATTAATATTGTCTCATTTTCTTGGCCAAATGAATCTGCAAAAATTAGCCCGCGATTGACACATGGCCCCTGAGCTTCCCTTAAAATCTTAGGGCGGCCTTCTGTTAAAGGAAGTTGCCCATGACTGACCTAAATGTTGCCACACGTAAGTGTACGAAGTCGACGTATTTAGCTCCTTTCTAGCAGATACTCGACAGACTTTTAGATATCCTCGGGTAATGTTTGTCTTTAGCGTCCGAAATTATTTCAATGTAGCAAAAACGTTCATCCATCCAGCTTCCACTTTTAGCTCATTTTCATCGCAAATCCAGCTTCTATTTTAAGTTTTACACTATGAAATGTTTTCATCGCTCATCCACGGTAATGATATCGGCGTTAAACGATTATAGTTTCATCGCAATTCCAACTTCTAGTTTCCGACTTATTATGTAATATTTTCATCATTTATCCAGCTTCTAGTTTCAATACTATTTTCATCAATCATCCAACTTCTACTTTGAGTTATATTTTCATCAGTCATCACAATTGCTGATAACTACAACAACTATTGATTATGAAACGACCATTTACATTGAAATAATTTCGGACGCTAAAGACAAACATTACCTATCCTCGTTACTGATTATATTGCAGACATTTTCATAAACTAACGCATTTTGAATCCATCGTTATCTCCAGATTTTTCACCTTAAACTACGAAAAAGTTATAACTATATAATCTTACAGCCTCCACTATACAAAAACAGCGAAAGGCTTATAGCTTTCCGTGACCTTCAACTCGGACGAATACTGCAGTTGTGTGCCTACACATAATTACGTCATTAAATCACATCTGACGTTGCTGCGAGCAATAGTAAGCAAAATATTTCCATAGTCGAGTCAAGTTCAAGAAAAATCCATCAATCGGGCTTGCTAAAACTTAGATCAACTCGACTTGCAAATTGACCAAGTCGAAAATGTTTCGACCAACATCTTAGGCTACACAAACCATCTACTCACTGTTCCCAGTTGTTTGATTGAAGCTGTTTTGTAATAGTTGCGCCTGGGCTGAGATACCGTCATTGATTCAAGCTTCTCTGGCTTTTATGAGAATTGCCGATTTAACTGCGGTAAAAGTGCGTTTACCGGACCAGCGCAAAAGAACAAAATAGCAGAACCATCAGAGTATAAAACATTGAATGCGCTTACTTTGAACAAGATTATGTGCTGAAACTAAATAAAGTACGGACACTGATCTGGGATATCTGCAGAAAGATAAATCTAGAATAAATAGTTAACTGTTGGAATTCACTGCTTAAATTCAGGTTTTACTAGATTAAATGACAGGTCAGTCATATTATCGTCCATTAAAACCAGCGCGAAGAAGGCAGGAGTCAGGACGTATAGTACATATCGCTCTCAAGAGAGTCCTGCTTTAGCGCCACCTGTAGCCTAGAATGAGTATAACAAGTTAATTCTAATATTAACAGAGAAGAAAGTTGAAACCGCGTTGTGCAAACCTGCATTAATTCCAAATTCCCATACCGCAGCTGTAGGAGATTCAGTGTCGAAAGCCAAGGATCGAATTTTATATGGGGATGAATCCTGAAGCTGTAGAAATCCACTTTCTCCGGGCACTGGTCCAGAACCTACTTGGAAGAAACCACCACCCCAACTGACCCAGAAGTATCGCGTCTCTTTGCAGTGCAGGACGTTTGGAGTTGAAGCTTCCACAACGTTTCCACCGTCGAGTCCGTCCTTCCCGATCTTCGAAACCTGGTTTCCGCTTGTGCCAATCATGATCTCATAGGAACTCACATCGACAACCTTCGTGTAGGAAGCGAGAATGATCCGCGCATCGTAACAACCTTTGACTCGAAAAACAAAGCTCTGCTTATCCCTCACCGTCACCCAGTTTGATTTAAAGCTGTCGCCTGATACAGATGAAGTCTTTACTGCTGTAGCTAGAACTGAAAAGAAACAGATCAATCAATATAAAATGGAAAGAGCTGCTAAGCCACGTAAGTAAGCCATATTGGTAAGCTATTGATAGTCAAATGTGATAAAGTCTGACAATTTCACATCACCATCTTGTAGCTGGTAGAATAAATTACTTAAATAATCTTGATCCAGACGGTTTAATTGAGTGTTCTCTACTGCATATTCTAACAGACCTGCAGATATCGCAGATTGCCAGTTTTTAGGAAGCTGGACCCACCGCCACCGATGCCAGCAAAAGAGAGATCACATGCTGGAGTTCTATTGCCAGGTCCTAAACGCTCTTATTTGATAAAGTCATCTTACAATCCAGAATTGAGTTCAACACCAAACTCAAACTACAGACTGTACGTTTTATCAGCGTTATTTTACGGCTGCGAGACCTAGACAGCACTAGGGACCTGAACAAAAACCTGGATAGCTTTGATAGATGAGGCATTGCAAATATTCTCAAAAGTCAAGGGTGGCGCTACACCAGGGCGCTAGGGTAAATGCTCTGGTTAAAAAGCCTTTGCCCTGGTAGATGCCCTGCTAGAATTTTTGCCCTGTCCAGAATTTGCTCGGGCATATTTGTCATATCATAGGACATAAATTCACTAAATTCATTGAAATGTTAAAATTTGCAATACAAATGTCAAAAAGCGTTCAGCTTCTGGGGACTTCGCCATCTGACCTCCTGACTATAGACAACAATAATAGTGCTGGGGTCGATTTATGGCAAGCGCGGTAGCGCCATCTTACATGGTCGCCATTTAAGCTCGCGCACCGCGCTCTCCATAAATCGCCCTCTGAACTGGTTACTTGTATGACTGCCCTGTCTATGCCCTGGTTACAAAAAATGTCTGACTCCGCCACTATCAAAAGTCCCTGCAGAAAACTGGTTGGCTGAGAAAGCTACTCCAAGAACAACTCGGAACAGTCTGCGTTTCTTCTTACCTGGCAGTAGGCCCTACTGGAAGAAGAGGACATAAGGTCTAATGAATAAATTTAGCTTCCTGGACTAGAAGAAGACACTTGGCAAATCAAAAGTCAAATGGACCGGAATAATGAAAAAAGACAATACAATAAAAACCACCTGAAAGAATTAGACTCTGGATGGGAGTTTCTCGGGTGAAGGATGTTGACAACGATTGCTATAAGTATGATGGCTTAACCATTAACGTTACCTGTTTTCATGACAAACTCCCATTCCTGTTGATGTAGAAGATCCCCAGTTCCGAGGTGTAGCATCTTCAGGCCTCTGTTATGAACTGGATCATCGACAGTTGCAAGGATGTTCGTGAAGGGATTGTTTCGTCCGATCTCGATCTTTTGGTCCCTCCAGCTCAGCCAAAACCGACGAAACACATCACAGCTGATCAGATCATCAATCTGAAAAACTTTAGAGACTGTCACATTAGAATAGTCCAAGTATATAATCTCGATGATATCGAACCCTGAAGTGGCAAGATCGGGTCTTCCCTGTGTGTCCTGTCGCTTCTGCGTTCCACCAATGATGATCTCATAGGCAGGTGTAGAAGTCAGATTGTCGTGAGAAGAACGGAGTTCAATCTTTCCAAACGCACACGTTTTCAGTCGGAACATAAACAACGTCTTTCCTGCAATGTCGATCCAGTTCGATTCAGCAGGGTTGTCACTCTGTGTTCTCAGCAGCATCGCACCATCTAGAAATACAGCAAATATAACAACAGTCAACAACCGAATACATGAGTCTCAACAAATAGTATTATCTCCGTCTCAATCAAAAAAGGCCCTCAATTGCTAACCGCTGCTTCACGTGAAATATTTCGACAGTAGCGTCTGCATGGAAACATTCTTTATGCCATCTTGTTCTTCGAAACATCCTTTATGGTCTTCGATATTCTCAGACGGTTTAAATTGTAACCACAGCATACTAAATAAAAATCAGCATAGTTACTAGCTACAACTTCACGTAAGTAGTATAGCTAGCTTCCTATGCTTTGCATCAGCGCACCTTCGGTATGGCTGAACTCCCATTCATCCTCCACGTTCAATCCGCTGAACCCGATTGCCGTCACCGTGTGCGGATTCTCATATTTCCAGTGCAGAAATCGTCTCTCTCCTAGGGCCAGTCCTTGACCGACCTCGATGAGCCCTCCTTCGTAGCTCACCCAGAAGTACCGAGTCTCGTTGCAGCTGAGGATGCCTGGCGTATACGCGGAGATCGAAGGCGGTTGATAGTACCCTGGACGAATGTCAGACTGGTTGTTGTAGTATCCGCCGATGACCACTTCGTAGGTGTAGTTTGAGGTATCCATCTCTGCACAAAGTGCGACGAATGCGTCGTTGCACGCCTTCACTCCGAACATCACGTAAGACTTCTGAGACTGAAGCAGCCAGAGAGTGTTGTAGCTAAAGTGTGCAGGAGTTGTTGCAATGGCCATTCGAGCTGTAACGCAGACAATATTTTCACACATAACGTAGAATAATAGACCGGCATGTGATTAAATGAATGATCCTAATAATGCCATGGAGGTCATATAGAGACCAAGTTGAGCAGCGGTAACACGTAGACCAGAGGTTTTCAAACTGTGGTCCGCGGACGAAGAGGGGTCCGCGAAGGATATGGCGGGGGTCCGCGAGAGCGTTCTGAAAGTTTAGTTTTAATTACTGATTAACACTGCATGGTTTTAGCATTGTAACAGAAATTGTAACCGAAACTTTAATAGCGCCACTCAGATCAGCATCAACAGACTGTTTTCAAATTCATACACTACTTATAAGCAATTATTGTGGAAATACTCTGCCTGTTATTTGTGTAAATTTTAGGTGATAAATTTTACTTTTTATATGCGCCTGGGTCCGCGAGCTATGGCTAGAAAAAATAGGGGTCCCTGATGAAAAAATTTGAAAACCTCTGACGTAGACTACCGTTAGGCATGGTAGATTTGCTAGTAACTGTTGTAGACAACGTAGAGTCATTGATATATCCAGTCACTTCCAGTGCAATACAGCCATGCTGTTTTTAGATCTTTATGTTCCAAAATGACGAGTCATAGTTAAGTCTAGACCGTGAATTCTAAAAGATTTTATTGATGACAAATGCATCCACACTGAAAAGACTAATTACAAGTGCTCTATGGCAGATGCATTAGGGCCTATAATTTGCATGTGTAGTTAAAATTCTGATTGTTGGTCTACCATTTACTATTATTCCCAAATGCTATAACGAAAAAATTATCTAGTCGTAGGCTGCGTCTTATAATTGTCCGCCAGTAATAGTTTCGACTCTCATTAATCTGAGAAGTGTAAATAAAGACTGCAGATACGTTGTGTATCCAATTTCTTGAAAAAGATACGTACTTTCGTCCTGGTAGAAGTAGTAGGTTCCGTTGCCCGCTCCTCCGTAACCACTGGCCAGTGACACAGCGACCACGAGGTACGGTTGTGGATCCACGTAATACATGAAGGACTCCTGACCCGTCAAGTTACCCTTACCAACGGTGATGTTACCGTTTTGCCACCCGATCCAGAAGGGCCTCAATTCGTTGCAGCTGAGCACATCGGGAGTCGACACGGTGACCATGGTTTGGCCGTTCAGTCCACGACGTATGACGGATTGCGAGTTCCCCCATCCACCGACGATGATCTCGTAGACGTTGCTGTCCGTCGCCTGAGGATCGCGGGACAGAGCGACCTTGAGATCGGTACACGCTTGGAACTTGAACCGAATAAAGCTGGACTCAGTGGTCAACCACATCTTGGAATGCGTGTTATCTCCTGGCGTCTTCAAGACGTACATGTTATCTGCTCAGATAAATCAAATGCATATACAAAATTGTACACGAAGCACCACATGCAGTTATGACCTCAATATGGCTTCTTGGATCACGGGTGACTCTGTTCAAAGGATTATGAAATTCATGTTTACTTAGAAAAACCAACGATTGATATCTCGTTTGATGCGACAGTGGCGCTGTAGATGTTCTCAGTAGATTAGACTAGTGATTACATAATTATAAACACTGAGAAATCGTAATCGACACCATTCAACAGTCCTCCCCAGCGATTCTCTTTGAAAGCCAATCTCCATAAAAAGTGGAATTGTGCAGGGTGGTTTTCTTTTCTTCGGGCTTCTTTAATATATATATATATATATATATATATATATATATATATATATATATATATATATATATATATATATATATATATATATATATATATATATATATATATATATACATGGTCTTTTAAAGCGCATATCAGGAAGCCCTCAAAAGCGTTTTGAACATGGCGATCTACGGGATCTGAACAGATGCGCCTTAACATAGCTAGAAATAATGTGAATTGAGCAGAGTTTTTAAGGACATCTCGATGATTATTAAACCTCTGTATACCGCTGAGAAATATGATCTGATACCGCTGTCTCATTTTGTAGACTTCAATAAATGATTCGTATAATGCTAAGAAAGGCGTTGAACTTCAACGCAATGAAAATCTAATAATTCCTCCGATATTGTAATCCCATCCTCGGATCAGAATGTATCAAGTATATCTATTAAATGGGTTAAAATATTTAAATGTCTTTAATTATACTTTATCTTCTTTAGAATTTTAAATTTATGCTTCTGTTACAAATAGTCTTTTTTCATAATTCAGCCAATTTCCTCTATTTGTTATTCTAAGTATGTGTCAGAACAAATTCTATTGTATTGTATCTGAATATTTATAAAGCGCCTCTCACAGTGTTCGCTAATCAGAGGCGCTCCCAGCGCGAAAGACCCAATGAATAGAAAGTGGTTTTAAGACAGCGGAACGAGGCACTTAGGCCACCAGCTAATAAAGAGGCACGTATCAATGGAGGGAGTTGATTCCAAAGAGCAGGACCAATGCAAGAAAAGGCTCGAGCTTTCTAGAATCTCTTACTTGCCTACTCCCCAGAAGCTATAAACTGTCAACGGGTCAGATGCGTCGGTTGAATATGTGCTGGAATATTATACGAGAAGATATTCAACATCTATATATATAAAGAAGAAACTCTGTCTGTCACACCGACTTTGACCGGAATGCATTTCTACAGTTTTAGAGCTTTTCACTCGAAACCTTCACTACTGTGTCGGGGTGGGCATGACACACTCAGTGTGAGGCTTCGCGTCCCTCGTTTTCCCCGCTACATGGTCTCCCGGGCCAAAAAACCTAGCCGCGCCATGCATTTGAAGCTCGACAAAAAATTCTAAAATTCAACCTATTTGACTCGCCAGATGGCGACGCCGCGTTAAGCAGCTACAGTACGGATTCGCTAGAGGGATTGAAACTTTCACTCAACTAAAGTGGTGGTGGTGGTGGCGGCGGTGATGGTGGTGGTGGTGGTGGTGCTACAGGTACGGATTCGCTAGAGGGATTTAAACTTTCACTCAACTAAACCGGGCGTGGTGGTGGTGGTGGTGGTGGTGGTGGTGGTGGTGGTGGTGGTGGTGGTGGTGGTGGTGGTGGTGGTGGTGGTGGTGGTGGTGGTGGTGGTGGTGGTGGTGGTGGTGGTGGTGGTGGTGGTGGTGGTGGTGGTGGTGGTGGTGGTGGTGGTGGTGGTGGTGGTGGTGGTGGTGGTGGTGGTGGTGGTGTACAGGTACGGATTCGCTAGAGGGATTGAAACGTTCACTCAACTAAACCGGGCGTGGTGGTGGTGGTGCTACAGGGATTGAAACTTATAACCCCGGGCAACGCCGGGTAAACCAGCTAGTACATAATATGGGAATCTGTTAAAGACATTCAAAACTATTCTGGATGTATGTCTAACGTCCACTTTCAGGACCTCTGGACACTTGTGGCAACATCAGGGCCATGTAGCGAGGGAGCTTCGGTTACTTGCCGTGCATTCGTACTTGATCTGAGGATCGAAGGTAGAGGTTCCCTAGTAGAAGGTTCTTCTGTCTCATGGAGGAGTTCTGGTCGAAATTGACATTCGAACGCTATGACAATCTGTCCTAAGCTTACTCAGTAGCCTCTGGCTTCTTCTAAGTGCCACCAGTTCTGTAATAACTTCCTGAGCTTCTCTGACGTCGCCTGCCAATCTTACTTCCGAGGTGCGCGGATGGAAGGGCGTGACCGTATGTTATAGTTTGACTATAGCCTGGCTCCTCTACAACAAGATTTTTGCTTCCCGTCTTTCGCTCTGCTGCATTTCTAAAAATGCTCAAACGACCTTCTAGTTTTTCTAAGGACTCCTCCTGACGCTATAGAAATAACCGATTTTCCTGACCTTGCCTCTCTATTAACAATAATAATAATAATAATCTTCGTTTAATATTTTCAAACTGACAATTACGTAGTATGCTTACAAATCAGTAAGAACGGATGATCACAAGTTGTTACAGGAGTCGAATTTAACTGTACACGGCAGCCATGCAAGGCGCCCATCACGTCCTACATCTCATTTTAACAACGCGCCATCTCGCGAATGATAGGCTGAGTGGACCTTTGGGAGGGTTGCGGGAAGCGATTCCGCAACCTACTGCTCTTCACGCCAGTGATGTTACCACTACTCTATGGATCCCCCAACAATAGTCTTTTTGACGCTAGATAATCTCTGTTCTGCAGAAATAGTTCCCAAACTCTGTAGGCCTAGATTTAGATCTGAACTGATTCTAGATTGAGCGGAAGAAGGCCTGTTTCTTGCTTCCTCAAACTTACTAACGGACTCTTCTTCACCCATCAAATTATTCGACCTCTGAGACATTTCCACTAATGAGTTTTTAATTAATCGACAGTTACTCACAAAGTCTAAGCTACTACACAAACAGTTAAAGAATCACAAAGTTATCTACTTCTAATTACTAACTACACACGTAAATGCAATCACTAGTGTCAAAGTTTGATAAAATAAATTGACCCGAAATTATTAAACTGGGTTATACTTTTGCTTTGAAGGAATAATTCTATAGGCTTCCGGATTCCCATAGCTCAATCTGCAGACTTAATCCGGACTCTCTTCACAGATAGGAAGGCCGATAATTCCAAAATGCTTCAGAAGTAAGTAAGTAAGTAAGTAAGTAATAATAATAATAATAATCTATTCTTTAATTAAGCGCCTGCAAACGCACTGCGCTGTACAGTGAACATACATAAATTATAGTAGAAACGGCATCCACCCAAGGCGCCTTACTTACATGTATTCAGTAGAAGCACATGATAACAGTTTTGCAGGAGTCGAATATAACTGTATTTAAGCGGCAGCCACGCCGCGCCAACATGGCCTACTATTCATTTAACCACTCAAGTCAAGTCAAGTCAAGGTAGTTTATTAGAACAGAACATACACTCATTTCAATCGATGCTGCATCGACAAAAACAATGCTGCATCGACAAAAGAAAAAACCGTCCTGTGAACAAACATAACCACTGCTGCCACCTAGCGAGTGGAAGGCTGAATAAACCTTACGGGGTCTACGGGGTTTGATCTTGGTGCCTTCAGCTCTTCACGCCAGTGACATATACGTGTTATCCATTACTCTACCCCCCCCCCCCAGCAAGAAATCGCAGTAACCATATTTAAAGCGTTACACGACCGTTTTTCAGCATTATTTTGGAAAAGAATCAAAAGATTGATACGCTATCTGCTATCACTTCAATTCCACTGACTATTTCAATTCGAAACTTTAACATCTACTGGCCAAACTGAACTGAACTGTAGTCCAACCGAAGACGTAGTCCAACTGAGAAGGAGTCCAATCAGAATGGAGTCCAACTGATAAAAGAGTCCAACTGAAAACGGAGTCCTTTGTCAAACAAAGGCATCCTCTGTATATAGTGCTCGGGTTGCGTCCGAAGTTTCCCTGTCTTCGTCGCAACTGCCGCGTCATTGACCTTATTCTTGGACACAAGTCACAGCACTAGGTAAGATTCCACCAATTTGGCAGTCTTGTTGTCAAGACCTTAAACCTCAAGACCAAGACCAAGACCAAGACCTTGAACCTCAAGACCAAGACCAAGACCTTGAACCTCAAGACCAAGACCAAGACTTTGAACCTCGAGACCAAGACCAAGACCAAGACCTTGAACCTCGAGACCAAGACCAAGACCAAGACCCAAAAAATCGCAATCAGGTCAAGACTTCTAAAATTGTCAAGTCGGAATATTCGCTATTTTAATGAAAACATGAGTCTTTTATTTTATTCAAGCAAATTAACTTTAAATGCAAACTGCAGAGAAATCCGAATTTGTATTCAAAAGTCCTTCATGCAAACTATTATTCCAAATGCCTTTTGTATTTTATAAAAACCAATTCGCTCAGACTTTTCTGACCAAGACGTGCCTGGTGGGTCTCATAAAAATTCCGCCATGTGAAAAAATACGTTCTACAGGTGCTGAAGTCGCTGACACACACAAAGAAGCTTTTCAAGCACTGGATGTAAATGTAGTGAGTCCTTTTGCAATCTTTCCATGGTTTATCATACCGTCTGATACAGAATAACTACTGTCAATGGGTTTTCCTGACCAACAAGACTTGTATCCATCCATAGATATTGGTCGTATGATGCAAGCAAGCTTTATACAGAATTCTTGAGTTCTGTTAAATGACTGTTCATATTGACAGCCGGTCTTGGTCTTGGTCTTGCGAGACCAAGACCAAGACTTTGAACCTCAAGACCAAGACCAAGACCTTGAACCTCAAGACCAAGACCAAGACCAAGACCTTGAACCTCAAGACCAAGACCAAGACCAAGACTTTTAAAAACGAACTCGAGTGCACTCGAGACCAAGACCTTGGTCTCGAGGACAACAAGACTGCAATTTGGTCCACTTATTCGGCATGCCTGGATACACGGCCTTCCAGTTAATAAGCCCTCACCTTAGATGGTCAGTGTCTGTGTGTCTGTATGTGTATATGTCTTTGTCTGTGTCCTTGTCTCTGTGTCCTATCTCCAGGTCAGCAATTGGCTCCAGTCAGTCGGTCATCGACTGGAATTCAGCGACATTCGGGCGCCCTCTCCGGCCAGCTCATTGTCAACAGCCAAGACCGAACAAAGTACTCCTTATGAAAAAGCGGCGTCAGGTAGGCTAATGTAATAATGGCAATTTTAATTTACATACATCTAAATAAATCTAGTTCTATTCTTCTATTCCGCTACATAGGCCAATGTATGCATAACTGCATATAAGAGACTTAATGTTGCGACTTTCTAGTACCTCACACAAGCACTGTATCTCATCATTCACTCACTCCATCAGCGTAAGTTCAAACTTTTTGATCGATTATTATATAGATTTGTACAAGTGTTTTTAATGACTGTTGTAAAGGACTTTTACAATACTGAACTTTAATCACGCAAATACGCCAAATGAGTTTTTAAATGAATCTATGTTACGTAGATCTATTTGAACAATTGATCTCCTGGAATACTTTTGCTGTAGGCCCTATTTACGATAGAAAAATGTACAACTATTTACCTGCTGAAACAAGCCAAGGCGGCTTGAGAACAAACAGAATAATCGCGAGACAAAGGCTGATCACAGGGAGCGAAAACCCCATAGTTCCTGCTGTTGCAGCTTCTCGTTTTGGATATCCTCTGCCAATAAACCTGCGATTGCGCTTCGGCTCGTAAAAAATATATTGCTGACAGAAGACACGCGGCTTCCAAGTCCTCCGCTACGTGAAAATCCAGAAGCGTATACGACCTGTCACCAGTGTTGATCCTATAACAAACTCTTTCGCTGGTTTGATAAGAGGGGGCGTAAACGGGCACCAACATCGCCTTCATCCCAACGTCTTATCGCACATCACGAAACGATGGGAGGCAACGTTTTGACTCGTGTACCACGCTGTACCAATTGGCCAGTGCTCAGAAACAGTACGTGTCTGTCACTAAGCAGTTTTAATCTTAGTTACAGGCTTTGTCTTAATTAGCCGATCATTTAATGTCTGCAATCTGATAACACGGCTACGATGGCAATGAATTACTGCATTTTGAAGACAAGTCCATAGATTTTAAACTTTATCCTGCAGATCAATGAAGACGACCCGTGCTACAGAGGGTTGTTGCTCTGCATTAGTTTTGTTTCAGAACGTGACTGGCACATGTAGTTTCACTAAAACTATAAGGCCTTTGTGCCAGCCGCCACACTGTCCTCGTTTCTCTCCTTCGTGTTCAACATAGTTCTCTTAGTATGTTTACACTTTCAGACAAAATCAACTTCCTAGTTCATACAGAATTTAGTTTTATGAACTCCGCGTAATTGTTTCAGCGCTGAAACAACAACAGTTCAAACACTTAAGGGCTAAAACGATATAGTCGGAAATATAAACTTCGTCCGCTCCGATGTCACTGTCCTCGTTTCTGTCCTTATCTTACGATTTCATGCTCTCTTAGTAGGTTTACACTTTCAAACAAAATCACAAAATCAACTTCCTAGTTCATACAGAATTTCGTTTTATGAACTCCGAGTAATTGTTTAAGCGCTGGAACAACAACAGTTCAAACACTTAACACTAAAAGGTTTAGAACGATATAGTCGGAAATATAAACTTCGTCCGCTCCGATGTCAATTCATTTTGACTATAAATTATTTTCCTATGACGACACGGATAACAGGACGAAAATATCGGTTATTACAAAATTGGTTTTCGGTCTTGTAACTCAAGGCAAGGTCCTTGAGATAAGATTAAATGTTGTCTGATAAATGTTTTGGCTTCACAATAGTATATACGCCTACTAAGGTTTGACATCGTCGGTCCTTGATAGAAGGTCACCACTCGAGAGATAAGATAGCGTACTTGTTCATAGTGGACGATGATGGTAAGAAACTCTCGAGCATTACTCTCTCGAAACAGCAAGGACCAGTAATGCACAGGACTGGAAATATCGTGCGACTAGATGGAGCGCCTATGCACTGCAGTCTCTCTTGCGGTTATGATGTATCAGTGACTAGGGACCTGCGAATCACAAATTTCCGTCGAATCGAATCTCGAATCGAATCGGGGGTTAAGATTCGAATTCGAATCGAATCTCGAATCGAATCAGCGGGTACCAAAACCATGTTTTGATATTCAAATAGTGTGTAGCCTATGTGATAGCACAGGCATACCACCGTATCAATAGGCCTATCTCAATAACATTTCTGCAGTTTAAAATCAATTAAACTAAACATTAAGCTAATTAACAGAATAACTCACAAATAATTTATGAGTTAAGTCAGTAAGTATTTTGAATTTTCTTTATTGTACCAATTGCATAACCACACTTTGGTGAACATTCATCTAAGCCAGGCATGGGCAACTTCTTTTAGGCCTAATAGAGGGCCGCCCTAAGATTTTAAGGGCAGCTGTGGGCCGTATGCCAATCGCAGGCTAATTTTTGCAGATTAATCTGCCCCAGAAAATGAGAAAAAATTAATTTCGGTTAAACTTCAAGTTTAAAATAAATGAAAATAATTTTTATGATGAAAATATAATTATCCTAATGCCTACAGTTCTACACTACAATAAAAGAAAATTTGTTTCAAGTTTGTTCAGTTTAAAAAATACATAAAACTGTTAGTCTGTACAATTCATCCATTTGCTAGATGTGCAATATTTAATATAGGCCCTATAATAATGATTAAGGTGAGATCTGACACTGCACCGGATTCAACAATTAGTTTACAACAAAGGGCTAATCATTTTTCCGAAAAAGATTCGAAATTTTTCGAATCGTGACATCATTTTCGAATCGAATCGAATACCGCCGCCCGATTCGTTTTCGAATCGAATATCGAAGCTTCGCAGGTCCCTATGTATCACGTCTTGTTTCCTTAGCGAATGCATTACAGTTTCAAAGAAAAGCAAATTATATGTTTTTAATATGGAATTATTACGGTACTTTAGACCAATGACCAATATTACACAGGACAGGTAACTCCTTAATAAGCATGGCGCGACAAATTGAAGCAACCATGTACCGCACCCGGTGTTCAATTATTATTTTTGCCGTCACAACGCTTTGGTGCATGAGACTAAAAAACATACATTTTTGTATATTATATATTCACGTATATATATGTAATTATGTAAGAATAAGTTGTCTAACAACTTGCGATATGAACTGCTCAACCTCTCGTTGCCTCTTTTCCTTTTCATTATAATATTCCCTTCGTATAATTCCTATCTCCAGCCCTTCAACTCTCCGTCGACACCTTGAGCGCGCTAATAAACGCATCCGAGATCCTCAAATGCTATCTGCAATAACATCTACCACAAATATATACCATCATCTTCCCGCTACGGTTAAAAGGAGGTTTTACTTCTTATTGCTTCATTCCCAATCCTCTAATCCTCGCCTTCTCTGGAAAACCATAAACCAACTCTTTCATCGGAACTGCTCCAACCCACTTCTAAATTCTCCTCCATCTTCTTCAATAGCTGAGTAGTTCTGTTCTTTCTTTTCGGACAAAATAACTACCTTCCTTCTCTCTCTTCAATCACTCCTTTCCAAAACCAACAATGATTCATCTGCAGATGCTTCCACTTCCACTCATGATTCTCCAGCTCCCCCTAGATCCTTATTATCTGTCTTCCAACCGACACAAGATACTGAAATCTTCCCAATCTAAAAAACTTTTCCAAACAGGCAGTGCGAACTCGATCATATACCCAAGGCCGTAGCTAGGGGGGTGATTTTGGTGTTTAAACCCCCCCCCCCCGAAATTAAATAATGTAAAAATGAAATAATGCATTTACTAACGACAAACCCCTTGGTCGGTTGATTCGGTTGCTTGTCAGCTTGCTTAAGGACGAGAAAACACCCCCCGAAACAGAAAACACCCCCCGAAACAAAATCCTGGCCACGGCCCTGCCTATACCTACTTCATTCATCCTTATTGTAAGACTTCATTCATCCTTATTGTAAGACTACATCTATCATTGTTCCATCATTACCAAAATAATCAATCTCTCCTCATCTACTGGTATTTCCCACTCCTTTTCAGACAAACACTGTTTAGTCACTCTTCTTTTTTAGAAACCACCATTGGATAAAGAAATCCTCTCATTACTACCGACCTATCTATAGCCTGTCATTCATCCCCAATTTAACTGAACACAGAATCCTGTCTCGGATCAATGACTATACGTTTCCAACTCACTTCTTAAACCACACCAGTCTGGTTTCACCAGGCGCTACTTAATTGGAACCCTACACTCACTTCCCTTTACAACAAACTTGTTTCTACCATCTGCAATCAACAAGTCTCTTGTCTGTGCCTCCTTAATATTTCAGCAGCCTTCGATACCATCGATCACAACTGTTACAGTCTGGTTTCGGTTTAACTGACACTGCTGTCCTCTGGAGTCAATCTTATAATCTATCTTTCCGCTCTTTATCAGTTTAAACACCGGAAGCCTCATCCAGTCATGGCATCTCACCTGTGGTGTTCCTGAAGGCTCTGTTATTGGTTTGTTTGTTCATCCTGTGCACCAATCCATCACTAAAATTGCAAATCGCTCCATAATTATAGCGGCCGCCTCTGTGGAATAGACTCCCGTCATCTTACGACTATTATTTGATCCGAAATTACCAAATCCTCAGATCTTGCCATCTCTGCACAACTCTCACTCAAAACGGAAAACAACGCTCTGTCACAAATCCTATCTCGCCACTTCAATATCTAAGCACTATCCACCTTAGCCGTCTGACTGTGTCTGCCTGCCTGCATGCCTGACACCTTGGATCTTGACCTGGAGTCGATTTTTACCCTCCCTGCCTATCGATTTTGTGTTGACTAAGCGATGTGAATAAGCTGGTTCCCATGATTTATGGTGTTTTGGCGCTGTAGAAGTTTTCAGATTACGATTGTCTTGAATTTTGCGTAGTATTTGCGTCAAATATTCAAGACAATCTTGTGTTGAATTCAAGGACTACGGTACCGGTACGATTCTACTGCCCAGAATTACATATCCTCCTCTTAATGTTGCATCTCATCTTCGCTTACCACCCTGTTTTACATAACTTTACACGTAGGTCTATTATGGAATGACCTGCCCCCTCACTCCGTAGCAAGATATTGTTTGGGATCTCGCCCTCTTCTCTCCGCTGTGTGACCTTCATTTACCCTCGGGGCTGTGACACTGGGAGCTCCTCTGAATAGTCTGCACTGGGAGCGGCGCTTTATAAATAACCATATATGATATGATACGATAAGATGTGATATGATATGACATGATATGATATGATATTAGACTTCTCAAAACCTGCGACTATGTTTGATTCAAAGACTAACTATGGGGCAAAACAAAGTAGGCCTAACCCAAAGATTGCAGCTACGATCCACTGGCTTCTCATTTCAGCTTAAATTCATGGTAAACCTGTGATGTCCTCTTTTCCTTCTATCAGCTGGTTCCAGAAGCATAACGCGTCAAATTTATTGTCGAGCGAATCTTGTAGTTCGTGAAAATTTGAGGACAAAAATTTCTGATAGATGCTATCAGAAATTTTTGTCCGCTCGACAATAAATTTGACGCGCTATGACAACTTGCAGTAGAAAATTATTAAACTATTCAAGATGACGTAAGAATAAGATTAGACCGCATCATAATTTGCGTGAAATTAGCACGTCACAATAAACTTGAATAGTGATTGACTTGTTATGTAATATTAAGTAGTGTATTTGATTATTAGGCCCTATTAGTAAGCTTACTGTTGTAAGTAAGTATATTCTTTATTACTACCAACTGCTTATATCGCACTGTGGTTTACATAATTATTGTTTATATATAGTTTAAATAATTATACACTATTGAGCATTCTTACGTTGTCATTGCGTCTAACGCACAAGGCATCATCTGATGGCGCTCCAAAAGCAAGCTACAAATCAGGTTCATTTGTAGCTGGTTAATTCGTTGGGGGGTAGAGATTATCAGCTGTAATTATCGTTCCTCTACGTTCAACCACAGAATAATAATTTTGCCCGAAAAGAAGGAACGACTCAGCTGTTGAAGAAGATGGAAGAGAATTTAGGAGTGGGCTGGAGGAGTTCCAATGGAGGAGTTGGTTTATGGTTTTCCAGAGAAGGCGAGGATTACAGGATGAACCAATGAGAAGTAAAACCTCTTTTTTTGGGGTAGCGGGAAGACGATGGAATTTATTTGCGGTAGATTTTAGGGCAGAGAGCAGTTGATGATATCGGATGCGTTTATTAGACCGCTCAAGGTGTCGACTGAGACAGTTGAAGGGCAGGAGATAGGAATAATACCAATGATTATTATAATGAGAGTATGGTTTGGTAATAAGAGCGTTTTTTTTATTAGAAACACGGAGAGAAAGGTGTCGTAGGAGGACAGAAGGTCACCAAGAGAGGATGAAGGATTTAAAATGATGTCTGACGAGGAGAGATCTTGTGTGAAGGCTTCACTAATTATGAACTGATGCGGCGGTGAGATTGAGAAACAGGATAAGGACGTGGAGTAGGTAGTATGTTAAGACATGTGAAAATGGGGTTATGATCGGATGGTGTATCGAACGAGAAGAGATCACGCGATAACTTGGAGACAGATGATGTGACGATTAGGCCGTGTGTGGTTTTGAGAGTGGGTGGGGAAGTTGACGTGTTAGACGAGGTTAGTAAATGACAAAGCGTAAGGAATTAGGAGGCAACTGTGTCAGAAGGATTACCGACATGATTGTTGAAGTCCTCTGTACTTAAGTGGAAGTTGTAGTAGCGGTCGTAATAGTAGTTGTTGTTACTGTATGGTGGTAGTTGTAGTGGTGGAAGCAGTAATAATAGTAGTTTGTTTAACGATGCCATAAAAATATGACAACGTCGCCCTCCTCCTTTATCCAGAACCATAGTTCTATAGGCATGAGGGATCTGCGGACCTCCTCTGTCGCTGGCGCGAGTCTCTGGAATTTCCCTACCTGTTTCAATCCGTTCTGAAAGAGTTCTAATGTTGATTAGGCCCGAGCTAACATATAACTTAATGGATTGCTTATCTACTTGTATTCTGATCCATTGGATCTCATCGATCTCTACTCGTGTAAGTCCATGAATTCTCAGAAGCAACCATCGATGATGCCTTAATATGCATTACAATAGCGCCGCAACGGAGATTACCAGATGAAACTTCACAGATCCAACACTGTGAAACACGATTGCTAACAGCATGTCTTCCGCCGGTGATAATTCAAGGTAAATTTCACACAGGGTTGGTCTATGCGCACGCTTGTAACTTGGCTTGCACAGCAGTCTACGTTCTACATGACTACAACCCGACTTATTAATAAATTATAATGCACAATCAAAGACCCGTCATTTTGTCAAAGCAAATCTCCAGTAGCTGTTGAGATATTTGTTGTTCTTTTGTTAAAAAGAAATTAATTTCATAGAGACCTAGGCTTTGCGTACATAGGCCTACTTAGGCTAATTCATTGAAAAATGAGCAGGGTCGAGGCCATATACGGTCGCTATAGAAATCGCGAACATTTACATTAATATATATATATATCTTCGTTTATTAATAAATTCTCACTGACAGAACGCAATGAGGTACAATTCACTTGGGTACTGATTATATGCCAATTAACACGTTTTTTAAAACGTTACGCAAGTCAAAATGATTACTATCAGTAACTGTTTTCATACGTCATCCGAGCCAGAAAGTTCCTATTATCTTTGATAGGAAGGGCAAACGGATGCAATCTAGGTCTTAAAGTGTGCCATGTGTCCTCCCTTTCAGTGCATAGTGATCGTGATTTACATTTACTGAATTGCCTTAGCAGTCGAACGGACAAATGAATGAAGCTAATACTCAAGAATGATTGGATACGAGATGCACGTGATCTACAACGGTGCCGTGATTAGATACTAATTGAAAGCGTCATCTTGTAAAACAAAGGCTACTGATGACGTGAAATCTATTGCCATTGGCAACGTACGTACGATTTTGATATAGACACACCATAGACGCCTGCATAATAGCGCAGCGCTTATACAGGCGTCTATGGACAGACTTAGGCCTACGTTTAGTCATGAACTTCTGTATACATATACGTATTTTTGCTGAAACGACAAGCTTTATGTTCAGAAATAAAAAGATCGATACGGTGATCGATATTAAAAGGTACTAAAATCTTATGTGGGCCTAATCGAAATATGCGACGAAAAGGAGTTGGCAGGACGCTGAGAGAAAGAACGACATCGTTAGTGCCGAATGGTTAACTGTGGTTTATTTCGATGTTGGCCTAATAACAGATATTCTACCACCAAAGTAATAAAAGAATAAAGATTTAAAATGCATTACAGAAATTTGAATTAACTATATGCGCAAACTGACTGAGCAATGCACAGAAAAGCAGTCGTAAGAACTGCAATCGTTTCATAAAATAAAACCACGTTAAAGTCAGTTACACATAGTTTTGCATATATGCATAGTTGCATACATATTACATAGACCTATATATACAGTGTTATACACGCATGCAGCATACATAAAGACATACATGCATGATGCAATTATTTGTAGACAATTTTCAATGCTTTAGTTGTGGAAAAAAGCTGGGTTTAACAATTTTACATAGGGTCTTTAACACGAACGCAGGTCAAAACCTAATGTTGTTAATTATGTTGCACACGAAACAACTGACGACTCGTGGGATATTTTAGTTTCATGTTTAAATTTATTTACAACATAAACACGAGTGGCCTTTCTCGCAACTTGGATTACCTTCGCTTTGCCCAGCATGCCGTCTTAAAACGACTTAGTCTGTCGAAGCCTTGCTCGCGCCGATATTCCCGCGATCAAAGAACCCTTGGCCTATCCAGAACTCACGGCAAAAGACCTGACGGGCTTACGCTTATCCTATGGCACAATGACCGTAGTTTCATCTGGGATATCACCGTGGCTGACACCGTGACGGTTTCACACTTGGCTGCTGCATCTCATTCGGTCTGTGGCTACGCGGAACTGGCGGATCCAGGAAAATATTCAGGTACAACTCACTCCGGCTCCATCATCATTTTATTTCGCTGGCCTAAGAAACTCTGGGCCGTATTCACAACGCTGGCCTAGATTTTATCAAGGAACTTGGGAGCATTCTCATTCATGTATCTGGAGATTCTCGAGAAACATGCAATCTTTTCCAGAATTTCCACTAAGCGGAACAACGATTTAATGCAGTCGCCTTCGAAGCACTTTCTCGCTGCCAGAACTTGACGAGTCTTAGCCAATCCAGACAGTATGAATTCTCCGTAGCCATATTAACCACCGCTTTATCTTTGTACCTCGGGCAAAAACGAATTAAAATGATCATAGGCCTACATCTGAATATGTGGAAGCAAAACAGGAACAGTAAACGTAATTACAGAAATCTTACACTTTAGTTTTTTTAAATTTGAAACATGTTTTTAACTTATTTTCGTTGATAGTCCAGTTTCTTTTTCAGAGCACCATGGCTGCCAGCTTTGGGCTAAAAGACATTTTCTCCTTTCCATGCGGTAGTAGGCGGGCCAATGATGCCATGAAGGAACTGGGAGTCAATACCTGACACCCAGCATCTTTGTCAGTCACTTAGCTGAGGGAAGCTCGAAGAACAGCTACGGGGTTGAACCTACAAACAATGCCGCCAACTAAAACACTGATAAGTTTCATTTAATTGCTTCAGAATTAAACGATGCAGAGACCGTATAGCCTACTCTAGAAAAAACTCGGGTTGAAGTAGGACGTTTTCAGCAAATTAAAAGAACTCAGAAAGTCAACTTTGGCGTGGTGAACTTTAAGTAAAACCAACTTAAAGTCAAGTTCTGACGTGAAGACACGAGGTATTTTAAATTGAGTTTCTTCTGTTTACAGTGCCTGCTCCATAAAACCTGGGACTAACATTGCAAATGTTAGTCCCAGATAAAACACCTTAAAACACAGAACATTAACTTATATTTGAACTCAACTTTTTCATTTGTTTCGATCTTATGGTAATTTAAAGTTGAAGGGGATTTCAGCAAATCAAAACTTCAGATCGAAAGTCAACCTTAGATAGGTCTATATGGCCAACATGAAAGCAAAGCCAACTTCAAAGCCAGGACGTAAAGACAGAAGTTGCTCGTAAACCATTCGCGAGAGTCGATACAGAATTTTGAAACTAGACACGCGTGGAATGCGTGCAGTCAACCGCACTGCAGGCAGATTAATCGACTGCTGACTGCTTTGTTATTTCTTTCCTAAACATTTACCGAAAATACTAAACTGTGTTGGCTGTATTGCACATTGTTTCAATTGCTACACTCAGTTTCCTGTTCCTGGCACACCTGTATTTCTGTCTTGCACAATATCCATGATCCATATCCGTGTCCACAAGTCCATAATATCTGCTCTATTTGAATGATCTTTACACAAGATCTTCCTGCCTTAGGCCTTTAGCTTGAGTTCAGTTCACACTGCAGTTTCCAATCCTACTCCGGGCATTTATAATATTCTCTCGAACTTTACATGCTCGGTTAGCTACATTGATAAGAGCGCACGTCAAGGCGCCTTGACGTGCGCCCTTATCAATGTAGCTAACCGAGCATATGGTTGCTTATTTAAGACAAAATTAAGAGATGTAAATATCGGACTAGCACGGTCCGTACACAAGGACTTTAAATGGCGTGGCACCTGTATAAAACAGGCAGCGGTAGTGAAAGATCTCACCCGATCAGTTATTTTTCAAATAGGCAGATCGAGGCCATACGGTTGCTATAGAAATCGTGTACATTTACATTTCACTAGTAGTCTTAAGACGATCACAGATTTAGCCTATTTTCACAACAGAGTAAAATTATACTGACAAAAAGAGACGACAATAAATTAAAAACAATTTATTGAAGGTGATAACAAGTATCAGTAGCTACAGGACTTTATGCTTACGTAACGTAGACTAAACGGAAACATCGTATACACGTATTTAAAGTTAAACATTGTTTAAACTTTTAGATTTTTATAGAATGTTAGGCCTACATCAATCGCAGCGTAACCACATAGTTAAAATGAAGTCAAATGTACCGTCTTTCGAGGCAATCAAAATTAAAAAATTCCTTACATTTTCCTAAAAAGGTACAAATTATAATTATAAGCTTTTCTTGAAGTTACTGTTGGCGCGGAAGTTCTACGAATACACGTGTATAGTACTATAGTAGGCTATGTATAGTAGACGAATTGGCTTCATGGCGCTTGAATGAAGTTGGTTGTTGGGTGGATGTGTACCGAAGGTTGGGTCAAGCTTCCGATTGCGAGAGGACATACTTATATACAAGAGACACATACATGTAGCTCACCGTAGACAAATTGAATGTGCTTCAATAGGGGATTCTAAATCTTCTATACTATAGGCGAGATCATAATGAGAAGGTGGAAATATTATGAGGCTTAAATGGAGGCCCTAATGCTAGTAATTAAGCTTATATCAGAACCAGACACGCACACATTCTACGAATAGGCTATTACCAAAGAAAGATTACATAAATATAGACATATAGGGGACGCGATGGTGTAGCTGTATGTTCTGTGCCTTATAACCGGAGGCTCGCAGGTTCGAATCTACTCATGCCACTGCGTAGCGACCCAGCGCCATCGATGATCTGTCGTATGGTCGTGTGCACTTCTTAACTTTTTAACGAAGGCAATATCAAAATACAGTTGTATTGTATTCAAGTTGAACCTCAGGAGCAATGACTTGGAATCTCTGTAGGGATAATGAAACTTCATTGGTTTGAGCAGTCACTGTTATTGAAATTCAGTTTTATATAAAAGAACAAAGTTCTAACTTTGGGTCTAGACTGAAATACTCCAGTGGACCTCTGAGCTGGTTTATAACGAGGCAGTATACAGAAAAACAAAATGATTTCTGACTATGTACATAACAGAACAAGTATTGTCCTCGTGTGGTTCAGTGCTACGCGTCTGTTGATGACGTTGGTTTCATTTCAACTACGTTTCCGTAGTAAGCGGGATTATCGAAGTGGATCTGTTGGCTCTCGTCCGGCCCTGTCTTCCGATACTTCTTGACGACGTACATTACGATGAGTGCAATGATTAACAATCCAGCAAGGCATCCTATCACTATTCCAGCCACTGCGCCTGGATCAAGTCCACCTGATCAGGTAAAATAAACGCAGAGCAGCGTCGTCTTCAACATCTATCATTATGAATGAATTGCCATTAAGGCGGTAGCTAGTAATCAGTGATTAGCGACATCTTATAGCTACAAAGGCAGTTTACCTCGGCTTTACGATACCAGATCAGTGAGTTCAGTGGATGCTATCTTTCTATTAGATTGGCGCGAGGCAAAGAAAGGCAAGTATAAAGTTGAAGATAAGTTAGAGGATTTATTTCACGCATCCGAGCCAGCTAAGCCATCAGGTTAAACTGAACGCAAGCAGGAGAATCGATCCATAAACAACAAGAAATCAAAATTTCAGTATTTATCAACTTACACACGTGTGTTAATGAGTGGAGACGTATAGACAATTTGAGCATTGCATTATTAATGTTTTGTGTAGGCCCTATCGTCGTGTCGTAACCTGGTGTATTGTGATGCATTCGTTTGGTTCTTTGCTTACGCACGTTGTACAGAGATTTATGTAAGAAATCACAAAAAGTGTATAACCTGAACTGCCGCCTGGATTTGATAAGATAGTAGTCAGCATCTGAGGCGTCATTGCTGAAAAAGGAGTACACAAACAGTTGTCAAAATCTAGAATAGTAGAACTAATGAAAATGCCAAATACTCTCGTTGAAGTTGTTCCTCTACTATAGGCTGCCTCTCTGTTTTACGAACTGATCTTTTGGATATTGACCTGAATATGTCTTGGTTTTGGTGTGCCATCGGTTGATGCCTTTCGCAATAAGCACCAGCACAACAGAAGTTACTAAAATTTACAATTACAATTATCAAACAGTGAGCAAAACACCATGGATGAATAGGAAAGTACTATATTCTCTTTTGGTCTAATAACTCTAATATGCACTGAAGCACAGAGTTAAGCGGCATCTAGCAAGCTGTATGTCTATACACTGTGCATTGAGCATATATATGTATATATACATATGTACGCACGTATATATGTATGTACATCTGTCTGTCTATGTATCCATGCATGTATGAATGTATGTATATAAACAATATATGTATAATGAATGTCTGCCTGTATGTATTTGATTGCATGCATTGCACACATATTCCAAAGACACTCTCACCATTCGTATAACGATCACAAGCTCTCCCGGCTGCAGACGGCGTACATAGTTGCGTAACCTTTGCCTCGGCCGTTATGCAGAAGCCCTGTCCACTCCTGGGCAAATGGACTGGTCCAAATAGCGAGAGGGTTTGATCGCAAAGGTTTCATGTATTCATAATACTTACGTCCGTACGTCCATATATGTATCTAGTTTTTTGCACACCGCCATCTAATAACCTCATATATACATACATCAAAAAATACACGCACATATACATGCATGCAGTTTGCATACATTCATGCACATATTGCGCATGCATACTTGCATGCATATGTAAGCATAGTTGCATTCATATATGCATGCACAAACATACATCCATACGTTCTTATGTGCCTACCGAAATATACACACACAAGCATACATACATGCACACACATGTACAGCTATACACAGGCATACACACATCCGTACATACATACATAATGATTGAACTCACTCGTTGACGAAGCTGAAGTGTAGCGAGTAGTGGTTGGTTTTGTGGATGAATGTATCGTCGTTTTGTGTGTTGTAGACGCCGATGACGAAGGACTGGACGGTGCACTCGAAACAACCGTCGTCGGAGTAGTAGTATGAGTCACCGTCGTTGACGCCAGGGGCGTTGTTGTCGACGAATACACAACAGTCGTTGTCGTTCCACCGTTGCCTAAACCAGCGCATAGCTTTAGATTACCCAAACGCTCAGTCTATCTGTTCATTAGCAGCTTATATAGCGCCGGAATCTAATGCATTAGGCATCTACCGATGGCACACACAAAAACAAGACGCAATCAGAACAAAAGCAAGGAAAAAGCTGGGGTCTTCTGCGCCAGGATCCAAGGCACAAAATCTGCGCCCACATTTCCAACTGAATCTTTCTAAACTAAATTTCTTCTTCTAGTAACAAGCTAACTCCGCAAATTTGATTGGTTTGCATCTGTCCTAACCATCTTCGAGGATTATGCAGATCAGCTCAATTTCGCATACGGGATATTTCTAAAATCAGATCTCTGTTGCCTTCAACTGTCTTAATCTCACAGGCTGATGATTTGCTTTTCAGCAGACTTGATTACAGCAACTCGCTTCTCATTGTCACTAAGACAGACCAGCAAAAACTAGAAATGGTTCAAAATTCTCTTGCTCCAGCCACAATAAAGCCTCCCAAATATCAGCACATCACGCCTATATTTCAACCATTGCACTGGCTGCCCATCGAGCACAGAATCCACTTTAAAAATACGTCTCATAGTTTAAAAAGCGCTACATCTTGGCCAGGCAAGCGATCTGTTCCGTGCTCATCCCCATACAAATAGATATTGCATCTGTTCAATGGACGCTTGACTCTTGTTTTGCCCAGCACCTGAACAACGTTGAGCTCTCGAGCTTTCTCGGTAACTGGTCCAAAGTTGTGGAATTCGCTACTCAGTTCAGTTCGTTCGGTAAATTATTTGATGTTGTTCAGGTCTAAACTTAACCACTTAAAGGCGCCATAGAAGTCATTAGCATAAATTAGATTAAGTAACCACTCTACAGGCGCAATTAAACGTGGTTAAGTTTAGACCTGAAGTCTTTCAACTTGCATATCCACCGTAGCTAGGTTTCTGTTTTTTATCTGTCGGACTTCGACCTGGCTTTTCCAATGATTTATGATTTCTGATTATGATTTCACTTGAAGCGATCATCCATTGATGTCCTCGGCATTTAAGATAAAGGTGCCATAGAAATCATTAGCATAAATTAGATTAAGTAACTACTCCAACGGCAAATGATCTACCGGCAAAATTAAACGTGGTCCTAGCCAACGGCTCACACCATCATTCAAGTGACTCTAAAGTTCTCACCGTCGTCTAAGGTGCCTTGAAATTCCCATTCTCCGTTATAAGTTGCTCCAGTTGCCACGGCAACTGAGTGGACGTGCCTTCTGTAGGTCGGCTGAGGATCGGTCTGACTCAGCAGCTGACCCTGATCCACTGACTCTCCCGTTCCGAAACGGATGGTTGCGTTGTGCCAACTGATCCAGAAAGGACGCATCTCGTTTGTGCTCAGGATGCTTGGCGTTTCAACTTCTGTGACCATGTCACCGATGGAGGACTTGATACGCAGCCTGGATTTTGTGTTGCCATTGATACCGATTTCGAATTCGTAGGAGGATGTCTTGTAGTTGCCAGGCACAATGAGAAGCGCCAACTTGGCGTCACTCTCAACCTTCACTTTGAACACGAGTTGGGTTTGGTCGAGCAGAGAACGATGAGCTGTTCGATAGCCTTGTTCCAAGCGCGAAAACACGTTCAGCAGTTTCACTACAACGAAATAGATCGATGATTCTTAATCCTACGTAATAACTTTCCTGTGCGATAGTTCTCAGAAAGATCTAATGCTTCGTTCAATTCCATTCGGTACAATATTAGTATAAAATAATTATATTACTGTAAACTCATTCTACATAAATTATATCAATATATTCGTTTCTTCAGAAATTACGAGCCGACAGAAACGCAACTTGTCTACAAATCAGACAATACAACCTAGTATGTCTAAGCTGGGCGATTTAACCAGCGTGGAAATGGCTTACTGGCAATCGAATATTTTGATAATTCCTCCCAGATTTATATACATTCCTATAAAGGACCCGCGATATAAAGTTCTGGTCATTTTTAAGAGGCAGGTTGAAATCATGCACCCGAGGGAAGGGGTGGTAACGGTCCTGTCGATTCTCAGGAAAGTAAGGGCCAACGTATGAACGCATGTGCGTTAGTCCAATCTTAGAGTTAAATGGTGTCAAGCAGTGTTATGATATCGCGGTTAATTAGGCTGAGAACAGGCTGAAATCTATAACAAACACGCACGATTGGGAAGCTGCCTCAGGAACTTCAAAACAGAGGTGCAACTTATTGTATTGTTATAAGCTAATATTTGGTGATAAGCATATAGACTACCCTTCGCCAGAGGGTTCGACCGTTGTGAACTAACCCATTGCACCAACCTGCGTTTCATCGTTATAACTAAAATCAGCTACTGTGTCGCAAGATACCAATCAATTGTCGCAAGACAACTTCCGTACATTGTCACACTTCGTTCCGTTAAAAGCCCGCCTAAACAATGGAAGAAGAAGAAGAGAAAGAGGAAGACAATGAGACCTTGTGTTTCGGGGAATTGGTATTCGCCATTTGCACTCTCCCAGCTGGACACCGAAACGGCGTTGATTTCGGGCATCTCTAGATCGTCCAGTCGCATCAACAACGTCTCGTCGATTGCACCAGAGCCGATCTCCAGCGTCTTGTTTTCCCATCGAACCCAGAAAGGCACGTATTCGTCACACTTCATGATGTTCGGAGTCTCCACCTGTAACAGGATCGTGCCATGGGCGCCCCTTCTGATGTCCGACTTCATATTCGAGTATCCGCCAAGCACAATTTCATACGCATTCTGCGTAGTCTCGAGCATTTCCGAGGACAACAACAGGTGAGCGTTATCACATGTGCGAACACTGAATGTTAGGTAGTTAGATGCTGGACTAAACCAACTGTAGTCATATCTGTATACAGCATCGGTAAAAAGCGAATACACGTTGCCTGAAATAAAAACACGCGTGTGTAATGTAATATCTCTTAAACATGATATTCAAAAATTAATGAAAAGTGTAATATGTAACAGTTCGTTAGTCACAGTGTAGGACAAATAAAATGAACCTGTGAAATCGGTTTTTCACATAATTGCAATATACTATTAAGTTTAAACTTGAAATAGCATATTTTCCGAACACATAACGCCTTGCCACATTTTAGATAATTGTGGCTCGAATAATTGTGGTCACCTTGAAGAAAAGAGAAATCCCAGAGTCCAGGAGCATTGTTGTATGTTGAAATAGTGAATCCTTGGAAGTTCCTTTGCTCACTGTCAACCCAATCGATGAATACGGCATTACCAATAACTGCCCCTTCTCCCGCCATAATTCTACCACTTCCATTCTTTTCCCATTTCACCCAAAACGCTTTGTAGTTATTGCAGTCCATGATGTTTGGAGTGTCAACTCTTTGTCCCTCGAGCATGGTGGCGTAGTCCCTGATGAAGCTCTGTGTGTTACCATTGCCTCCAATGATGATCTCGTAAGTTCGTGTGTGGACATTGTTGACTAGCTCTGACAACGCTAAGTGAGCGTCTTTGCAGGCCTGTACGCGGAACACAACAGAGTTCTGGCCCATGACAGACTTCGACAACTGGTTGTAGTTGTGTTGTGGCAGTGTTGTAACTCTCACCGAAGTCACTGAAGTAATAGAATTCACAAAAAGAATAGATAAATATGAAATTTACAAGCCAATGTAATTTAATCTGTGCAGTATAAGAAAGTGTCAAAAAATAGTCACTCAAATATTATGCAAGGCATTAATCAGGCCTGAACATCATATAGACTCAGCTATACGATGTTCCAAGATTAAATTGGATAAATATATACACTGTATTAGTTAAAAAGTTACAAAAGATATCAACTTCCACACAATGAGAGCAACATGTACAATAAAGTCACAACAGGCGTACTCCTTCAATATCCCTCGTGTTATTAAATCACTTCATTCATGAAAGTCCACTACTTATCTGCAACCATTCTAAATTGCATTATCAACTTCAAATATTCAGTACACATGACACAGCTGCTGTCTCCGCTCGAATTAATTTTAGAGGCAAAAGTTTACATATTTATATTTTTGGAATGCAAAGTTTCGTTTTGAAACTAAATAATAATTTGCTTAACGTTTTCACCTTAACCGGCTTTGACACTGCCTAAAACGCTCAACGTTCGAAAATTTTAAGTGATATGAATATTGAATATGCTTACCATCACTTTCAAAAACTATCCAATCCCCTTCGCTACCAAAGCCACTGGTAAATGTGATTGCGTTTACTGGTGTGCTATCCGGATTGGGCATCTGGTACGACAGGAAACTGGAGAAAAATCAAAATCTAATGTATAGAAGAATACAAGCATTACTCGGTCTGTTCAGCTGCAAGGAAATATTATGCAAAATGTAGTAATGTACATGTGTTTTTATAGTGACCGTATGGCCTCGACCTTGCTCAGTTTCAACGCATTTATCAGATGAAGTTCTTCGCTACCGCTGACCGTTTGAATCAGTACGACGACATTAAGGCCTCTATTTAAAATATTCAAATCGCCGCAATTTAGCCACGATCGGGTTGTCAAACGGCATTCTGACTCTCCGAAGCGCCTATAGTCGCACGCATTAACGAGTGTAGGTAACCAGGATATGAGACCCAGTTCCTAAAAGTTAAAAGGAAAATAATTACACTTAAGGCATTCTGAGGTAAAACGTTTAAAATCAACAATAAAAAATCTTTTATAACTTAAAACCACATAAATAACTACCCTTAAATAAGCAGAAAAGAAAAACATTATAAAGTAAAGCTATATCTTTTAAACAGCACAGACTGGTGTCAAAGCAACAGAGACTTCTGCCCAGGTAATCATAAATCATGAAAAATAATATACATATACAGTATGAGCGGAGAAACGCGACCCCTACAACTGTTGTTTATAAAAGTACGAAATATTCATAAATGTAAATAAGTTGGAATGGATTTTTGACCGTGACTGTATTTTTTAAATTTTGGATGATCCCCTGTTACATTAATATAATTGTAACGTCATTTGTGAACAAACTACTGCAAAATGGCGAAGAGGACAAATTGGTGATAACAATTTTACAGCAAATAAGAATTTTGAGGCCACACGTGTTCTCAGAGAATTTCCACGTAAGACATGGAAACTTGAAGGACTGAAGGCCCTTCTGAGAAAGTTTGATAGCACTGGATCGTCAGGCAGATAGTGGCATACCACGAACTGTGAGAGGTAACGAAAACATCGAAAAGGTTCTATATCTTGTTTTAGTCAGGAACTCAGGACAAACCGGAAACTCATCTCAAAAGGCGAGAAATTGCACAAGACCTAGGCATTTCAGTACAGTAAATGAAATTGTCAAGAAACACCGTCGATCAAAATATTTCAAAACGTGTAAACCGACTGAACTCGCGGCGGCCCCAAAGCGGGCAAGACAGTTGAGCGCTCAAGGCTTTTGTTAACTAATTATCCTGCGCATTCAGTCCATTTCGTTTGGTTCCCTGATGAAAACTCTGCACTGTCTGTCGCGTGAGGAGATCGACGACAACGACGAGATGTCATCATCATCACGATGGAGGCGTCGTTGGCGGTCGAGATAGAATGATGACGGACGAAAGCCAGTCTCCACTTGGTCAACAATGAAGGCAGCGAGGCCGAGGTGTAATCGGACATCACACAGCCAAGGTGTAATAGGACACCTCGCGGCTATGGTGTAACCAGACACCGCCCGCGCTGCAGGCGAGCGACGACCCGCGTCTCGAGGAGCAATCTGACACTAATTGACGATAGCATGACGTGGGGAGGGGGCTGACCGATGCACGCTGAAGTTCCTACTTAACGGAAGGAAAAGGAGAATACGGGACTTGTACTACTGACGAGCGCAACGTGTGAACAGCGGTCGAGCGATCAACATCGGGAGGAACGACCAGCGGCGGCGGCAGAGTATAGTCCGTCAGATTCAGAGACTGACGCGAAGAACGATCTGTAGTTAGGCTGTACGAAGCAACATTGAGATAGTCCGATTTAATATCTAAACGCTTTAATACTACGTGGAAGCTCCCGTAGAGTTATTGTATATATTTGTTTCTTTAATTAAATTCCTTTATTAATTAAACAAAGTTCGTCGTGAATCTTCTATAGAAAAGTTAGGCACGTTAAAACAAAGTGCAAGTAAAAGAACAAGCAGTCGAGGGTCGACATCAACACACGGCAAACACACGACAGGGCGACCTTCGATTGCGACACTGTCGCTGCATCATCGAATAGTCAAAATGATCGCTTGTATGCTGCCATCGAACTCGGCAGAAGAATATCCTTGAGAAGCGTTCGCTTCGCAGTCGCTCGACTTCCAGTTAGTCGATGATGGTTTCAGCCGGTGCACTTCACAGAACAGGGATACACTTAGTGGAATCTGGCGTTCAAATTAATGGTGCATACTACTGGAATTTCCTGTTAACGGATATGCTTTTATTACACACTTCAGCAGGATAGTGTTCCAGCATATCGATCTTGTGGAGCGCTCGAACTTCTGACGAACGAAACTCCCGATTTCATGCTTCCTGCATTTTGACCTCCAAACAGTCCAGACCTAAAGCCTGTGGACTATAAATATAGGGAATAGTGTGTTAAAAAGTCCACAGAATAAAGGTTCTAACTATCAGTGACCTACGCCGACGTATCAGGGATGGGATGAACTGGATCCAATAAGTCAGTGGCGAGCGTGCCGTACTGCCAGCGTCGACGCCAAAGGAGGATATTTTGAGTACAATACAATTCACGCGTCTTACATAATATTTACATTTGTTGTCTTCCAGATCTGATTAAAAAATATGTTCTCATTTGTGAATGCTTGTTATTACGAAGTTTTCTAGGGGTCGCTCTTTTCCACTCACCTTCTATAGAGGACAAATTTGATTCATTTGTGAACAAACTCTGTTTCAATCTTTCTTAAAAATACACTACAAAATGAATTCAACATTGGCCTGATAAAATTTTATTAGGCCTTTAAAATACATATTTATTATAGACAATGAACATGCAGAACCCTCACACGCAATGTATGCTCGTACTGAGCTCAAGTATATGTGCCCATGAGTAAATTAGAAGCTCGTGGCTTACATAACTCGCTTACAGGATCACATTTCATTGCTTCATACTACACATCATGTATCTCATTTCATCATCCAGAAACACATGTAGCATGGAAAATTGTAATTAAAATAAAGTCATTATGTGACAGAAAACGCTTAATTGTGACAACAGTGTATAACTTAGTCAAGCATACCTTTGTGAATAGGGGTAATTTCTTCCTACTTGGATTGTACCGTTTCTCCATGTCACCCAAAACTGCCTATACTGACCGCAGTTCAAGAGTGAAGGCTCAGTAGACGTCGCTAGTTCATTTCCCTAAGAATAATGCAAATAGGAGTCTACACGTTTAGGACTTGTCCACAACAAACACAATCTATACGTAATGCAATGTAATGTAATCTTCCTAGATATCTCTAAAGAAATCGAACCATTCATACAAAGTCATGATCTATCAAGATCAGCCTACAAGAGAAAGCTGTTCAGAATTGTTGCGGGGTTAACCAAGCCATGATATCGCTGCTTAACATTCTCATCCTTTCCTCTTCGCCTTATCCATACCCCTCCAAATCCACCGTCTGCTGCCGTCTGTCTGCCTATGCATCTGATTCACTACAACATCTGCATTTAGAAAAATCTAACCCTACTTGCTTCGTTTTGACTGAGCGCCTGGGAACAACTTGATTCCCACAAGAAAACTCTGGGCACTGAAAAAATTCTACGCTTACGATTATGACTATGATGGAAATCCATATCTGTAACAAAATAGGAATTGCAGACACAACAAAGAATTACAAAAAAACACGTCAAAACGCATTTTAAGGTGTTGCTTATTATTATTACAAGTATTATAGTCATTGTTAAAATTATTATTAAAATGATTATTATAATTACTATTATTGCTGCTGCTATTGTTATTCTTATTCTCATTATTAAGTGATTATAATCATGATGAACAACATATAATCGAATCGCATACCTGTATTTTATCCCTGATGACAGATCTGGTGTTATTCCAGCCACCAATCACTATTTCAAAACACTGATCCTCCATGCTTCCTGGTACTGACTGCAGTAGTAAGTGGGCATCGTTGCAGGCTTGCACCATGAAGATGAGCGTATCATTAATGGTTGTGATGATGTTGTAGACATACTTGTAATCCTGTCCATCATCAGGCGTGTGCAACTCCCACCAATTACCTGGAACAAGACACTTGTCAAGGTCAACTTTTTACATAATAATTACCCTAAAAGTAGATTCGTCATTTACAATATCAATGCAATATAAATAAAGTATATGTAATAAGGTAATACAAACACAATAACTATATTCAAAACAATAGAAGAGCCTACAAATTAAAACTATAATACAATGGAGCAGCCTCTATGTTGTTGAATCTTTTCAGCCCAAACTATAAAACAACAAGATAACAATTAATTATTTCCTTATTTGGCATCTCTTCAGAGTGATTCGAAACCTAGGAGCATTGGCTCAAATAACGACACATTCATAGTAATTCATATTCAGTCATTAAAATCCGTATAATTCCTGCTCACCAACATAAGTGGGCACTGCAAAGTAACCAGTAACCCCGGCAGGTGTCATAAATGACAATGAGTTAATGGCATGCCACTGTTGATCGGTCACAGTGAACAGTGCACCTTGTTCCGGTACAAGTCCCTTTCCGAATGATATTCGGCCGTCTTGCCAACTCAACCAGAAGATACGCACGGCATTGCAGCTTAGGATTTGAGGCGTCATTACGGATTTCAGTAAGTTTCCACCGACTGAGCTGCGCAGCATCGTCTCTGTATTATCTTGTGCGCCGATGACCAATTCGTACGTGTAGTGCGTATATATTCCGGTCACTTGGCTCATTGCGATGTAGGCATCGCGGCAAGCGGCCACGCCAAACACGAATTCGTTGGATCCAACGGTAGACATCGAGATTCGGCTGTAGCTGTCTCCAAACTCACCGCCAGTCTGATGCGCCAATCCCAGCACTGAAATAAGACAATTATAAACACAAGGGAAATGTATTAGCAGTATACGAATTTCGTCATCACAATACATTACAACAGTTTCATTTGTAAAGATTTTACTATCACTACTTAAAAGCCACACTGTTTATCTGTGCATTTTAAAATAGAAACATCTTTCAAATAACCATGGTTTTGGTCGAGTCTAAACAGTCGCGCTCTTTTCAGTGAGATTAGACTAGAGACCAAACAAAACTGGATACAAAAGAAATGAATACTGCAGAGCTTCCCATTTGAAAATAGTAGGCGGTCTTGATCATCGATCGCGCTGAACGAGTAGGCGAGCGATGCGCGGTCGACCTCGGGAACTATATTGTGTACAGCGTATTTATGCATCATATTCGTATAGCTGCATCCTCAATAATAATTTCCAAAGAACGTGTGTCCATCAGCAAACGGTCTGGAATGTACAGTGGAATTTATGGAATGTCATTTAGGGGATGTCGTGGATGACACGCCGTCGTCGGCCTGTCCAATTTCGGCCGAGACCCAGTAACACTCCCTAAAGGGATTGTTACTGGGCCGTACAGATGCACAGACAGACAGACAGACAGATGGACGGTCAGACAGACAGACAGACAGGACCGACACATAGACAAAGAACATTTTAGTAATTAAGTTTATCTGTGCCTCACAGAATTCCTCAGATCAGCAGTTTGTCATCCAAAGTTCAAACTCAGTTAGCAAATGATATAAACTCAGAATCCCTGTCATAATAATGACATATATATTATGTCATATATATTATATGTCGGGTAAATACTCTAGTATATATATAGTACTCATCTAGTAGGCCTA
Organism: Allolobophora icterica; assembly: GCA_963556255.1. NCBI lineage: Eukaryota > Metazoa > Annelida > Clitellata > Crassiclitellata > Lumbricidae > Allolobophora > Allolobophora icterica. The sequence continues at coordinate 38,377,335 of OY744605.1, forward strand.
TCTCAATTCAGTTTCGTTTTCCGTCCCGCGTCATAGTTGTAATAAGTTTTAGTGTGCCGGATGGCCATAATTAATTACTACAGTAGCCTAACAGCATTATTGTATTCTCAGACAGAAGTTGAACCCAGTGAATCAGTGATTTCAATATTTTCTTATGAATGGAGTTGAAAGAGACTAATGGACGCTGCACAATAACAACACATTACACAATCACATTTACTGTAACAGCAGTCAGTAGGTCACGGAACGCATTCACCGCTGCCGCAAGTGAATTAAAGTAATGTAAATTAGGTAAATAAAAAAAATGGTCTGCCTCCAGGTTACTCTATCGTCTTGGAGTCTAGCTCAAACTCATCGAGCGACGGCCGACGGGGCGACGCCTTCGGCTAGGCGAGCGATTTACCGCTCGCTCGGACCATTGCTAGGCGAACAACTCTCAAATGGGAAGCTCTGTAATGAATAGCTAATCTCACAAATAGACAAAAGATAAACGTACACAGAATTTGGGATACTGTTACCAAATTCATGCAAGTACTTTGTAAATGTTATTGATTCCAGTGTGAATACACCTAGTTGCTTCACTCCCTCATTCGGTAACTTCTAATTAGGATCAGAAAGTGAAGGGCAGAGGGGCATCGGAATTTAAACCACACCGGCAAAACTACTATATGGTACAAAATCTGTTTTCGTTCCAGCGTGCTTATTCTCTTTAGGTCGTCTCTATTTATCATCGGACTGGCCCTTGGAAGTGATTAGATTATGGTTATGTTTTGGATTGCCGTCGATTGGTGCCTAGCGCAATATTTTAGCGGTGCCATAGAAGCTCTAAGATTATGTTACATTAGGCCAAACAATCAAGAAAAGAAGACACGCGTCTCCCAAATACGTTCTGCAGCATGGCAGCGATAAAATTAAGCGATTTTTTTTGCAAAGGACATAGCACCTATGCACGCTATGCACACCAAGCAACTGGCATCCAAGTTATGTCATAGTGTTGAATCATTTTCTTATACCTGAGAAGTATGAGTACTTCCAAAACACCTGGTACCAACTTCCACATGCAAGCGACACAGCGTATACTGACTGCGGGTTGTCATCTTTCCACTCTAGAAACCTGCGTCCAGTGGCTGAACCAATAGCGACCTCTATCTCACCATTGGCCCAACTCAAATAGAAGCTTCGGCATTCCGAGCAGTGGACGATTCCTGGCGTGTCTTCTTGTGCGACAATTACCATTTCTTCGCCCTGGTACCGAAGTATTTGGGACTGAGTGTTGTTGTTGGCTGCAAGGGCAATTTCGTAGATAGCGTCATCATAAGCGACTCTGGCCAACAGGATCCTTGCAGTGCCACAACTGCAGACAGAGAAGGTAACATACTGCTGCGAAGACTTCATTTGGACCCAATGACCGGTTGGATGCTCGGGTGTTGTGTGAACCTGAATAGCGCCTCCTTCGAAAAAAAACCAGAATCCTAATTTAAAAACTCGTTCAGCAACTGTTTGTTTCATTGAAGGATAAATATGAAATTTCCTCGAGAATTTTCTCGTCAATGTATTTTACCCATTGGTATACGAATCTGAATGAAGTTTTACTTACAAGGACACGACACCATTTAAGTATCCACCAGGTATATTGTTTCTAAATGTATGAATAACACTTATATCGAGTTTCTAACGAAGCGTGGAACCAAATCTTTGATCAGTGACGCAACTTGTTACAGAAAACTGGCCCAAACAAAGGCTTCATGGGAACAAAGGGATCTTGGTCTTCATCAAACCACAATGATAAGAAATGATACACATTCGAATGTACGCACATGCACGTGTATATTGACATATATTCAGCAGAGATAATGATGAACTGGAGAGCCGACACTACGAAAAGTACTGTACCTTCCATGCCACTGAATTCCCACACACCAGTCGAACCCCATCCGGTCGAAACAGAAACTATGCTCACTGCCAGTGGTTCTGGATCCTGCCATTGCATGAAGAGCTTCTCATCTACAAGGTTGCCTCTGCCCACTTTGATAATCCCATACGACCAGCTCACCCAGAATGGAAGAATCTGGTTGCAGTTCACAATATCTGGGGTTGAAATCTGAAAGAATAACAAAACTGAGTTCACATAATTATAAAAGGAAGCATATTATGCCTGCTGCTTATTGCTAACTCTGCGATGTTTATGTGAACCCCAATAATAGGTTTAAACGAGTTTTTGTGAAAACAAGAAACGATATTGCTTCTAAGAATATCTGAAGTTTGGTTTAAACGAAGGGTATGCAACTCTGCTCATAATCTTAAAAGTCGAACCATTAGTAAGTATTGAAAGTTTACGCGAATATTATTTAAGGTATGGCGCAGGATGTGTAAGAAAATTATCTTCATACCGTTGAATGCACGTGTGAGTTTACATGTAAATCCACACGTTGTTAGATGCAAAGATTACCTGGACTTTATTGTCTTGCAGGCGAGTTCTCCGTATGGCGGAGACCGTGTTGCCACTTCCTCCAAGCACAATCTCGTATGCGATATCCACCATGTATTCGTCGAAAAGAGCAACGTGCGCATCGTTACAGGCTTGCACTTTGAATACAACGAACGATTTCTTTCCCACGCGGTACCAATATTTAGTGTAGGTGTATTCGGTAGTCGTATGTAGTTGATAGATAAGAGCTAAAAGTCGTCAAATAATAAACGTTAGGCCTAGCTATATTCTATGGCCCTTATTTGATTTTGCGGGACACATAATTGAGTTGGTTTAAAACTGCAGTAGTAATCCACAAGACAAGAAAAAGGTTACGGAAGAACTGTGAAACTAGAAAAAATCATACTGGCTAAGAAATTCAATGAGGCAGGCCTAATAAAAATCTGAGACGATAAGGAATTCCTTAAAAAAAATTTAAAATGCTACACTGTAAACACGTCTGATTTGGAAGTTAGTTTAAAATGTAGTCAAGTAATACTGGTCATTATTTATCTTTACCCATCTGAGAATTTAGTTTAAAACTGGAATTGTGTGCGTATACCTGCTTGTGAACCGATCTGCCATTCCCCAGCTGATCCTTCTCCCGTGGAAATGGACAATGCGTTGATTGTGTGAATACTTGAGTCGTCGTAGCGCATAAATTCTAAGGAAAATGGCGTTCCTTTGCCGACTATGATTCCTCCACTGTGCCACTGAACCCAAAAATCATTGAATACATCACAGTTCAGAATGTTGTTCGTATCTACCATAGCCACGGTCTGATTTGAAGTTATATCGCCGTAGATGGCAGACTTCGTATTGGACCAACCACCGATAACAACTTCCTTTACATTAGATGTAATATCATACGGATCCAATGCAAGAAGGATTCTGGCTTCAGAGCACGAACGCACTTGAAATGCCAGCGATCTGAGCTCCATAATCATCCAAGCGTGGTTGTGGCCATACAGAGCTGGAGTGACAAACGTGAACTGCTCAGCTGCAATTAAACGACCATCAAAACCCGATATAGGCCTATATTACCGTAACATTATGTGTGTGTGTGTGTGTGTATATATATATATATATATATATATATATATATATATTAGGGTGGTCCACAAATATCATTTAAGAGATTTCAGTTGTCCACAAGGCTAGTTTTGTTCTTTATCATGATCATAACAATCATGCAAAATTTTAAGGAAAACAAATAACATTTAGAGGTCAACCCATTTGACACTTTTTATGTTATCTCAACAAAAATAGATAAATTGTTCCACAATGGTTAAGCTATGACATGAGCGCTGTCTTGGATGGAGTTGGGAAATTCCTGCGATGGTTTGCAACCAGTCGAAGAATAAACTATTTCTGTTCCTCGACAAGAAGACATTTGACGACTTCCATGACGTGATGACGTCATGCAATTCATGCCATTTCAGTTCCCAGAGCGTTTTCAATTCTAACGTATGCGCCTTTATGAAACACTGTGTTGCTGCTGTTTTGTCAAATACGAGGCCTTTGATCTGTGAACTCAGATTCCATTTCTCAATTACTTCAACACAGGCCTTGACCTGAGACTCATCTGTACCTCTTTCCATTTTTGGAATTGCCAAAAGTATTTCCTGACCATTTCCAGTTACAATAACAGCTATGCGGTCCATACTTTCCTTTGATCCATCAATGTCGGGCAACATTTTTTCCGTTCCCGTGCAGTAGTAACGGTCCTGAGAGTGAACATTCTCTTTCTTCCATTTCAACTGTCTCTTGTCTTCCTCTTGTTCTAGATCGTCTATTTTACTTCGAGATAATGTGATTTCTGAAATGTCATGGCCAAGCCCCTGTGCAACAGCTCCAGCTACAAACACAGCACCACGGTCTGGAAGGCTAACACGATCCAAAGCACCAACAACTTCAGAGGAACTGGAAGATGTTCTTGGATCCTTTTTTATGATGAAGCAGCAGTAGCAGCTGTTTATGTAGAAATTGTAGACATACATGACTGAAGCGGGCTAGACTCATCATCTCCCTTGACTCCTGACTATATGTCAACGCAGAAAGTTCACCTTCTGTTTCACTAATGCCATTTGTCTTGCGTTCTATTATATTTCTCTTTCACCTTTCTCTCCTTTTTCTCTCGTTGTCTCTTCCTGATTTCTTTTGCTGCTGTCTTCAAGTTTACACCACTCATGCTGCTGGAAAACACGTCTTCTCTATACATTCGAAGGAATTCCCGAACTTCTTCCTGCTTGATTTCTGTCAAAACGTTTTTTGTGGCAATATCAAACAATTCTTGAAGATCACTTTTGAACATGACTTCTTTCATCCTGTCACTCTCTCGCTGTCGTGTTCTGTGAACCTTCAGAGACAGCCTCAGCCAGGTAGTTCTGATACAGCTGTGACTGTTTTCGGACACACGAGTCAACCCGCTCTGTTGGTATTCTGGCTCGCATCCAAATACAAATAACTGCGTCACAGGCCATTTTGTAACTTTCCGGAGGGGTTCTTCCTTCAGTGATATGATGAAACTGAAGTAGTTGCAGTACATCCAGGCAACGTGGTAATCTTGCTGTATATAACTGAGAGATTGGCTCTCCCAAAAGACAGTGCTCTGGGTCGGATCTCAAACTAGATGAGGCCATATTAGTCTAATAACGCCTGTAAACATGACTAAAACACACATTAGCACAGAAGTAAAATGTTGAGAATGGGTTGACCTCTAAATGTTGCACAATCAGGCTGAAATTTAACAGGCAAACTATCTACCCCTAGTGGACAAAAAGAAGCCTTGTGGAGAAAAGATTCCGCAAACTTAAAATTTTCTCTATGGTCTCTGGACCACCCTAATATATATATATATATATATATATATATATATATATATATATATATATATATATATATATATATATATATATATATATATATATATATATATATATATATATATATATATATATATATATATATATATATATATATGGGCTAACTTAGAGCGCATTTTTAGAATCTTTCAAACGCTAAGTGAACATGACTGCTAAAAAAAGAGAAATGAAGAGAATATAACCTCTGCCGAGTTAGAAGGAATAGCAGGTATATTCACAGGACGACTGGTTCAATAGGAGAGGCAGTGCGCAGTTTTATCGTCCTTACATGTATGGAAGAAAACGACCTGAATATTCCGTTCTAGCATTCAAGCGAGGCGATCGAAGATGCAACTGGGATCCAACATGTACAAACAACTCTCGTATATGTGCTGAGGCAAAGCCAATTGATGAAGTACGACCCAGGAGCAGGATCTTCAATTTCATTCTTTCCTTGACTGGTAGCCAGCGCAGTGTATATTTCAACTATTCTTAAATACGAATGTGGGTAAATTGGCTATTAGGCGGGCAGCATAGTTCAGAACTGACTGACGATGACGGATTCCTTTCTGGGTGGGCCTGCAATGATGATCTCGCAGAAGTCCAGGAGCGTCAGGGCAACGGAATGAAGTAGGATCGTTGCGACGCTAATGAAAGGTTCGTCGTACTTACCGAATCTGAAGTCCCTGATATAGGCATGATCTGGACGAGTTCATACGGGCAGCCATAGACAAATTTAGCTTACCACAGATAACTTTCAGAACTATTTAATCAAACTCGATGCTTTGAAATTCCGCGTTCACTACGACGGTACCAGATCTTAGGCCTATCGTTGAAATCCATACTTAACAAAATCTTGTTCTACAGAAGCTGTCACATACTAGCCAAAATCGCGCTTTTAGTTCTATTTCGCCTTCCAATGTTCATTTATAACAATAGGCACTTAAAGAAGTGAAGATGATTAATTTAAGCCGTTACAACCGTACTATGCCGCTAAAGCCGCTAATTATTAGGGGTCAGCCGGAAATCGCCTCGGACATTTGTCTCGGCCGAATATCCAGTTTTTCGGCACTATTTGCCTCGGAAAATACTGTACACACAAATAGTTGCTTGTCTGCCTCACATGCCGGAATTTGTAGGCTCACAATTTCAGCTTTGAGCTTCATCTAGCATATTCATTTTGAAGTAGAAAAGTACAAAAAACATCAACACCCGAAGTCCATAACGGAAGTCAAGACTATTTCACTGATTATTTATTTCTAAAATTTGAAAAATGTATAGTCAGTTATTGCAATAACAGAAATTTATTTAAATAATTAAAAAAAATTTTTTTTGAAAATGTGAAGCTTCACATATGGAACAAATGGTACTCGGTTCGTACCCGGATCCGGCAAATAGTACATCCAAATACTCGGATTCGGTACTCGGTGGGACCCCTACTAAGTATAAAACTTTTATCATCATCTTAAGCCGTTACTACCTTACTCTGCCGCTAAAGCCGCTAATTATAAGACTATCTTCAGTAGGGCTAGGCCTATATACATTAAGGCCTTAGAATTAGGCAGAAATACTGCAGCACAATAGCATTTATGCGAAGCTGTCACAAACTGGCCAAAAATCGTGCTTTAGTTCTATTTCGCCTTCCAAAGTTCACTAATAGTCTGTTTGCCGCGCCCCGCTTGATCCGAAGACAAGCAAAGGCTTCAGTAGACAAGCCCTGTAACTGCTGCAAAATGCCCGTGCTTAAAATTCAGTGACAAAATACGGTGTGAAATAGGAAAACTGGTCTTATCTTCGGCAGACGCTCATCCAGTTAATGGTCCCTTGATCTCGGAATTCTATACTTCTTCAAGTTTGCGTCACTCTTACCGAGGCAATCTCTCGGTCTATACTGAAAACTTACCCGGCCTAGAGTTTGTTTATCGTTCTTGATGTTTCCCGTTGTCAGTTTCAATGTGCACTTCTGAAATTTGTAAGGAAGCATCATCAAACTTCAATTCTCTTTTACTGCAGTAATGAAATAAATGTAGGTCTATAAAAATAAATGCTAAAAACCTGGAACTGTGGTAAATTCCCAGTCGCCGTTACTGCTCGTTCCGGTGGAAAAAGCCGTTGCATAGATGGGAAACTGCTCGGGCATCTGACTTTTCGACACGCTAAGCAAGGCAGAATCACTTATATACTGCCCCGATCCCACATAAAGTCCATTCGACCAGTCAACCCAAAACCATCTCGCCTGAGAGCAGTGAAGGAGATCTGTGGTTTGCTGCTCTGCAAGCAAAGTGCCACCAACGCCATAGCGAATCTCAAGTTTGCTGTTGCCTTGGCCTCCGATAAGGACCTCGTAAACTCCAAAGGCGGTTACACCGAAGAATTTCGCAAGCAGAACATATACATCAGAACATGCTCGCACTTTGAACAACACTGATTTCTCTTCCATGGTCGTATACCAAGCATACTTGTACTGGAAGGAAGCCGGTGTGTAGAACACGGTGCTCTTAACTGAAAACAAAACAGTTGCACAATGGAAGTAAAAAAAAACTAGTGCTACTACTAAGAGTCACATCTAATTTGGAATGTGTAATAGACTTTACATACTGTAACACTATCATACGTGGATGCCTAGAATTTATAACAGTTAAGTATCCAAATCCAAACCATTTATTTGCAATAAACAAACAACTAGCAGTCTATTTCTTAATCAAAGACATTAAAACAATATTAATCTAAACCTTTTACAAAATTGTATACACAACACAGTTGTTACATAATACTGTGACTATACAATGATACATTCCTTGACATAAGACATTAGTTCTTTAACTAAAATCAATAGGTCCACAATTTAACCAGTATGTTAAGGCAATACTATTATGGCAAATAGAAGACAGTTAGTAGAAAGAATCCAGTGAGCAAGATTTCTCTAAACAAGCTTCTAGATTTAACATATGATATACAACTTGGTTAAAAATCGTAAAACGAACCAGCATCTCGTTTGACTTGCCATTCTCCGCCTCCAACAGAAACGGTCGGAGTTGTAACAGAAATCGCAGCTATTTGAACAGAAGAGGAATCCTGTAACTCCAGCAGAACCTCAGAGTTTAATTTCCCAGTGCCAACTTTGACTCCTTGTGACCACGTTATCCAGAACTTTCTTAAAACGGTGCAGTCCAATAACTGAGGCGTGTCTTTCGTTATTTGATTGCTTGTGTCTTTAATTTTCATGATGGAAGACAAAGTATTGCTGAGACTAATATCATAACCGTTTGTTGTTTCTTGCTTCGGAATTTCAGCCAACCGAATCTGAGCGTTGCCACATGTGCGAAGCTGGAATTCAAAGCTGCTGCCAACGGGATAAAACCATACCCGTCTATCACTGACATTGGAGATTTCATCCGTAAACATCGAATACGAAACACCTGTTGAACGTAATAATTGAACGACACAGTTCAAAAGAAACCATCGTATCGTATCGTGTCGTTTCTAGTAATTTATAAGGCGCCTCTCGCAGTAAAAACAATTCAGTGGCGCCCTCAGTGCAGGATCCCCGTGGAAACCGAAACGTCATGTGCGAGAAGATGCCGCCGAGAATTAAGTCATGAGTTTAGTTCGTAGTGAAGGGAAAGACCATTCCAGGCAGAGGGACCTGTCACAGGAAAAGCTCCACGTTGGGCCAGAGTACGAGGGACAAAGAGATCAAGACGTCCAGTAGAGAGCAAAGGACGAAGAGAAGTTACAGTGAGAGGTTGCCGCATAAAGTCAGAGAGGTATTTAGAGGTATGCCTAGTTGGGACCTGGAAACCAGGAGGAGGATCTGATACTGGATACGCGAAGTAATCCGGAGCCAGTGTAGGACTTCAATCACATATGTGGAGATATGAGCAAAGCGTGGAAGGTTTGCTATGAGCCTAGCGGCAGCATTTAAGACTGACTGGAGGGGGAAATGCGTAGCATGGGGAGACCGAGGAGGAGCGAGTTACAGTAGTGGGTCAGAAAGCAAATGAATGCATGTACAATGGAGGTAAAGACCGTAAGCATAGTGGATCGTCTGATAGTTCGCAGTCTTCTCAGCTGGAAGTAGGAGCGAATCAAATTCTAGATGTGTTCCACAAAGGTGAGGGAGGAGTCGAGAGTGACACTCAGGTCGCGCACGCTGGAGGAGTAGGTATAGGAAGGAAACTTGTGTACCAGCAGTGAATACTAGTCAACCCATACATTATGCAAACCTGTATTTCACAACATTTAATTAATAACCCGTGCACAATGATATTTGATATTGTAACTCTGTAATGCATGATTAATAAATGTTAAAAATTAATTAAACAACACCAAAAGAAAATTTAATCGCGTTTTTAGACTAAATTAATAATTACATTCTTGTAGCAATGTACCTTCTATATTTGAAATCTGCCATCTACCAATTGCATCCCAACCAGTGCTGAGGCCTACTGATAAAATTCGCTCCGGATGATTTGGTTTTGCGTGTTCCATGATTTTGTTCACGCCCACAACCGATCCTGTACCTACTTGGAGTCTTTGATCTTTCCAATGAAACCAAAAGTACCTGAAATTTTCAGTATTGTTTACAAGACATATATAAACATTTATTTGTAATTAAAAATCGGGAACATTCTATAACAATGCTTAATAATTAGCTGAAGAATTCACAATGAGACATCAGGTATGTTTAGGTAGGTATCGTCAATCACAATTTCTAAAAAAAACTGTCACAAATATATTTTCGAAATCATACTCTTTCTGATCCTGCTTAACATATATATCACACAGGCCAACAGTTATTAACTCAAGAGTAAACCAAATTAAACTAGAAACATGTGCATTTATAGGCATATATAACTTTGGATTTGTTCTAAATCCAGGCCTACATTAAAAGTATTCCAAAGTTTGGAATACTTTTAATGTAGGCCTGGATTTAGAACAAATTTAAACAATCATAGCAAAGAAACAAACAAAAAGGCTGCAACAAAAATAAGAAAAAAATTACTTGAATTCGTTGCAAACCATGATTCCAGGAGTGTCAACAGAAACTACGTTTGCGCCATAAGGACCTTCTCGAATGACTGATCTAGTGTTGTCGAGTATTCCAAGCGCCGCTTCATAGCTGTTGTTCCCCATTCCAGAGCTTTCGCTTAGCAAGATGTGAGCATCGCGACAACCCATGATCGACAGAATAACATGATCCACATAATACGTCGACAACCATGCTTGTCCGTATGAGTAATCTAGCGCTGTTGAAACGTTAAATATTCGACCTGCCAAAAATAAATTTTACGTGAAAAACTTAAGTCAAGTTTATGGTTTTAGTGCACGTGTTTTAAAGTTTAAGATGTATGAGTTTATACCAAAAAATCAGCACAATTAGCGAACCTATATACCGGTGATGTAAATGAACAACTTTATTTGCAAAGACGCATAGATGCTCAATATGTAAATAATACAAACCATAGTCTCTGAGAAAAGTCCAGATGACCTGTTTGTCATCATTAGAGCCCAAGGAGAAGGCGTTCGTCGAAAACGGTTGTGCATCCGTCCACTGAAACTTCACATCCTGTCCCACTATTGATCCGGATCCAACCATTATCACCCCGTTCTCCCACGAAATCCACATCCAGGAACTTGTACAGGACAAAATGTTTGGCGTGTCGAACTCCTGGTTTTGTTCATTCGGCGGTAGCTTCTGTATGGAAGACTTTGTGTTGCTCGATGTTCCGATAGAAACCTTGTAGGCTGTGTTGTCGACTACTCCAGGAACATAGGTTAAATAGATATACGCTTCCTTACATGCATTCAGGTTGAAAGCAAGTGATTTGCGCTGAGTTGTTACGACAACAAAATCAGTTGCCCTCGTGTTGTCAGTCAATACTGCATAGACATCGTCTGAAAGCCAAAGAAAAAACTATATAAATTGATCTTCACTGTATTCATACATAATCCTACTCAAATAATTTGTATCAAAATCATAAAAAGTTTTCAAGCATTAGCCCTGACTAATTCAAAGGCTGCAAGGAAATGTAGAGAGGTGTGAACGGTGACATGCCTAAGGTATTATAGATAACGAGGTTTTTCATCTATAATTCTGAAACTTCTCAACAGATTGGCGTAAAAGTTTTACATGCATTTACACGCTGTCGGTCAATAATATATATTTTTTCAAATGCATAAAAAAATAGTACCTCAGCCAACTGAGGCCGCGTGTTACTTGTGAACTCAACAAGTGGTTGACAAAGCATCCAAACCGTATTGCATAGAGGCTCTTCAACCTCTACTCGTACAGAAAAGCATCGCCAAATATAATCTTAAATATTCGCAAATAACACTGATTAAATGAGCACATAATGCGCGGAGTAGAATGGCGCCGTCTACCAGAGTTAGTTGGAGGAATTACAGACGGAGGTGGCGTTCCACTCGACTGCGGTGTCGTCGTAACGTTTGAATCTTAAAAATGAAATACAATTGTTAATTTAGAAAGACTGAGAAATTACAAGGGTAAACTGTCAACAGCAAGAAATAATAGCTATAAATTAATTATTTTTCTAAAACATAAAACATATTGACTAATTACAATTGCATATAAGAGCCTAAACAAAAGTTTGAACTACATAATTTCTATGTGTAAATGAATACGATAGAAATAAATGGGTAATAACCTCCACTAAACTGGTTCACAAATTCCCATTCACCCGAGACACCGACGCCTGAAGCCACAGCAACCGAGTGCACGTCTTTCCTGTAAGTCGGCAGAGGGTCAAGGAAGTTCAGCAACCTGTTCTGACCAACCACATCACCTGTGCCAAACTGCACTTCTCCATTGATCCAGCTAATCCAGAACGGACGATATTCAGAAGCAGATAGAATTGATGGAGTATCGACCTGAATGGCAAATTCTCCATTAGAAGATTTGGCTTTCAGTTTAGAGATCATATTTCCATTTGCGCCAAGTGTTATTTCATAGGAAGGAGCCTTGAAGTTACCGGATACGCTCATAAGCGAAAGTATTGCGTCACTCGAAGATTTTACTTTGAACTTGATCTGCTGGGCGTTAATTGTTGAATGATGGAGAGTCCTGTAGCTCTGCTCACTCGTGGAATTCACTTTTATTGAACTAACTACAATTCATAAAAGTTGACACAATTATATATTGCAATATCATCACAATGCCGATTTTCATCAAAATTCTATAATTTATTTCCATCGACATTGAAGTTAATCTAAATAAAGATATATCAGGGCAGTGTAAATGAAATCACATTAAGTTAATTTTAATACATTATCATTAACATTCTTGAAACATGAGATCGACAACCGAAAGCTAATGAATCTTTATGCCTAGCTAATGAATGCGTCAAGAGTCATCCTCATCCTTCTGCCGTATTAACTTCGCCAAAACGTCTTTAAAAATTAATGTCAAATAACTACAGAAAGCAGATAGATGCCTGAAACTATCAGTGTAGTTAAATCATATCTATGGTTACAACACGAATTGTCAAATGGTCGCTGATATTCATGAAGAAAAGAGAACGTTGCATTACCTTCAGTCTGTAGGAACTGATATTCCCCAGGAGCTGAATACCAACTCGTCACTGAAGCCACACTGATATCTGGCATTGCAGGGTCATCCAGTCTCATCAAGACGTGTGAATCCACTGGACCAGAGCCAACTTCAAGAATCTTGTTTTGCCATCGAACCCAAAAAGGAAGAAAAATGTCGCAGTTCATGATGTTGGGCGTGCTCGCTTCGACGACGTTCGATCCCTGAGACCCACGTCTAATGGCAGATATTGAGTTCTCATATCCTCCGATCACAATCTCGTACGTGTTATTGCTCAGGTCTTGGAATGCACTGGAAAGCAGTATGTGTGCATCGTTGCATGACTTGACCTTGAATGTTATATAATTGTACATCGGCAACAGCCAGGTGTAGTTGTAACCGTAGTTTGGTTCCGTGAAGACTGCATACACGTCACCTAAGAAAACAAATCGTCAAATTTTAAGTTCATTATGACTGTTGGCATTGAGAGACACTACTGTTTCTAAGAAAATCTTAGTCGTTGATCTTCTATGATTTCCAATTGTAGGACTACTGTGCCACGAAGGCCAATGATGCAAACCCTCTTCGTTTCGTCGCCACTGTTCCCAGTTTTGACAGAAGTGCCATAGGTACAAATGATAGTGAAACAGTGCATATGTAAATCAACTACGAAAAACCCATGATTTGTAGTGTCAATATTAATTCACACCGAAAACGGCTATATAGTATACGTCTCGAGATAGGTTTTTTAATGTCTTAGTCTCGTCTCGGTCTTGGGAACTCATTGTCTCGTCTCGGTCTCGGTCTCGAAGCAATTTCTCGAATTTTTAGAAACTGTCTTGAAGCGAAAGTCTTGTTCTGTCTCGAACAAGCGGTCTGTAAAGGTCTCGCGACAAATATCTTTATTTCTAGCGCTATAAAAATGTCCTGGGCCGATATGAACAGATAACTCGGAAGTCGGAAGTGTCAATCAAACCGGAAGTTCAGAAGAACGGTCTTTCTGGAAATTCTGTTGAACGTGTGACACCATGTGAAATCGGCTATTGGAAAGAGCATTTTGTAATTTATTTCAAGTTGCTAAAAGTGCAAGAAAATGTCTCATACAGAACCTGAAATAGTCAAATTTGCATTCACGCAATGTGAAGTCATGGACAAAGAAAAGGAATGGCGGGACGTCCCGTTTGTCGCTGGCGTAAAGTCACCATTAAGGATACGATGGGAACAACAACGAGTTTATGCTTGAGGATCTTGTATTCATAAAATGTGGTGATATTTAAGAATAGCAAGGAGGAAATTAAAGTTCGTGTTAGTTACTTGGTGAACTGCATTATGGGATAAGGCTGGTAGGTGTTCTATTGGCGACCGTATTGTTTGCATTCTTTTATCGCTTATTCTGTAATACACTGTAATAAATGCAAAAAATGTCTTGTACTGTCTCGGTCTCGGTCTCTGTCTTGGTACCTCTTTGTCTTGGTCTCGTCTCGGTCTCGGCACCTCATTGTCTTGGTCTCGTCTCGGTCTTGGAACTCGACTGTCTCGGTCTCGTCTCGGTCTCGAAGTTTAGTGTCTTGCATACAACACTGCTATATACCACATCTTTTGTTCAAGGAATTGTTCATGCTGTGTCGCAATCGCTTTCGGACTATTAAGCCATGTTCTTCCGGAAAACCAGGGTATTGGTGAATAGCTAGCTATGGTCTTCAGGATAGCTTCGACAATCCTACTAATTAAGCCCAGTGTGTTTGTTAAACACTACAGCCGACTACTAATACGGGCAGCAAACTGCTCAAATAATCTGGTGGCATAAGGGATATTCAACAAAGGCGCGCTTTACCATCAGTCCAGGAAGTGCTACGCAGCGTTGACATGTGTTGTCATGTGTTGCGAACATTTCATTCGACAGATGTCATTCCTGAACCTTATTTCAGCACGGAACAGGTATGCCTACTCTGAACTTGAGATCGGTCATTCATGGAAGAGAATACGTTGGTTTGATTCTACATCAGTGCGAGAGTATCTTAAGGAATTTGTTCCTGATATTTAAGCATGGCTCACATGCGGATGGATTGCATTAGTTAGACTGAAGATGAAAGTCTGTGACAGGTTCAAAAAGGCGCTACATATTATGTTTCGATAACTAATTAACTAACTTTCGGCTTACATCATTGCTTCATACACAGATAGAAATCTGAACACGAATTCAATAGTCAACTTTGGATAAAACTGCGTTGCTTGGGCTCTTTGTGCGCACTAGAATTACCTATTGGCGATTTCTCTAGTAATCTTAGCACTGTTTGTTTACAGATAAACACTTTGTTTGTTTACTAATAAACATATTTTGTTCTTAGTTAAGGTTAACACACCTAAAGAGCCAGAAATATAAGTATTTCTACTTGAAGTGTTATGAAGATGTTCAGATATAACACATCCTTTTATGTATTACATGCTTGTGCCGTGCACCTTCCCTATGACGTCGAAGCAATCTTTACCCTTAATCATGACCTAATTTGTTTCGACGCAAGCTGCCAAGTGCCAACTACAAACTTAGATCACTTGAAATACCAAAAGCTGCATCGTACCTTGAAGATACGAGAAATCCCAATAGCCAGAAGCGCCGTTCCATGTTGAAATAGTGATTCCGTGGAAAATCCTTTTCTCAGTATCGACCCAATCTAGGAAAATTGAATTTCCGATAGCCGCTCCCTGGCCAACTGTTATCCTTCCACTCGTTTCCCATTTCGCCCAGAATGCTTTGGAGTTATTGCAGTCCATGATGTTCGGTGTATCGACCATCACTACTTCAGTCCCAGTGCCGTAATCTCTGATGAAGCTCTGCGTGTTTCCATATCCTCCAATTATGACCTCATACGTTCGTGTCTTCACGTTGTTGAACACCTCTGATAAGGCCAAATGGGCGTCTCTGCAGGCCTGGACGCGGAACACAACAGAGTTCTGGCTCATGATTGACTTTGACATCTGGTTGTAGTTGTGTTCAGGCAAAGTGGTAACTCTCACCGATGTAACTGTAATTTAGAAATATCAAGTTAACAGTACTATTACAATGTACGTGTAAAATCGTGATTAGGGTTAGAATTTATGGTTAGCTGAAATGCTATCGCAATGCGAAAGCTATTATTTTCAGACTTGTTGTCCTCGAGACCTCGGTCTTGGTCTCGAGTGCACTCGAGTTCGTTTTTAAAAGTCTTGGTCTTGGTCTTGGTCTTGAGGTTCAAGGTCTTGGTCTTGGTCTTGAGGTTCAAGGTCTTGGTCTTGGTCTTGAGGTTCAAAGTCTTGGTCTTGGTCTCGCAAGACCAAGACCAAGACCGGCTGTCAATATGAACAGTCATTTAACAAAACTCAAGAATTTTAAAACTTATCAAACCTGTTTGCATCATAACCTACAACAAATACCTACGGAAGGATGCAAGTCTTGTTGGTCAGGAAAACCCATTGGCAGCAGCAACTAAGTTACGCTGTATATGGAAGCCCTGTGGAGACTTGTTTCTGAAGCCAGACGGTCTGATAAACCATGGGAAGATAGCCTATCAAAAAGGCTCACGATTTGTACATTTGCATCCAGTGCTTGAAAAGTTACTGTGTGTGCCAGCGACTTCAGCACCTAGCTATGGAAAGTATTTTTTCACGTGGTGGAATTTTTATGAGGCTCAGAAAATTGTCTTGGTCAGAAAATTGTGAGCGAATTGTTTTTTTTTTTAAATACAAAAGGCATTTGGAATAACATGTTTGTATGAAGGACTTTTGTAAATACGCATTCGGAATTCTCTGCAGTCTGCATTTAAAGTTCATTTGCTTGAATAAAATAAACGACTCACGTTTTCATTAAAATATCGACTCCACAATTTTTTGTCTAAGGAAAAGAAGTCTTGCCCTGAATGGGATTTTTTGGGGTCTTGGTCTTGGTCTTGGTCTCGAGGTTCAAAGTCTTGGTCTTGGTCTTGGTCTTGAGGTTCAAAGTCTTGGTCTTGGTCTTGGTCTCGAGGTTCAAGGTCTTGGTCTTGGTCTCGAGGTTCAAGGTCTTGGTCTTGGTCTTGGTCTTGAGGTTTAAGGTCTTGACAACAAGACTGATTATTTTGACCTCATACGCATTGTTGATAATGAGAAAAATATTGCAATAATTCCAATAAACTGCCTTGACCGCATCAGGCGCTCCGCTGCGCGCCTTATTGGCCAAATACCGTATTTTGGCAATGTGTCAAATTGTATGCTGGAGGTCCTGCATTGGCTCCCTGTACGACAGCGCATTTAGTACAGGATCGCCTCCTTGGGTTGGCGGTGTCAACTGGGTCTCGCACCATCATACTTGATAGACCTCTTCCGGCCTGTGTCGGCTTCTCGGACTGCTCGAGTCCTCCGCTCGGCGGGGATGGGTGCTCTCCGTCTCGTTTGCCCGTACTGCTATGAAGCAGACCCGCGCTTTCTCGGTGGTCGGCTCGACCATATCAAATGGCCTTCCTCCTGAGCTGCGCCTAAATCCTAGGTCTTCCTCTGGCATCTTCTATGACTGCCTGAAAACTGTTCTGTTTGGCCGTACTGGAGTCGGCACCGCCTCTGAGTAGTTATCCCGAAGAGGCGCTATATAAATCTATGAATGAATGAATGAATGAACCAATGTATCCTTCGACGTTTTATTATCAAATCTAATCACATAGTCATAAAAAGTCGGCAGAGCGCTAAAGCATCAATGGGTTTTTCAACCCAAAGGGGCCTATAAGAGAAATGAAACAGATACGAGATGGTTTTTACTATACCATGCAGAGGTATCAATTGAACACTATATGGAGTGATCTTAGTCTAAGACGTCAGTTGTATACCTATCATAATAGTACTTTAATAAAATTGAATGCAATACACTGAATATAATGGAAAGCCTATGACTGATCATACGAGAGTCAGATAACATGAGAATGTTGATAATAATTAAATGTAACCTACCGTCACTTTCATACACAAACCAATCGCCTCGACTTCCATAGCCGGTTGTAAAGGTCAATGCATTAACTGGAGTCTTTTCCGGATTGGTCATTTGATAAAAGAGAAAACTATAAAATGCAACACCTCGTATGTTATATTCATATATATATAATATATATATATTTGCTGAAGACCTATGTCTATGACTGAGACTAATACAGCTTAACATCATCAGCGTCATCGCCATCAGCGTCATCGCCATCATCATCATCATCATCATCATCATCATCATCATCATCATCATCATCATCATCATCATCATCATCAATTATCATCGTCATCGGTGGGGCAGCGATAGTACGTGGTCATGCATGTATTTGAAGAGACAGTTAATATAGCGCCTTTATGATATTTCACATATTCGCTGCATATATGGCTACCTCGCTGATCTCAATAAGTTTATTTTCAGTTTCAGACAGTTTAAAAATGTATGCGGAAGACAGTACAATTCAATAGCACGAAATTCAATGGTAGACTGTTCCAGAAGGGCTGGCCAACACACGAGGGGGCCGATGGCACGAGTTGAAATACGTACGCGAAGCATCTGCATAGTATGTCCGCAAGAAGCAAAGCATACGTTCAACCAACCCATTTGACTCGAGACTAGAGTACAGAGCTCTCTGAGGTCTGCCTAAACAGGGTTCCAGAGGCTTTCACCTCCGGACGTTTCACCTCCGGACGATTCACCTCTAGGTGTTTTCACCTGCGGACCATTCACCTCTAGGAGCTTTCACCTCTAGGGGTTTTCACCTCAAGGGGCTTTCACCTCTAGGGGCTTTCACCCACTCTCTCATATTAAGGTAAAATGTGAGTGACTGTAAAACACCATAATTAACCATAAGCGCACAAGATATGAATTGAGATAAGAAGATAATGAAAGCCTCTAGAACCTAGCTAAGTAGACACCTAATAACCTGATAACGGCAGATGATAAGGACAGACCAATTCGCGTGCCAGTGACTGTATGCCCTAATTAACCGCACTGTAACTGACGTTTTAACATATTTGAAAGCAATCGCCCACCTTTCTCATACTTAACGGCTTTTGATAAGTTGACACTAAGAAATCTGCTTCATTACGTAGTGATTATTGCCTGACTTTGTCTGTTATGACACAACAATTAGTTGCAAAGTTAGCAAGTTGACACTAAAAAATCGACTTCATTGCTTAGTGATAGTTTCATAGTTCGTATGTTGTCTGTTTCGTTTTCGGCGTAAATAAATCTCTTCGAAAGGTCTCATTTTACATTTGGAGGTGAAAGCCCCTAGAGGTGAAAGCCCCTTGAGGTGAAAGCCCCTAGAGTTGAAACGTCCGGAGGTGAAACGTCCGGAGGTGAATACCCCTAGAGGTGAATCATTCGGTTTTCAGTCTAGAGTGGAAAGCAGCGGAGGACAATGCAAGCGGAGGAGAGGTGGTGTCAACAGGCGATATGGGAGGATGAGCAAAATGGCGTAGATCTTTGGGAGGTCATTCCAAAGAGCCGGTGCAGCATAGACTAAGGAGCGGTTGCAGAATTTCAGAGGTGAGGACACTGAAGACCGAGATAGAGAAATAAATGATGATGAGCGAGTAGACCAGGACGGTTCGATGGTGAATAGTCATCATTGTCATCATAGTCTTCAGCACGTCATCGTCATCAACAACTACGACTACTACAAAAAGTCGAAAAAACCATCGTCATTTTCATTGTATTGTCGTACTCATCATGATCTTAGGAAGAGCAAGAACAATCATTTAAGTCGAGCCAACGCTTAGCAAACAAAATTGTCTAAATTTTCTGGCATTACTTCCTGTGGGCTAAGAAGAAATATAGCCAAACAACAAGCATGCACTGGAGATCGGAAACATTTTAACTGGCTCACTAGGGAAATCAGAAGGAAACTAAGAGGGACAAAAACAACTGGATGGAACAACAATGCAAAGAAGCTGAGGAAGCTTTCAAGATAAATAGAATGCAAGAAGTATATAACAAGATTCAACTACTGAGTGGACACTTTGAGCTCAAAGTTGCATCAATCAAAGACGCAAATGGTAAAGTACTAGAGGACAATGCAAGCATACAGAAACGATGGAAGGAACACTTCGAACAGCTACTAAACGTCGACACACATAGCGATCCTACGGTTCTCACAGAGTTGTCCATAAATAAAACAGAGGAAAAGATGCCAACATTTCTACAGGAAGAAGTAAGAGATGCTATCAACTAAATGAAAAAGGATAAAGCACCAGGCATAGACGGAATCACTACGGTACAGAACTATTTCAAGGAGGAGGAGAAACAGTTGTTAACGCTATGCATTGCATACCCTTGTTACAAAGATTCAGCAAGAGGGAGAAATACCAGAAGACTGGGCAAAATCGACAATTGTCCCTATATACAAAAGAAAAGGAGATCCACAAGAATGCAAAAATTACAGAGGCATTAGCTTACAGAGCATTCCAGGAAAAGTCTTCACCAAAATGATACAAAACAGAATGAAACAGTATGTTGAAAGAGCACTTGGAGAAGAACAAGCCGGGTTCAGACCAGGAAGAAGCACAATTGATCAACTATTCACAATGAGACAGATACCTGAAAAAATCATAGAACACTACCAGAAAGTCTTCATCAACTTCATAGACTTCAAACAAGCATTCGACAACATATGGTATGATGGAATGTGGAGAGCGATGCAAAACGCAGGAACACCAGAGCAACTGAACAAACTTGTACAATAGATATATCGAAAATCATCAAGTGCCATAAAAGTAGATAAAAAGATCACAGAATACTTTCACACGAAAACTGGAGTATGACAAGGATGCATCTTATCCCCATACTTATTTAACCTAGTGTTAGAAGCAGTAATGTCACTCAGCCTTAACAATACCGAGGCAGGAATAAAGCTAAATGGAGAGCTGGTGAATAATCTGCGATTTGCTGACGACATTGGCCTCCTCACTAGAAGCGAGACAGAACTACAGGATATTACGACACAGATTGACGAAACCAGTAGAAGATTTGGCCTAATGATCAACGCAGAGAAAACTAAAACAATGGTGATTGAAAAGACCAAAGAGACACCAATATCTATCACAATCCAAGGAGAGGCTATTGAGCAAGTAGAACAATTCGTCTATCTCGGAGGGCTAATAAACGCTGATGGCAGCAATGAAAAAGATATACAAAGAAGAATTGGACGCGCTTCACAAGCATTTGGAATAATGAACAGGATATGGAGGAGCAACGAATTAACAAAGAAAACCAAGACAAAAATATACGAGACAATGATACAACCCATTTTCCTATATGGACAATGCGAAAACAAGATGAAAGAAGAATTCTTACAGCAGAAATGAACTGGCTGAGGAAGATCGCAGGGATTTCAAGACTGCAGAAAATAAGAAACGATGATATAAGACAATCATTAGGCATCAAAACAACTCTGCTAGACAAAGTCGTTCAACGAAGACTCCGATGGTTTGGACATGTAGAGAGAATGCCAGTTGACAGATTCCCACACAGTGCACTACATGCAAGATTCGAAGGAAAAAGACACAAAGGCAGACCGAGGCTACGCTGGATAGATAATATAACCGAGGACATAACATCACTTGGACTAACACTAAGGGGGGGCAATAGACTTGACAAATGACCGAGGACACTGGAGATCATTTGTTCGAACCCATCGCCGCAAAATGGCTGGCGTCAGGAACTGATGATGATGATGATGAAATCGAAATATCTGTAGGCCTAAAGTTTTGCACTTGCCTTTGGGTATATGGGAAATCTTTACCAACTTCGACAGTGTTATTTCTCCAAGTCACCCAGAACTGACGATAAGTGTCACAGTGTAAACGCATAGGCTCATCCGAAACTGATAATTCGTTTCCCTGAAATTAAATATTTTCAACAACAAAAATAGAAAACAAGTGGCCTACTTGAAGAAAATATTAAATATTGACGCTATATATTTTATAACAAGAAAGCCACGTAGGGGAACTTTCATCATCAATGAAACGACCACACGGGTTGCCACTTATAAATGTTAGTACACTAAGGCAAGCAGTAACTTGTGAAGCACTAGAATGACTAGAAGTTAGAACTATGTTCGGTTAACTCCATCCAGAAAAAGTGTCGGGCTTCGCTATGTCAAACAACGCAGGCTTTGAAGTAAGACTCCGACAAACCGACGTTACGGGCCGTGTTCACAGTATTTGAAACTGGCGTATATTTAAAGCCTCCAATTTATATTAAATTAGGCTTAAGTTCAAATACAAATTCATCCAAAATAAAACACAGAATCGAAATTATAACAGTAATAGCTCTTTGACATTTGAAGACAATATACCTCTATTTTGTCCCTGATGACAGATCTTGTGTTACCCCAGCCGCCGATAAGTATTTCAAAACACTGGTCGACCATGCTTCCAGGTATCGACTGCAGCAGTATGAAAGCGTCATTGCAGGCTTTCACCCAGAAGATAAGCGTATCCCTACTGGTAGTGATCAGGTTGTACACGTATTTGTAGTCCTGTCCGTCATCTGGTGTCTGCAGCTCGTATACATTGTCTGAATTAATAAAAATACCTAAGTCATTCTATGGACGTCACATCTTGGAAATTATTGTTGACCTAAATGTAGGCACATTCATGCGAAATTAAAACGCGAAAGAGGAAAATAAGTTTATACGGCTATTGGTTTTCCGATGCATATTGGAAGATAAATAGAACATCTGCAATGCAAAGGTAATCATGTGTTACTATTTTCGCAGTTTCAGCTACTCAGTGTATGTGTAACCGCTGAAATTGCGACACTGCCCCTAAACTCACCAGAGGCTGCTGATATCATCCAAAGACCAGTGACTCCAGTCGGCGTTAGAAACGACACAGAGTTGACGGGATGCCACTGAGGATCATTAACCGTGAACACTGCTCCCTGATACGGAACGGGTCCTTTTCCGAAAGAGAGCTGTCCATTTTTCCATGTCACCCAGAAAAGAGGCATTGAATCACAGTTCAGAATCTGAGGGGTCTGAACGGATTTTATGATTGAACCACCAATGGCACTGCGTAGAATGGTCTCGGAATTGTTGTTTGCGCCAATTTCTAATTCATAGGTTACGTGCCTCAACAAGCCGGGCACTTGACTAAGGGCCAAGGATGCATCGCGGCAAGCCTGCACTCCGAACACGAATTCACTGTAGCCGACGACAGACAACATTATTCTTCCGAAGTAGTCGCCGGCTTCACCGCCCGTCTGATGATTAACTACTTGCGCTACATAAAACATTTTAAACATCTTATTATTAGAACCGTTAAACTATTTTATTTAACACTTGTGCGTTTTTGCAACTATAGTTCTGATATAGACTAAGTATCACATGAAGCACTCGAACCCTTTGTTATGTTACGCAATGTTATATTATGTTCACTCATTATGAATAATATCAGAGAACCACCTCCGGATTCTCTCCTAGGCTTGACACCAGGATTCTGACCTGGCACCGAAACCGATTAAACAACCTGGCTCTTGCAGACATCATTAGATATAGCACCGTTTATAGGCTAAGCCTCATCTCTCTCATGCGGCATTTTTGGCATTGAAAATTTTCGAAGATTCATCTACACATTAACCATCGTAGGCTTAGCCCCAGTGTATTGCTTCACCGGTAAGAAATGTATTCTTATTATTATTACTACAATTAAAATAAACATTTCTAACAACGCAAAGTCACAAAGAAATGATCAGAATCTGAGGCGCGGTTAGTGAGTCACCAGGGGAAGATGCTTGAAAGCCAATGAGAAATAATGAATTTTGAGGCGTTTCTTAAAGGAAGAGATAGATTTCGAACATCGAACAGACATTGGTAGGCGATTCCATCCATTGGGGCAGCAACATGTAATGCACGAGAGCCAATGAGTGCTACATTGAGGGCTGAGGCTCAACCAAAAGACTCATATTCAAAGATTTCAGACTGCGGGTAAGGACGTACGGAAATAATAATGGTTGAAATTAGGTGCGAGTGTTCGTTGTCGGGTTTAATAGGTCAAAGAGACCTGTTTAAATTTTATTCCAATTTCAACAGAAAGCCAATGCAGCTGACCAAGCAGAATTAAGGAATGTCTACGAGTCCACATGCGTAGCACCACGCGAACCAAAGCATTTTGGACTTCAAGATCTGATATACCTGCAAACACAGAGTTTGTGTAATCGAGGCTACTGCAGAAAAGACATGTTTTTGGTAAGAACAGACCTTGTGTGACATATTCGTCTGACATAAGAAAACGAAGGAGATAATTGCAAGGACATGCACATTGCTTAGGCAAACCACAAAAATAGTAAAAACCTACAGAGAAATATACATATATATATGAGGCACCTGTTTTGGAAGCATAATCCCAATCCATGACGGATGGCGACAAAGAAACAAGAGACAGAAGGTAGAGCTGCTGAGGATTATCATCTTTCCATTCTAGAAATCGACGTCCCGTTGCTGAACCAATAGCGACCTCGATTTCACCGTTGGCCCAACTCAAGTAGAAACTCCGGCTTTCTGCGCAGTCCACAATCCCCGGGGTGTCTTCCTGGGCGGCAATTACGATTTCATCAAAATCGTATCGAAGGATCCCTGAGCGAGTGTTGTTGTTTGCCCCAAGGACAATTTCGTAGACAGGAACTCGCGATGGCAATGAGCATACGGAGATTTGCACATTATCACAGGCACGAACGGAAAAGGTGAAAAACTGTTGCGAAGATTTCAGCTGAATCCAGTGACCTGCTGGTTTCTCAGGTGTTAGCTGTAACCTAAGACTGCCGCCTGCATTCACAAGAAATTTCATCACCAATTTGTGGATGAAATTATTATTCTATCCACAGAATGACTAAAATGTAACAAAAACTGCACCCTGGTTTGGAAACATGCAACCGCTAAAGGAACTGTTAATCAAAATTTATTCTGGTTAATCCATAATGATTGAGCCTAATAAATCTAATTGGTTAAATCCAATCACATCAAATATGCTATACGTCATAAACCAATGAAGGAGCCTCGAGCCTTAAATTCGTTTTCTATGAATCTTGGGACAAATTCTACCAGTTGCAGTCCGTCAGCTTAGTAAAGCATAGGCCAATCATGTAGACAAAACAAACAAAGTAAAAAATTAAAATATGCAAAAGTTTGTCTATAAATAGTGGAAATAAAACATATATACCTAAAAAATAAAAAAAAATAAAAACCAGCGGCAACGGTGTTTGCGAATCTCGTATGATCTTTTAAAAAACTCTACACACTTTTACACTGCGGAAATGACTTTGTCAGCCTACTTTCCATGCTACTGAATTCCCAGACTCCAGTTGCTTCCCATCCCGTCGTTATAGAAACTATGCTGACTGCCAGTGGGTCTGGATCTTGCCACTGCATAAATAGTTGCTCGTCAACGAGGTTTCCCTTTCCAACTTTGATCACTCCGTAAGACCAGCTCACCCAGAACGGAAGGAACAAAGTGCAGTTCAGTATTTGTGGAGTTGAAACCTGACCATAAAAGAACAAATTCTTACCAGCAACTATGCAACAAATTCTTAGCAGCAACTCTTTCAGCCAATTTTTTCCAATAGAGTTATGCATGTAAACGTTCTGTTACAGTTACCCTATAAGTTACTTAATTAGGAAACATCACGAAGCAGAAACTGGCAATCGATTCGGAATGCACTCACCTTCAGATCGAAGATAGCATTTTGGTTCATCATATGAATCAGTGATTTTTTGTTAACTCCATTCATACCGCATGAGGAAAAATGTCCTGTTCAAAATTTCCTATTGTCATATTTGCTCTCGACCTACAGCTGATCGTTGAAAGAGCCATGGACCATGTAAGCGTCTGGAAACTTAAGTTGACACATGCGCACAATTTTCCTATTTTAATCTGGATTATAATGCATTGCGATAAAATAAGCTCAAACCGTCATCCCTGCTGATCATAGGAAACGTTTAGCTTAACAAGCAAACAAGGAATATCGCAAGTATAACCTGAACTTTATTTTCCTGCAGGCGAGTTCTGCGTATGGCCGAAATTGTGTTGCCACTTCCTCCCAAGACAATCTCATAAGCAAGATCCAGCATGTATTCGTCGAAGAGGGCCACGTGAGCGTCGTTACAGGCATACACTTTGAAGGCCACGTACGTCTTAGCACCAACACGATACCAGTATTTGCTGTAGGTGTAGGTATTCGATGTATACAGTCGATAGATGATTGCTAAACACCACATTCCAAATAAAAATGATTAATTCTAAAGCTGACAACCTAAAGAACAAGCACAATTAAGAATTATTACATCACGCTACTTTTCTCGGTTGAAAATTCTGCGCGATCTAAGTGTGTTACTAACTTACTATTGTAACCCATGTTACAGGATGGACGTGATCAGATCACTTGAGCTCAGCTCATGGCATTCCTCATTCAACAACCTTAGTATCAGCCGGTGTCATAGCATTTCTCTGTATTTAATATCGTTAAAAATAAGACAGCCAATCATGGTATGTTAATTTCGTAGTTAAAATAATATATTAAGCCGGTGGAGTTACATGTACCTGCTTGTACACTCAACTGCCACTCGCCACTTGATCCTTCTCCGGTGGAAATGGCCACGGCATGAATGTGATGAAGGCTCAAGTCGGTGTAATGTAGAAATAGCTGAGTGTTCAGACTCCCCTTGCCAACATCAATTCCACCGCTGTACCATTGGATCCAGAACTCGTTGAACGAGTCGCAGTTCAGAATGTTGTTCGTATCTACCTGAGCTACAGTCTGATTTGAAGTGAGATCACCGTAGACGGCAGACTTTGTATTCGACCACCCGCCAATAACAACTTCCTTCACGTTCACTGTCAAATCGCGGGGATCATACGCGAGGACTACTCTGGCTTCTGAACATGCACGTACTTGAAACGTAAAGAAGTTGTTCTGCATAAACATCCATGCATTATTGTGACTGTACTGAGATGGAGTAACGAAAGTAAACTGTTCAGCTGCAACAATACATAACCACTCAAGTGAAAACAACGATTACACAAACTGAAAAACTGTACTTTACCACAACAGCAACGTCATATGTAACACACATGAAACCTACATGACAAGATTAACCTGATTCCTAAAATAGGGCATATAAAGCCCATATGGAAAAACTGTCATATCAGTAACATATAGTCTAACCATTGCGTTGCTATTGTAGTCATGACTATAAATAAATAAATACGACTACTATGGATCAATCCAGATCCTTTGCCTACATAGGTCCCTCACTTTGGAACCGACTTCCTCCTTCTGTCCGCACCACCATTCTCTCTGGTAGCGTTATTTCTTCTGTTTCTCACCTTAAATCCTGCTTTTTCTCTCGGGGTCTCGCGCACTGGGAGCGCCTCTGAATGGTCTACACCGCGAGGGGCGCTTTATAAATGTCCATATACAATACAATACAATACAAATTAATTAATTTGATTTTATATTTATTAAAACCTAGCATAATGATTATACATATCAAATAAGAAATAATAGATGAGGATAAGAAAAAATACAGTTGGATTAGAGTTGATACAAAATGCATTAACAACCTGGAACTGTTGTGAACTCCCAGTCGCCATCACTACTCGACCCGGTGGAAAATGCGGCAGCATAAATGGGAAACTGTTCAGGCATCTGACTTGCAGACACGCTAAGCAACGCAGAATCACTGATATACGGTCCACTTCCAACAGAGACTCCTTTTGTCCAGTCAATCCAAAACCATCGTGACTGGGTGCAGTGAAGCAGATTGTTGGTATTTTTTTCCGCAATCAAAGTGCCGCCAACGCCAAAGCGAATTTCAACTTTGGTGTTGCCTTGGCTTCCAATGAGTATCTCGTATACTCCGTAATCGGTGATGCCAAAAAATTTTGTAAGTATGACACTGACATCAGAACATGCACGAACTTTGAACGACAATGATTTCTCTTCGATTGTCGTATGCCAAGCATATTTGTACTGATACACAGCGGGCGTATAGAAGACGGTACTTTTAACTGAAATTTATTGCAAAGATTACATTGTTTAATTATTAAGCGAGTTAGCTTAATGAAACACAGCCGCTACGTTTCTAATTTCGATACAGAACCACGCCGTTTTGCTTTGCAATAACTACAGCAGCAGATATAATTAATTTTCTGTGAGAAAACTGCCTTTGTATAAGTAAGCTCATGAAATTACTTAAAGCCAAGTAATGAAGATTAATGGGAAACTAGCTTATTCACTTCTATTTATCCAAATGAAGCACATGTGAGCAAAGCTGAGCTCCTTTGAGGACACACGATGTGTTCAGAATAACCCAGTCAAGGAAGAAAGGTCAGACAAGTACAGTATTATGCCTTGTCTGCGTAAGTAATGAAACCGAGTTCATGTCCATGGAATTGGTGGCAGGGTACAGGTCAAATTGACTGAACAACAGATAACGAGAGACTCGATAAGCATTACAAGAGCATTTATTTCAAATAGTTTAAGTCATTTTGGAAGTTGAGATAAATCAAACCATTGGTAGTTTGGTGCTGTTGATACTAGGCTTGTTGATGCAAGTGAAATTGGACAATACTCAGACCCATAAGAACATGGATGGGTGATCGCCTATGGAATGGAATCCAGTATGGAATCGCCTACCAATGTCTGTTCGATGCTCAAAATCTATCTCTACCTGGCGTCATTTCAGCTCTGTATCGTTTTGGACTTTTGGGATGAGTAAACGAGTACTATCGCAAGTTAGGAGGTCAGAGATATCCTGCTATTAGGTTAAGCTAATTGTGCCTCAGCTGACCATTCCTGACATATCATACGTCCTATGGACCCGGCCTCCAAAAAGTTCCATTCGAAGCGCATAAACAAGTGTTAGTTTTGCTGAACCCTTTAACTTTAACTGGCGTTAAAATGCAGGAAAGCGTTTAAGGAAACGGAGTTTGTATGCATTTCTTTATGTGGTACGAGATAATCCAAAGAATAGACGTTTAATTAAGATTCAACAGACTGGAAGAAATGATATATTTAACGCATCTTTGTGCATTGTGATAGAATTTAAAAGCTTGGGCTATGTATTCGTGTTTGAAGCCGAAGTAGCAGCACAGACCAAGGCATATTAACAGCATCTGAAAGACTCTAAAATTATGCGTTATAACTCTTTTTTTATATGAAACTTTAGAGGAAAACACAAACCCGTATCCTTTTTGACTTGCCATTCTCCGCCTCCAGCAGACGCAGCCGGAGTCGTAATAGCAATCGCAGCAATCGCAACAGGAGAGGAATCCTGTAAGTCCAGTAGAATGTTAGAGTTTAATTTTCCGGTGCCGACTTTGACTCCTTGTGACCACGTTATCCAGAATTTTCTTAATAGGGTGCAGTCCAATAAAAAAGGTGTGTCTTTCGCTACCTGATTGCCTATGTCGCTTATTTTTATGACGGAGGACACAGCGTTGCTGAGACCAATATCGTAACCGTTCGTTGTTTCCCGCTTTGGAATTTCAGCCAATCGAATCTGCGCATTTTCACAGGTGCGAAGCTGGAATTCAAAGTACTTGCCAACCGGGTAAAACCAATTTCTTCTGTCGCTGACGGTTGAGATTTCGTCAGTGTGCAATGAATATGCTGCTCCTGTTTCAATATTCACAAGGAATACGGTATAGATATTAGTTGCTAAAATTATAGCTTTGTATGGATTTATTTAAACTACAGTGATTGGTAGTTTAAACTTATAGCAATATAGAACATAACACTTATTACACTGAAAATATAATTATTCATCATTACTGAAGCGTCAACCAATTTATTGCCTGGTGCTTTTGTACTGTCTCGTTGCATTACACCAGGCGAAGCGACAGCAGCAGATTTGATAATCATAATAATAAAATAATCATGTGCCATTTCGTCCACCAAAAAGCAATCAACAGCATGCTTAACCTACAATCGTCAGCCAACTAAAGGACAAGCGGGTCAAGTTTAGAATTCTCAAATGTTTTTAAGCCTCAATCTTCGTAATAGCTCCAACAAACTATCAATATTAAGCTATTATGGATATTTTTCAATAGGTTCTTAAATAGCGTTTGCGCGATAATATTATTCATAATCTCAAGTCTTCTACAGCGGCCCAAAAGCGGAGTCGTGAGAACTAGCCTATTCACCGGCGCTTAGTCAAAACAAAACCAATAGGCAAGTAGGGTCAAAATCGGCTCCAAGTCAAGATAAAAAGGGGTTAGTCAGAGGTTAGTAAGACGGCTAATGTAGATGGTGTCTAGAATTGAAACAGGAGGTAAGAGGAGAGGAGGAATCAGGGTAGGATTTGTGTTTCAGTTTTGAGTGAAAGATCTGTGAAGAGATAACAAGAGGATTTGGTGAGTTCCGAGGACGGATCAGATAATTGTCGCAATTCTCACAAATCTGGAGGTAGGATATCACTGTCAACCCAGCAGTGGGGTATTCAAATCCTCGTAAAATGTTATGAGACAAAATATCAGGGACAAAATGGCATGGACAAATATTGACGGTTACCCCAGAGGTTTGGTATGAACTGGCTGCAATTCAAGCATTCCAAACAACATTTCCATCGGCTTCTATCAATGGCTGTTTTCATGTTTGACTTTGGACAATGCACCAAAATGAAGGTTATCTACACGATATCGAGATGAACATTTTCTCAACACGAAACATCTTCTAGCACTAGCCTTTGTCCCACCTGATGTCGTCAGGACCTATGAAAGCTTAACAGAAGAACCCCTATATAGTGACCTTGACTGTATTCTAGATTACATGGATGGCGTTTTGATCGGCCGACAGAGAAGCGGTTGAAGAGGACAACCCAGATACGTAATCGCCATTTGAAATCCCTGTGCTTCAACACTTCCTTCTTAGCAACAATGCCGTCGAAGGTTGGCATAATGCATTCAACAACGTGTTGGATTTTCCGATCGTACTACAATCAAACTTACACGTAAGCTATAACAGGAACAACACTGTACGGAACTCCTGCGTCACCAGCTTGAACTTGGGGTTTAGCCAGTAAAGAAAGAGAAGACATATGTGACGATCAGTGAAGCTCTTCACATTATTGTAACTATAATAATAAAGACCCGATCGCTTATTTTGTTCATGCCTTTTTGGTCTGTGACTTGGGAGACATTGCCAGAGTTTTAAATATCAATGCTGTCTGATCATTTCACTTATAAATCTTACAATGAAAAAAAACAAATAAAGGAATAAAAAATATTAATTTTACGGGCATTTTGTCCGAGACTTTTTTGTCCGTGACATGTTGTTGATGTCTTTATGTCATCATGACAATTTGTCCGTGCCTTTTTGTCCCTGATATTTTGTCAGATGACATTCTGTCAGGCCACCTGTCAATTATGAGATCAGATGATATGGAAGAGGGTTTATCACTTGCTCTAACAAGCCGGAAATACACAAATGAGTAGATAATACATCATACTCATGGCTGCCTCACTAAAGAATTAGTTTAAGGATGGACTTCTTCGTCGTCGTCTTCATCTTCATCCTCTTCTGCTACATAGGCTGCTACAAAATTTGACTAACACATTTCCTTGCATAAAAACCAAAATGTTAAGAATCTTTAGAAACAAATTGACATCAGAAGCTGACCTTCCAAATTTGAGATCTCATATCGTCCGGTTTCTTCCCAACCTGTGCTCATGCCGACTGACAGGATTCTTTCCGGATGATTTGGTTTTGCATGCTCCATTAGTTTATTTGTTCCAACCACTGATCCAGTCCCAACCTCCAGTCGTACATCTTTCCAACGAAACCAGAAATATCTGCAACCATCACCAGTGTAAGAGAAACCACGGTGAACAACAAAATAAAGACTTCAAAATGCTTCTAACACATCACTACATGTTTCGTTTGCTATAAGATATAACTATAAGATATGCTATAAGTTATAACTGCATCTTCTCCTGGCGACTGACTACTCGCGCCTCAGATTCACAATTCAGTGCGACCGTGCGCGCGTTACAAATTTAATTAGTAAATGAATAAATAATAATTATAAGAGTAATAATGGTGTACGGACGGTCGCTCATAGGACTATCGCTCATAGGACTGTCGCTCATAGGCATAGCTGTAGTGGTAAAATTAGAGGTGAGTATACGCTACCGGTTAGTTTCCGAAACAAATTAGAGGTGAGTATACGCTACAGTATTTTGTGAGTATACACTACAGTATTTTAATATAAATAAATATAAATATTTTGTGAGGTGAGTATATACGGTCTCTAGAGGTGAGTATACGCTGTATACCCGCGTATACCCTCAACTACAGCACTGCTCATAGGACGATCGCTCATAGGACGATCGCTCATAGGACTATCGCTCATAGGGACGATCGCTCAAAGGGACTATCGCTCATAGGGACGATCGCTAATAGGGACTATCGCTCATAGGACTATCGCTCATATGACCATAGAAAAGTACAGTAATCGATAATACACTGAGACCATAGTTTATGGATCCATTTAATGCGATCGTAAATGCAAATTATACATAAATACTTTAGAAGATTGTTCAATACGCTCAGAAAGAAAACCATTACGCTAAGAGAGCGAACCACTTAAATACGTAAGAATGTCAGTGTTATCGTAAAATAGGACGCGAGTAATAAACTTCCAATTAACTAGCAATAATTAAATAAACTTCCAATTAGCTAGCAATTAGCTTCCAATTAGCTAGCAATTATTAAATAAACTTCCAATTATAAAACTTATCAAATGTTCCAAATGACTTTACAAATATTTATGAAATGACCCTACGTTGGTGTGCCTATACTTCAAAGCTATCTACTAGGTAATAGGAAGTTAATTGCTCGCGTCCCTACCTTAATGTTTATATGTATGTATGGTCCGTATGAGCGATAGTCCTATGAGCTATCGTCCCTATGAGCGATAGTCCCTATGAGCAATCGTCCCAATGAGCGATAGTCCTATGAGCGACCGTCCTATGAGCGACCGTCCTATGAGCGATCGTCCTAGAACCAGTAAAATTAGAAATCATCGTTGATATTTTTCGACTGCTGTTTGTATAGTAGACCTAAGCTTAAAATTCATTAAGCATCCTTTAATTAAGAGCTTCCAGTAAGTAGGCCCTTAGATTGTTTTTGAAACAAGCGTTAAACCAATTAGTTAAATTGACCACATGCCTTTTAGTCCTAAAAAACTGAAAATAAACTGGAACGACACCTAACTCGATTAGGTTACTAAAATGCATCAATATACTCCTGTGCGATGTACAAATGGATTCCAAATGAATAATAGGCCTATTTACTGAAATATAGGATCGTTCTTTATTCGCGAAATATTATGTTAGCAATAATTACTTGAATTCGTTGCAGTTCATGATTCCCGGAGTTTCAACGGAAACCACATTCGCTCCGTAAGGTCCTTCACGGATGACGGATTTCGTATTGTTAAGAATACCAAATGCAACTTCATATGTATTGTCACCCATACCGAAAGTTTCGCTAAGCAAGATATGAGCATCACGACATCCCTTGATGTGCAGGACGATGTTATCCACATAATACGTTGTTACCCAGACTTGGTAATAGGAATAGTCCTTAATTGTTGAAACGTTAAAAATTCGACCTAAAACAAACATCAGAAAAATATACATTACACTTAAATAAACACGTAGGTACGATTGACGTCTACTGTAAACCATGTAAATATGATCGCGATAATTCTCAAAAGAATTCTACGACTCACCGTAATCTCTAAGCATTGTCCAGTTGACTGCCTTGTCATCCTTAGACGCCAATGAGAAGGCGTTAATCGCATATGGTTGCTCATCTTTCCACTGAAACTTTATATTTTGTCCAACCGTTGATCCTGATCCGACCATGATCTCGCCTTGATCCCATTTCACCCACATAGGCTGCGAACCTGTGCATGGCAAAATGTTTGCTGTGTCAAATTCCAGGCTCTGTTCGCTCGGCGGCATCTTGTGAATAGACGACTTTGTGTTGCTCGATGTTCCGATGGAAATCTGATAGGCTGTATTGTCGAAGACTCCAGGAATATGAGTCAAGTACACGTGAGCTTCCTTGCATGCATCCAGATTCACGACAAAGTATTTCCGCTGAGTAGTTACGACAACGTGATCCGGCGTCTGTGTTGCGTCTGTGTACACCATCACGGTATCGTCTGAAAATGAAAATCGAGCAACTTTCTGTATTCTCAGTAGTTTCATATTAGTTTTACATAATGCCTGAATTAAAAACATGCACCTTAAATCGTATTCATTAACTCCAAATTTCTAAATCACGCTTTCTAAAGCTAACCGCAGGGCACCAACTTATTCACGAGCGCTGCGTCGTATCCGAGATGTCCAGACATGAATATCCAGTGGAGAGGTCCGAGTCCGGTTGCCAGAGAGACCAGAGCGATGAGGCAGAGCGGATCCTAAGGCGGATTTCGTTGAGGACGATAAAGCTGCGAAGGCAGATGATCGGATGGATCAGGTAGGAATTCTTGAAGTGGTGAAACCTCAATTTGGAATGGAAAGTGGGTGATAAGTAGGGGTGCCTGAGGCATGAGACGACTGGTGAGTGGCGGTAGTGGTGGAGGAACTGAGAACATGCGGAATTCAGAGGGAAGTTCGTTCCAGAGTTGAAGTGGTGTGGGATATGGATCGGTTGAGGAAGTTGAATTGAGTAGTGAATGGGGGATGGGAGAGAGTGAGATAGAGGATAGGGTACAGCAGGGTTACAGGATGGTGAAAAGTTTGCGAAAGTACTGTGGCTGGGACTATTGTAGGGAGCTGCAGGTTGTGATAGAACTTTGAAGTGGATGCATTCAGGGCTATTTAAGCCAGTGGAGTGATTTAAAGACGGGAGTGATATGATGATGCTTGGGTGTCCTGGTGACAGCTCGTGAGATTGAGTTTTGGATGAGTTGTAGACGCTGAAATTTGGTGGATTCGAGGTTGAGGAAAAGGGAATTACAGCAATCAACCCTTGAGTGAACAATAGAGGTAGCAATAGTAGAAACAGTGTTAAATTCAAGCAGGGTCGAATACGGCGGAGGTCACGAATATGCACGAAGTAGGTGCGCGAGAGGTTGGATCTAGTTCATTGTTTGTCTGGTAGAGCACTGAGGAGGTGTGAAACTTCTGATTCCGAGGCCGCAAGAAGAGATAGGAGAGAAGATTGAGAGGTAGGAGGAGTGGGATTGATATGAGAGAAAGATGCAAATGGTTAGTGTGAATCGAGTATAGGGATTTTAAGGAGAAGCGAAGGCATGATTTATCCGAGATGAATAAGCAAAGGGTTTCGGCGATAGAGGGATAGGGTAGGGAGCTTAGTTGTGGAGAGGGAGCCTTACAGTGGAGAAGAGGGTTAACAGATTTCCAGCGACGTCTTGGAGTAGAAGAGCTGGAGTTGAAAAGTGACGATTGATACTTTTTCTTAGCGGCAGCAATAAGTTAGTGGCATTTGTTGGTGACAGATTTGAGAGTATCAAGGGCTTATGCCTTGGCTGTGGGGTCACTTGTGTGTTCAAGGCATCTGCGAAAGGCTTCGAATGGCTGAAAATGAGTGAACCAATGGTCATTGTGTGTGTACTCTGCTTAGTGATGAGCGGTGCACGAGTATCCAGGAGACTGTAAAGCGTTCAATTGTGGCAAGAAAGGAGGTCGGGGAGGGGGAGGGTAAAGAACCAACTGGGAGTTGAAGATATCTTGCAAAAAGGCCTTCTCGTCAATGGAATCAATGCGACGGAAAGAAAGGAAAGGAGGAAAGGGCGGCCGAGGAAAAGGCTAAATTTACATACCACCGATGATTAAACTGTGATGTTGAGAAAAGGGGAGACAATTTAGGTGATGAGTGAAATTGAGGAGGTGATAATAAGGTAAAGGGTGTGGTTTTTGATGTGAGTCGGGAAGTTGATATGCTAAACGAGGTTGACCGAGGTGAGGTTCAGATAGTCCAATGGTAGGGGATTAGACGGGTTGTCAAAGTGGAAGTTGAAGTCGCCAGTGAGTGAACTCGTTGGAAGTAGTGGAAGCAAGTGATAGAAGCGAGGAAAATTCGTCAAGAAGAACAGATGGTATGGAGGAATTGGAAGATGATGTAGGACGAAACAGTCAGTATGTCAGAGGCGAGTCGGTGAGTGATAGAGGCGCATTCAAAGGATATAAAGTTATGGCTGGAGAAGTTGACGACGACGGTCGGTTGACGAACATACGAATGCGATGCTGCCGCCATGGGTTTTGAAGACGAGGACGAGGACGGCTTTAATGACTCGAGTTGCTTTAATTTATCCTCAAACATTTTATAACAAGCACTCATTTTCTTTTAAACAATTCCATAATCATTAGATTAGATTGTCTACAAAAGAGCAAAGGAGCAAAAGTAGATTGTTGCAACGATTGGTCGATGTGCAATCGCCGAAATTCCGACGACCCTTGTCTTAGATACAAATGCGTAATTAAATCACTCATTGTGATCAATCATACGCTACAGCCATCTCACAAATGTTCGAATTATTAGTTACAGGTAACAGATGCATTTTTAATTTACCTGAACCTGGAGGCTGGACTGAAGGAGGAATTGTTGCAACCGTTGATACACCAGAGCCCGTGGTTGTCGACGTTCCTTCATTAAACACAAGACTTTTTCAAAAAAACTGATAACTAACTCAACTAAAATATGGGTTTATAATAAAGCACTGCAATCATAGGCCAAAATTTGTAGTAAAACTAATCTGTAATTTAATATTTACTTAGAAAGTAAGCCTTATTGAAGAGGTTTAAACATGTGTATCCACAACGCATTATGTAATGAAGTTTGAACTCGACCGTTTAGAATAGTTGTCATGAAGAGCTGTTGTGATGAATCATTAATATGCTTTTGTTTAAACCATATTCTATGAGATTTCTATTTCGTAATTATTCTCATTCATCACTCAATGGAAAGGCAACTGTGTCTCAGCCTCGCCAGTTTGACCACATGTAGCCTATTTAGGGCCTATATTCCGATACGGGTCGTATCTAATGCCCGTGGAAACGATAGCATGGAGCCCCTTATCGTAGCAATTATGTAAAACCTTGAGGGCTAAAATGCATATCTATCATTCTTGCCTTTCGAAGCCATCCGCACCCCTCCGAATGAATGGCTATTTCTCCCTTATTCAACCAGGCAGCCGTCTACTACTTAATACTCAAATGACAACGTGTCTACTTAAAAATCACTTAACTGTTTACTCGTCAATTAACTTCGACTGTAATAGCATGTGACGCTTCAAGTACAAACAAGTGTGCATTGACTGCGCGTTTTATAGAAGTATCATGGTGGCTGATGGTTTCATAGCTCGATTTATAACAAGCAGTGAATAGGTTTGAGCTTCATCGGCTAGTGGTGCCATATAAGTTGAAGAAAATAAATTGAAAACCGGCGGAGGTTTCGATGACAACTTTAGTAAAAGATTGAAAAATTGGTGAAAAACTCAGTCATTGGTAACATAAACATCGCATTCTGCGAAGAGCAAGGCAGAAAGTTTAATAAACTAAAACAAGTTTTCAACAATATAAATTCCTAATAATATTAATGTATATACTATATCTCAACTTTAAACTCTTCTTCTATGGATCCAGGGTCTTTAAAACGGTCTCATTAATTAGCAAATGTGTCTAAATTTCTTTGAGAAAACTACTTCGACCCGTACCTACTACATTCGGTTGTTCGAATTCCCATTCGCCGAAGCTGCCGGCGCCAGAAGCGACAGCAACTGAATGTACGTGCTTCCTGTACGTTGGTTGCGGATCAATGAAACTTAGTAGTCTGCTTTGGCCAACGACGTCGCCAGACCCGAAGTTCACAGTTCCATTGACCCAACTGATCCAGAACGATCGAAACACACTAGGATCCAGAATTCCAGGAGTGTCGACTTGAATAACCAGATCGCCCATAGGAGATTTGCTCTTCAGAATAGACAACATGTTCCCTTGAGCTCCTATTGTAATTTCATATGAAGGCGCGTTGAGGTTGCTCGGAACGCTTAACAGAGCAAGAATGGCATCACTGGAAGACTTGGCTTTGAACTTAATTTCCTGAACGTCAATCGTCGACTTGTGAAGTGTCCAGAAGCCCTGGGGAGTCGTTGAATTTACTCTGACTAAACTGACTGCAATTGAAAACAACGTCAACTGATATAATTATATTTTTAACGTCAACAAAGAACTGCGATACCAATGCACAGCACTATGTGATAAATTGCACCGTGATAATTTTAAAGAAAATAAACTTGAAAATAAACAACCATAACTGTTAAGTCCAACGTTTCTTACATCATTTAGCAAATACCAAATCACTAGACCTGACTTTGACTTGCATGAAGTGAAAGAAGAATACTTAAAGCAATGCGAAGATTTGGTTCTCTGTAAGTAAGTAGGCATATATATTTGTTTTAAAAAGAAATCCTAAACCCGTCGGCTGAAACCCAGGCAATATTTACCAAAAAAATCAGAAAACTATAAAATGTGACGGTACGACATAAAAACTATACGAATAGTGTACACGTAGCAGAAATATCTGTCATCATAATGTTTGCCTAACGTATTCACACTCTTGTGTGTGTCTGTGTATTTGATTTAAGGATATCAAAGATGATAACCTCCGAGGTTACGCATAGTTCTACAATGCCAGCTAGGTTGATTTCAGATGCGTCCAAAATTCGGTATCCGGACATTTCCCCCGGGACATTTCCCCCGGACAATTCCCCCGGCATTCCCCCCCGAACAATTCCCCCGTAGGACAATTCCCCGGACTTTTCCCCCCGTTGGGACAGTATAGTGGGTCTTGGACAATAGCTATCTATCTATCTATCTATCTATCTATCTATCTATCTATCTATCTATCTATCTATCTATCTATGTAACTAACTTTCTACCTACCTACCTACCTACCTACCTACCTACCTACCTACCTACCTACCTACCTATCTATCCATCCTTATATCTATCTATCTGTCTATCTGTCTGTCTGTCTATTTATCTTTCTATCTATCTATCTATCTGTCTATCGGTCTGTCAGTCAGTCAGTCTGTCTATCTATCTATCTATCTATCTATCTATCTATCTATCTATCTATCTATCTATCTATCTATCTATCTATCATCTATCTATCTATCTATCTATCTATCTATCTATCTATCTATCTATCTATCTATCTATCTATCTATCTATCTATATCTATCTATCTATGTAACTAACTTTCTACCTACCTACCTACCTACCTACCTACCTACCTACCTACCTACCTACCTACCTACCTACCTACCTACCTATCTATCCATCCTTATATCTATCTATCTGTCTATCTGTCTGTCTGTCTATTTATCTTTCTATCTATCTATCTATCTGTCTGTCTGTCTGTCTGTCTGTCTGTCTGTCTGTCTATCTATCTATCTATCTATCTATCGATCCATCTATCCGTCCATCTATCTATCTGTCTGTCTGTCTAGCTATCTGTCTAGCTATCTGTCTAGCTATCTGTCTAGCTATCTGTCTATCTATCTATCTATCTATCTATCTATCTATCTATCTATCTATCTATCTATCTATCTATACATCTATATATCTATCTATCTATCTATCTATCTATCTACCTATCTATCTATTTATCTATCTGTCTAAATGGATGGATGGATAAATGGATGGATAGATAGATGGATGGATGAATGCATGGATGGATGGATAGATAGACCCGTCGGCTGAAACCAAGATAGATAGATAGATAGACAGACAGACAGACAGACAGACAGATAGATTGATAGATAGATAGATATTGTCCAAGACCAACCACACTGTCTCAACGGGGGGAAAAGTCCGGGGAATTATCCAACGGGGGGCAATTGTCCGGGGGAAATGACGGGGGAATTGTCCGGGGGGGAAATGTCCTAAACCCCATAAATTCGACCTAGGGTCAAAGATGAGCTCGGCCAACGTGCTATATGCCTATCTAGAAATTAACTATTTTCAAGAGCAAATATTGATTACCTACATTCAGTCTGTAGAAATTGATATTCCCCAGGAGCTGAGTACCAACTCGTCGTTGAAGCTACACTGATATCTGGCATTTCAGGGTCATCGAGTCTCATCAAAACATGTGAATCCACCGGACCAGAGCCAACTTCAAGAGTCTTGTTTTGCCATCGAACCCAAAACGGAAGGAAAATGTCGCAGTTCATGATGTTGGGCGTGCTCGCTTCGACGACGTTCGATCCCTGAGACCCACGTCTAATGGCAGATATTGAGTTATCAGATCCTCCGATCACAATCTCATAGGCGTTAGTGCTCAGGTCTTGGACTGCACTGGAAAGCAGTATGTGTGCATCGTTGCATGACTTGACTTTGAATGTTATATAGTTGTACATCGGCCATAGCCAGGTGTAGTTGTAACCGTAGTTGGCCTGCGTAAAGATGGAGTAGGTGTCACCTAAATCAATAGCATGTCAACAATTTCATTTTCTGTCAATATTTGCATTGACACGAAATCAACTAATAAAGAAAGCTACCTTGATATACCTTAACACGTTTGCAGCATGTAATTATCAGCAGTAGATAAGCACGTAAACTTTTTATTAATGTAAGACAAAAAGCAGAAGGTTTGCTTAAAACATCAAGCAGAAAACGCCAGAAGACCAAACAAGGTATAAACGTCTATAGCAGCTATTGTGAGCATTAGTGACGCTCGATTCATGAGTGGATTCCCTCAACTTTGACCATAGAGGGTTGTGTGTGAAGTTCTGTATATACTAGGGCACTAGGCTAACTTTATGCATTTACGAAAGTAAAAATATTTAAAAGTACAGAAAAATAGTGAAACACAAATACCTTGGAGAAATGAGAAATCCCAAAATCCAGTGGCTCCATCCCAGGTTGAGATGGTGAGACCCTTGAACAACCTTTTCTCGTTATCGACCCAATCTAGGAACGCCGAATTTCCAATGACCGCTCCCTTGCCGACTGTTATCCTCCCATCCGATTCCCATTTCACCCAGAAAGCTCTGTAGTTGTTGCAGTCCATGATGTTGGGGGTATCTATTTTCTGTTTCTCGACATGCGTTGCATAATCCCGAATGAAGCTGTTATTGTTTCCGTTGCCTCCGATGATGATCTCATAGGTACGAGTGTGAACGTTGTTGAAAATTTCTGACAACGCAACATGTGCATCTCTGCAAGCTTGGACACGAAAGACGATGGAGTTCTGGTTCGTGATAGACTTGGACAACTGATTGTAGTTGTGTTCAGGCAGTGTCGTAACTCTCAGAGAAGACACTGTAACATAATCAAGCTGGTAATCCTAAATACCTAGTACATCCAACACGATATGGAGATTGAATAAATAAAGTAGATTGAGTTTTTACAGTACGAACAACGCAAGTTTTCCATCCTATGAGTATGAGCACAGCTTTATATAAGCAGTTTCGCAGACTATGAAGTCTGCCTATAGTTTTAGTATGCATCAAATTAAAAATTATTCCGTCCAATAGTTTCTTATTTAAACTTGCCACAAAACCCAATTTTATTTTTACCCTACCAATATGGAAATGCTGGCAGAGCTGTTGTAACGAACTGATTGGTGATGCTTTATAGGTCTTTGGGGCAAACCTGTATACATAGTCATTCTTGAGCGCACTTAAGTAAATCACTAGTCAACACACACAGTTTCAAACGCGATATCAGATTATTACTATCCAATTTGGATAATCTGGAAACGTCTATAGCTCTGTCATTGTAAATGCTCATTGCATCCAACGATGGTCGCTTCTAAAGAAAGGCGCATCCAAAATTCTTACCCACGTAGCCCCTCTTCCGGGCTCATGCAGAGTCCTTTCAATTTATTTCACCGAACCACAGTCAAGACCCGTAAGGACTCTGCATGAGCCCGGAAGAGGGGCTACGTGGGTAAGAATTCGAAACAGATGTGATTTCAGTCCTCACCTAAACAATATCACAAAACCAGCAAGCCATCGACAGCGAATGCCAAAATGAAGGACCGACTAGAACCAGACTTGTTGTCCTCGAGACCGAGGTCTTGGTCTCGAGTGCACTCGAGTTCGTTTTTAAAAGTCTTGGTCTTGGTCTTGAGACCAAAAGTCTTGGTCTTGAGGTTCAAGGTCTTGGTCTTGAGGTTCAAAGTCTTGGTCTTGGTCTCGCAAGACCAAGTCCAAGACCGGCTGTCAATTTGAACAGTCATTTAACAAAACTCAAGAATTTAAAAATGTATCAAGCCTGTTTGCATCGTAGCCTACGACAAATACCTGCGGACGGATGCAAGTCTTGTTGGTCAGCAAAAACCCAACGGCAGCAGCAACTAAGTTATGCTGTATCTGGAAGCCCTGCCGAAACGTTTTCTGCAGCCAGAAGGTCTGATAAACCATGGCAGGATTTCAAAAAGGCTCACGATTTGTACATTTACATCCAGGGCTTGAAAAGCTACTGTGGTGTGCCAGCGACTTCAGCACCTATGGAAAGTATTTTTTCACATGGCGGAATTTTTATGAGGCCCCACAAGGCAAGTCTTGGTCAGAAAATTCTGAGCGAATTGATTTTTATAAAATGCAGAAGGCATTTGGAATACATTTTGCATGAAGGACTTTTATAAATACGAATTCGGAATTCTCTGCACTCTGCATTTAAAGTTAATTTGCCTGAATAAAATTTAAAAAACACGTTTTCATTAAAATAGCGAGTAGTCCGACGTGACAATTTTTTTGTAAGGAAAAGAAGTCTTGGGCTGAATGTGATTTTTTGGGTCTCGGTCTCGGTCTTGGTCTTGAGGTTCAAAGTCATGGTCTTGGTCTTGGTCTTGAGGTTCAAAGTCTTGGTCTAGGTCTCGAGGTTCAAGGTCTTGGTCTTTGTCTCGAGGTTCAAAGTCTTGGTCTTGAGGTTTAAGGTCTTGACAACAAGACTGGTATTGACGACTGTTAGATCTATCTGTACAGTTGCATCATGATTTATTAAGGTCGACGACAACGACGATGATCTATGATCAACGTGAAAAGAATAGAATTCCGAAATCACATATCAAATATTAGAAATTTACAAAACCCAAAATTAGATAACCAATGTACAACAGATCGATAACATTAATTGGTTTGAAATTGCGAGCAGAAAACGTGTGTGCATATACGGTGTTGTTTATTATTACCGTCACTTTCGTAGACTATCCAATCGCCTTGACTTCCCCACCCAGTCGTCGTACTCAGAGCCGTAATAGACACATTCTGCGAACCCGTCAGCTGATAGGACATAATTCTGAAATATTACGCAGACGAATCCGATGACGAAGTTATTGCTTCGGATTTATGTCCAAAGAAAAAGACAAATTTAGACTAAACGTGAATCTTAGGAAACGAGTACACGAAACTACGGATTTATTGTAACTAAAAACGAAAATTCTTTCAACCGTAATTTGCTAGTTTTGCCCAGCATCAAATGGTTGTAAAATAGTGTTACTAAATAGATTAATTAGCGTTCTCGTTATTCAATAGATGCCTTTTGAACTGACAAAACGTTTCAAGACTGAAAACGTTTGTGGAAGAGTGGTCTCAAAATCAACGAGTACCATTACCTTTCGCCTAGGCAGTGGCGGCGATCTTGTCTGAGAGGTGGGGGGGCAAAGTCGGCCACGATCTCGTCGACGACCTTTTTTAAAAATCTTGTTACAAATTTTTCCCAGTGGTTAATTTTTTTCGTCCGTAGACTTTTTCCTGGATCTCATCTTCAAAAAATCCAAAATTTTTTTTTAAATCTCATCTTCCAAAAACTTGACTTTTTTTAGTCCTCCACCTACTTTCGTGACTCTTTTCCATGCCTTCAAAATAACTCACGACTTTTGTTTAGCTATTCGTCTCCACAGAATTTTTTTGCCTTTTTTCCTTCTCTTCCTTTTTCCTTCTCTTACACAATTTCATAATTTCATTACTTTTTTCTTCAAATTTTGGGGGACACTTCTGCTCAAAACAACTTTTCTGGTCAAAAAGGCACGCAAAACTCATTTTCGCCCTCACACACAATTGCATTTCTTGACCTTTTTTGATGTATCTTCAAAATTTGGGGGGTCCGATGTATGGCGTGACCCCCCCCCCCCACTCTTAAAGGTGGGGGTCTTGTCCCCCTCGACCCACCCTACATCGCCGCCTATGCGCCTAGGATGGGCTAGGTACGTCTTTGAATAGATATTTGAATGAGCTCTATGTAAATGCTCTGAATTAATTAATGAGTGAATGAATGAACGAACGATTTAATGAAGTCAGAGTAAGAAAATGGGTCCTGCCTATGCATATAACAGAAAACAAGAAATGGTTTTGCCCTGTAATAATCATATCATTATCTAAATATCTTAGGTTATTAGTGTATTATAAAAGGACAATGCATTCATTACCTGTGAGTGTCTACATTGCCTTTGCCGACTTCAATTAGACCTCCACGCCATCTGATCCAAAATGGTCTGTATTCTAAGCAGTTGAGAATTCCAA
Source organism: Allolobophora icterica (assembly GCA_963556255.1). Lineage (NCBI taxonomy): Eukaryota > Metazoa > Annelida > Clitellata > Crassiclitellata > Lumbricidae > Allolobophora > Allolobophora icterica. Next base: position 38,421,750 of record OY744605.1, read on the forward strand.
ACTCGTCGTGGAAACTAAGCATCGGTCCCTGGCACAGACACAAAACACACACCTGCACCCACAGAAATAGCGACGCTTTACCTTCAAACATTTCCACTTGTTAAAGAAAACTGCAAAGCTGGAGAAATGTTTCCTCGCTTAGTTAAAATAATTCTTGATCGTCATCAACCGAGAGCTTCTCTCCAGTGCGTTGCCATTTCCATGACTCTTTGCCAATCGTCTCGATTCTGAGCTCGTCTCCAGGGTGTGTGTATAGCTTGAATTTCAGTGGGCATAGATCCGCCTCTAAAGTTCGGCCGATGTGACTCTTGTCTACCGACTGGTCTCCAACTCTTCGGAGGCCAGTAATCAAGGCTCGAAGCACCCTAGCATGATCATGCCTGCTATCACATCCTGCAAAGTGCGCAAACGTCCGGAGTCTTCCAGTTTCGATGATCTCTGAGACTGGAGTCTGTTGCGAGCGTCTGAAAAACTTCTGCGTTGGTGACGTTAGCTCTATATGGAAGTTGCAGGGTTCTACTCAGACACCCCTGTTGGAAGGCGTCTTGTCTAGGGCCACTGTCAGCGTCCAATTCTCAGCCCCATAATGAAGCACATGTAGTATGTAACATGTAGACAGTTGAATATAGGTGTCTAGTCGAATGTTTGCATTCCAAATTCGCGACTGAGATCGTTGATACAGGCGCCGGTAATTGCAGCTAGACGTTAGCCTTCTGGTTTCAACGTTCGACCCAGGTCAAGTGAGCCCTCCATACCAGTTCCACCATGTATCCTCAAACCGGAATAGGAGGAGGTTCCACCGTAGTCTGGATCTTGGTTTTGACCCACTTAATCTATATTCCAAACTGGTGTGCTTTCCAGTGTATTGTCACTAGCGGAGACAGGACTAGGGTGCCACAATTTTTGCAAGGAGAGCCACATAGTCGGTGTAGTCCAGATCTGAAAACATCTCCAATCCAATATTCGCACCCGCAAGTTCTTCGGCGACAGTATGCTTCGTAATGTTGTCCATTGACGAAAGAAATAGGTCTGCAATAAGTTTTCAGCCCTCTTCTATTCCGCTTTCCACGCTAAACCAATAAGAAGTTACACCGTCAACACGTACAGCGCACACTGTGTTGGTGTAGAGCTCTCCCATAAGATCCACAATCTTCCCGAAGAACCCAAGAGAGTGAAGCAATTCCAAGAGAGCGCTGCGGTCCAGAGAATAAAAAGCCGGCTTCAGGTCTGCATAACAATCCACAATGGCTGTGGTATTCGCTTCTTGGTCGAATCAGGCTAATCAGTGTGAAAATGTCCCCACAGTGGTTCTATTACGAGTAAATCCGACCTGTCTATACGTCTGAATTGTAACAGACGATCTTTGATCCTCGCTGCGCAGGCCGTTCCTGGCACGGTAAGTAGGCTAATCCCTCGGGAGTTCTTGCAGCCCAAACGGCTTCCTTTACTTTGTGAAACGGAAGGAGGATGCCTTGGTTCAGTCAGTAGGCGCGGATATATGTATCATAATATGATACATATATTATATTATATTATAATATAATAAATTGGCACTTTCTATAATTTCAAGTCGACTGTAGAATCCATCAAATCACCATACTGCTGGAATATGATTATCGTTGACGACTATGACGACGATAAAGACCATATCATGACAATCATGCACAGACGCGGAAATTTTGAAATTGCATCTCAACTATTAGCAATTTAGGAAAACTTAAAAATACTTTGTAATACTATTAAAAACAATAATAACAATAATAGTTGGAAGAATGGATGTCCACCCAACCAAATGAACATTGGTGCCGAAATGGCGCGTAGAAAACGATTAGACTGCCGCTTAAAAGTTATTTAGTGTCCCATGTGTAATGTACTCAAAAATTCAGTAAATTCATAAAGACTCACAAAAGATTTGCAAGAGGGAAGCATTCTATTATCGCAGGGGGAACCTAACTGGATGGAGTAAGCATATACATCAATATGTCGGACCTACGTCAATAAATAAATACAGCTTACAATGGCAGAGATATCGTATCGCAGCAGGCAATACCAACTGTTAATAAATACAGTTATCACCTAACATGTTACAAGGATAACAAAATGCCTGAGAAGAAACGCCTACTGATTTCCCATCTCTGATTTCCGATCTGGAGTTTACATATCCTCCGATGACGATTTCGAAGAGTTTGTCCTCTGAGCTTCCAGGCACCGACTGCAGGGCGATGTGGGCGTCATTACAGGCCTTCACGACAAATATCAGGACGTCCTGCCACGTGGTGATCGCGTTGTAACTGTACTTGTGGTTGGTACCGTCGTCTGGCGTATGCAGCTCGTATACGTCCCCTTAACAGACAGGGGCGATAAGTTAGCGCTACTGTTAGGTACTAGGATGACGCAATATATATACATGTATATATATACAGATATATATATATATAATGCTAAGACACGTGTAGGCCTACCCATGGCCCTAGTGCACTTGGTTCAGTAGTAGAAGATGATCGGTCATTGGTTCATTCAGAAAGGTCTATAGTTAGGATAGGTCCCTCAATTGATCAATTTAGTAGTCAATTTCATGAACAGCAATTTTTTCTCCTTGGTCACGGAAAGGGACAGGGACACGAAATGGAACGGAAGAGGTAGGGACAGATTTGGGAGAAGATCTGAGGAAGCAGATGACGGGAGGGAAAAGGCAATGAAAGCTTTAGGAGAGGGAGAGGATAGCGGAAAGTGGAAAGGAGGGGAGAGAAGGGAGGTGGAGAGAAAGAACTGGAAAGCAACAGGGATTTTCTCCAAAAGGAACATCTAAACTACATAGAGTGCAGATGCTTTGTGCTGAATGGACTGGCAATAGTAGTAACAGCAATAGTACTGTAAGTAGTAGCAGAAGCAGCAGAAGTAGTAGATGTAGCAGCAGTAGCAGTATATTAATTATTAGTAGTAGTATTAGTAGTAGTACTAGCAGTAGTAGTAGTAGCAGTAACAATAATAATAATATTATTATTATTATTAGTAGTAGTGTAGTAGTAGTAGTAGTAGTAGTAGTAGTAGTAGTAGTAGTAGTAGTAGTAGTAGCAGCAGCAGCAGCAGCAGCAGCAGCAGCAGCAGCAGCAGCAGTAGTAGTAGTAGTAATTATTGTTCCTATGAGACCATTTTTGTCTTGATCTAGTCAATCCAGAAACCTTCATTTTCTGGGGCGAGGTATTTATATGATCCCTCAGGTTTAAACCTCAGGGATCATACTTACATAGAACTAGAAAAATAATAATTAGTCAGGATTCTCAAGGGTAAATGCATGTCACTGTACAATTCTTGTTTCAGATACAGAAGTCTGTATAGCATTATAAAGTGCTCACCAGATACGCCCGCGAAACTCCAGACTCCTTTAACACCAACTGGCGTTCTCACTGAGAGTGAGTTAAGAGCATGACCCGGAGATTCTTTATGATACAACACTCTGTTTTGTCCAGGAATGCTTCCCCTGCCGAACGACACAGAACCAATCGTCCAGCTAATCCAGAAGAAGTGACGCAGCTGACAATTAAGTATGCCCGGAGTAACCGCCAATGCCAAAACCGCACCGTCTTCGCTTCTCCTTAGGAACGTCTCAGTGTTCTCCGTGATTCCTATGAGCACCTCATAAGACCGATATTTGAATATGCCAGGAATCAGCGACAGGATGACATGCGCGTCTTTGCAGGCGGTCACGCCGAACGTTGCTTCAGACTTGTCTTTCAACGACAGCAGGAAGGATCCGTATCTATCCTCTTGTTCTGCGGTCACTTGTTCAAGAGACGACACTGGCAGCCAACCCAAACACAAGCACTCTCAAATCTTTCATACACAAAATCAAAATTTACTACTCTATCATAAACTCTTGATCGAAATCTGTTGGCTGGGATCTGTTTGCGTGTGGCAACTCGTTAAATACAGGGAGTTTTTAACTCAACTGAGCAGTATTTATAAAATGATTAACCTTATTCATTTTCTGCAGCTAGGCAAGCGTTTTGTAAGGTATTAAAAAGTAGCTAAAAATGCTGAATGTATAAATATATATAAACATTTAGATTTACATACACATACGCCTACATCCTATATAATAATTTCCTAGATCTGTGTGTCGACCAATTCACTAACTCGTGCTTAGGCGCAGAGGGCGGAGCCTATATTGTGTGCGGCTCTAGGCATGTTTTGATTGGATGAGGGTTTGACCCTTAGCCTATCTGACTGACAGACACACATAGATATACATACATGCACAATGCTCATATACACATACATACAAGCAGCACTGTGGGCGCAACATAATGTGTGCCAATCTGGGCAGGTTTATTTGATTGGCTGAAATTCTAAGCCATGACCTATTTGATTGACAGTAACACATAAAGGCATACAAGTATATATTTTTATATACACAGTATGTACACATGTCTTTAAATATCGTATTATTCAGTTTGCCAGCTCTGTGTGTCGACAAACGCTCTTTAATATTTGGAATGCACACGGCCGCTGCGCTGTCGACTCTATGGAATGTGTCTGACAGGCCGCTGGCCGACCCGCCGGCCAAGCCTGGCCCAAAATTGGATAGGCCCACGAACACTGGGCACTAAGCAGATAGACGTACAGATGCACAGCCAGCCAGCCAGACAGACAGACATGCCGGTCTAATACATTCTGTATTCTCAGTCTCAGCTTCATGGTCACTGCATCATTCTGACTAACTGCTCGTCTGACTAACTCCTGGCTGTCTGACCACTGCTTCTTCTACCTTTCTTAAACCAAGCCATTCGAAGGCCTGTAGTAAAGATATATCGTAATTGCTTCGTCAAACTGTAGAACCTACACCGCGGATCACTAGATTGACATTAGCTAGGTTACTGGAATGTCGGCCTTATTCGTCAAACCTTACCCAAATCTACTAACCAATGAAAAACTCTTCCCGACGTGGATGGATCACTTTTACAGCCGCTTCTGGAATGTACATTTGTGTTATCATCTATTATTCTCGAATTATCTTCCGTCGAGTGATCTAAAATTCTCGATGTAGCTTATCTTTGAAGATCCGGCGCCGAATTGGAATTCTCTAAACACCTCCAGTGTAGGCCTATTATTCATGTTGAGATTGTCATCACATCTTACTCTATTTCGATCTCCTAGCTTCTTAGGCGCCTCAGTGTCTTGTCACTTATCTGGGTTCTATAATTACCGTACCTTACATACCTAAAATGAAATATCTGATAGAGCGATGCAGAGCTGATATTGTTTTATTTTCAATAACAGTCACATTAATCAAACCATTGCCATTGTGTTTGTAAATTTAATAACTTCTATAACACCGGCATCGTTAATATTAAATGCACAATAATAATTGCAGGCCACATGATGATGATGATGATGATGATGATGATGAAGATGATGATGATGATCATAATAATAATAATAATAATAATAATAATAATAATAATAATAATAATAATAATAATAATAATAATAATAATAATAATAATAATAATAATAATAATAATAAAAGAGAATAATAGATAATAATAATAATAATAATAATAATAATAATAATAATAATAATAATAATAATAATAATAATAATAATAATAATAATAATAAGAAGAAGAAGAAGAAGAATAAGGATAAGAATAAGAATAATAATAATGAGAATGTTGATGATGATGATGATGATAGTGATCACACTGATGACAATACTCGGTAATCGTTAGGAATCTTAAAGTCTTCCTCCAATAAAACAATAATGGGCAAAACGAGGGGTTTGAAAAGTGGAGGTACGGTACCGTCCAGTCCAAAACGTTGGGGATACGGGTAACCCTCGTAACCTCCCCCAAATTACGCTTATGTTTCTGTCAACAAGCGCCAGCACGTGGGCCGCCCTAGGATTGACATATGAACATTGAAGTAACCGACATTTATCGTTTGAACTTTTTCAGGTTTTCTATATAAAGAACGAATATTTAACGTTATATAATGCGCTTGGATTGTAACCCTATACCATCATTCAGTTGATGCTACCACTCAGTTACATTAAGACCGATTACGATTATAGTTTATTACGTCCAACACTAATAACTGTGTGCAGCGGAATGCAATTACCTTCCTTGGTGGAGTATTTCCATTCTCCGCGGGACTCTGGACCCGTGGCCAGAGATACCGCGGAGACCTGCTGCGGTTCACTGTCCATCCAGTCGAGGAATTGCTGTCCGGAAGCAGACTGCATAGCCACCTCAATCTTGCCGCCTTGCCAACTCAACCAGAACGGCCTCTGTTGAGAGCAGTCGAGAATGCCCTGCGACATTTCCTCGGCAACCAAGGAGCCTTGGTTGATGCCGCTTTCGTTCATTGTATAGCGGATGATCTGCGATTTGGTGTTGGAGTCGTGTCCAATGATGACCTCGTAACGCGGCGGAGAGAAGGGTGTGTGTGAAAGAAATAGATGGGCGCTGCGACATGACTGAATGACGAAGTTGAGAAAAGTCTGTGATGCCTGGAAATTCAGCCAGTGGTCAGAGTAACCCTCGTTGTCTGGCGTGTTCACGATAACTGCGTTATCTGTACAAACAGCATCGATAATTTAACTCATTTCCAAAACACCTGTCATTTTAAAGTGCAAGCACACCTATTATAAAACGCAGTAAAGTTACTCTCCACCTGAAGGGCTAATGGCTTCTAGGATTGCGGTACAAAATTTGCAATAGCTTATTTTAAAATAGCTTCTAGATAACCATTTGAAAACTTCTTCAGTAACGAGACAGCTTATTCCACAATGCAAAAGGCGGCTATGTCGAGGTCGTGTAACACCATTAACCCTAATAAGTGTATCGAGAGTGTTATTAGCAGGCACATTGGATAAACTAGTAGTTGAGATAATAAATATAAGATTATTAATTGTTTCAAAAAAGAATTAGAAGAATATCATAATATCAAGATTACTTTTAAACTATTACTACATTATCTACTTAATAAACTATAATGAGTGTTTTTTATTTAAAGTCTGCTTCATGTTACTTAGATACTGTTGTATTGCTGTTATAACTGTAATGACAATAAATAAAAGCTTCTAGAATGTGTCACAATTTCAATGCTCAACTCAGATTAAATAGCAAAAGGAATTATTATTGCTGTGTTGTCCAGGTGATAATTGTTAAGTAAATAATTATTATGAACTTTTTCCGATAGCAGATGTTTTCTGTCCGACAGTCTATACTCTGGAAACATAAATCCACGCCTATTATTCTCGCCTATACTCCTACTTATCAAAACTAACTCCATCGTCTTTATCACCGTCGTCAACATCCTGGCATGTTCACCATGACGGTCATAGGTGCGTCTTCTCGCTCAATTTGGGAGATAATTTTACTCGCTGAAGAATTTCCACAGGTATTTCTAGCATGTTTGAAGCTTGCAAATGCTAAGTTTGCATATCGAACTTATTCTTCCAGTTTGCATATCGAACTTATTCTTCCTTTCTGCCGATGATTTTGTACAATGTGACAGTTTTTACCATCTGCATCCGGGAATTTGGCTTGACTGAGGAACGACGCGTCTTTGGAGTTAACTCCACCGTTATTTGCTGACTGTGCTTCGATATACGACCAGTAGGCGATGAATGCTGACTTAACGGGCACCCGACGGCTCGATTAGATTGGTAGCCGGATGTGTATCACCTTCTACCGATGAGGAATTACTTGAAGGTGGAGTTAGTGTAAATCACGGAAGCCATCGCATGTCTGTGCTCCACAATATGGACGCAACTTGGTCCAGAGAACCCGGACATCATGATGGTCATTTTTGCGTGGGAATCCGTACACTGGGCTCAACGAGTACGCTTGGCCCTGCCACTGATGACACTTATAGTTTCCTGTGCAGTTTTGCTTACTAATATCTCTGTTCTGAATTACATTTAACATCATTTATGCTAACGCAGAGAGCACCATCAGAGCGCTCGCTGATTATTGGCGTCGCGCTAAATAAATTACCCTCTTAAAAAATACGTCGATAAGAAAACCTTCAACATTGCTGAACTGCCATAGGCCAGTAGCACCCCATCCAGTGGTTATGGAGAAGAACGTGACTGTCAACGGCTCAGGATCCAACCAATCCATGAATATCTGTTCGTCGACGATGTTCCCGCGACCCACTTTGATGTGACCCGAGAACCAGCTGACCCAGAAGGGTAACATCTGCTGGCAGTTGACGATGTTGGGCGTATCCACCTGCATCAGCAACAGGACAATGTACTCAGGTGTGTCAAAGGATGTAGTTCTCGGGCCTGTACTCGATAAAGAAGTACTCGAGTATCATTTTCAGGAACATGTACCTGCTGCCTAAACACTACTAACACTGGAGTAATTGCAGCGAAGTAGTAGTATTTTAAAGAACTGCATAAATTCAACATTACGTCTCTTATCTTTTTAAGCCTTCCTAACTGTATACGGTGTAGATGGAGCATGCATGTATAATTGTATATTAATTCACATTAACACTACCTTGCAACTTGTTGCGAGAGTAACGTTAAGGTAATGCTTAGCCCTATATAAAAATTGCGTGTACATCTGACTGCGCTGATCGTTAATATCAAAGTGTTTGTAGGCCTACTCGTACTTAATTACAGTTGCAATCTAAAACAAGCGTATCAAATAGTTACAATAACATACGTTCGCCGACCTCCTCATTCTCTTCTCTGAGACTTCCTCCTGGTGGATGAGCCAATTCGGCCTTTCATCTTTCATCTCAATTACTTTTGCCCTCACATGTTACTGCAGATGGCAGCTGGGTAATAATTGCGCCATAAATATTGTGCAAGTGCTGCTACAAACTTAAATCCGGTGAAAATGTTGCTTCGTTTCTTTCTAGACAATCAAATCACTTCACTCTTTGATAATTTTACTCAAACAGTATCATTTCATTCGAAACAGGTGCAGTATTTCTATTTATATAGAAAACGTCCTGATAAACACAATTTTATGGTGTGCATTATGTTGCAGGGCCATAACGTAGTATATTTAATGCGCTACCGTTCAAACTTCCTTACAGCAACTTGGTTTTCTTGGAGACGCATACGACGTATGAAGGATTTTTGGTTGCCACTTCCTCCTATGACGATCTCGTAGGCCTTTTCCGCCAAGAAGTAGTCGAACAGTCCGATGTGTGCGTCGTTGCAGGTCTGAACCATGAACGTTGCGGATGACTGGTTGGCCAGATGCAGATAGAATTGGTCGTAGGCATACGTCGTCGTTGTGTTGAACTGGAAGACACGGGCTATGAACAACAAGAAACACCATTAGTAGATTTTTCATGCTAATAAACCGGTTCCTTTGTTTAATCTTCCACTGAGCGCTGATTAAATAGATTTTCATACATGAGGAAATATTAAATAGTCTTTCAAAAACAAAAAAACTATATCAATTTTGAAAGTCATAAATCGATTATAAAATGCACATATCCAATGTCCTAATTAATATATTCAAGGTGCTCTGTACTGAAAGGAAGTGATACTTCTACCTCGGCTCACATCGTCTTCCCATAAACTAGGATGCATTTTCTAAAAACATTCAGCTTCTACTCATAGAAGTACTTCTTCCCCACTCCTTCTACACAGACCGTACCCTCATTATATAAATTTATTCATTAAAATGCTGTAAATCTGATTTTGGCCTTCACCTTTCCTGCTCTTGGTCTCTCCTTCAAATTATACAAAGCAGTTAAGTTCTTTTTCTGCCGTTATTGGATAAACTTTTGATTAGACATAAGAGAATAGATTAACACAAGACCACACTCAACAAAGCAGCGAGTAACCGATACCTATGGTTGTCGGAAACTGCCATTCTCCAGTGTGTCCGTTTCCGGTGGAAATGGAAACGCCGTATATGTGACCGAAGTCAGGATCCTTGTGTGTCAGGAATTCTCCGCTTCCCAGGACGCCCTTTCCAACGCTGATACGTCCACCGTTCTGCTTATTCCATCCGATCCAAAAGTCCTGCAGTTCATGACATTGTAGAATGGTTTTCGTCTCCTTCTCAGCCAGTGTGCTGTTGTCTCCGTGCTTGATAATAGCAGATTTTGTGTTGTTCCAACCTCCGATGATGACTTCGCGTGAATAAGTGGCCAGGTTGTAAGGGTTTTCCGTCAGGAGGATCCTGGCCTCTTCACAGGCACGCACTTTGAACGTGATGACGACACTGTGTAAGATCAGCCAGGTGTGATTGTGGCTGTATGTACCCGGTGTCTGAACAGTGAAGTACTGGGCTGCAGGAACAACAGTCATCATGTTTAGTGCTACTAACACTGCAAAAGATAAATATGTGAATTAATGCGACCTTAAGCCAACGATTCCAACATAACTCCAGATAACCACCATCAAAAAATGGTTTTATACGGGCCAGTAAAAGTGGCTTCCGTTGTTACAGGCACTTTGCCTAATGTCATCAAGACGCAAAGACCACGCAAAAAAGTCAGAACACAATTCATGTCATGTAATTTTAGCAGTGCCTTTACATAGAGCCTTGGGTTTCATCTTAAATTATATTTTAATCAAATGACAATCAACGGATCTGAAAATAAATAGGACTGAAAATCGATTAAATACTTTGCTTATAATTACGTTCAGAAGCACTACCTGCCTCTTAGATCGCGGGGAAAATGTAGGCCTAAATATTAGCCTATTCTCTGTTTCTGCTGTGAACCCTCTTTAACATATGATATTATAATGAAATTAAGAGCAACAAAATAGCAATAGTAAATAGTCAATAGATATCAAAGACTAACATGGCATCGAACTGAATTCCCATTCTCCGTGTTGGTTTGGTCCAGTGTCGTATGACACTGAGGTGATACGAAGTGGCCTTGGTAAGGTGCCTGGTGAGATGTTAAGAAACAACTGATCCCCAACTTTCGGTCCTATTCCAATTCCAAGACCCTTTGTCCAGTCGATCCAGAACCACTTAGCTGTCTTGCAGTGAAGAATGTTGTGAGTGCTCGCATCGTCCATCACAATTCCATCGACACCATCCGTCAGGATCGAGTAGGTGTTGTTATGTTTGCCCAACCATAGCTCGTAGACTTGAAAATCGGTGATGGCAAAGTAGTCGGCGAGAAGGATACGCGCGTCTGAGCAAGCTCGGATCTTGAATATCACGTATTTCTGTTCGGCCATTGAGTGCCATAAATTCAAGTAGCGAACGGTTCCCGAGGACGGAGTGGTGAAAACGGAATTTCCCACTGCAAGAAGAAAACCCAGTGACGCCGATTCAGCTTTAACAGTTCAACAGATAGATACTGATCCTGAAACAGCTCCTGATATAGCTCCGAATTATCTGATAATTTCAAAAAACTTTTTTTCATTAATTATTTAGTTCCTTATTGCTCCTACGTGCGCTAATTCAGTAAATCTGAATCAGAAGGGAGAAAAAAGTTTGAGAATAACTTAATTGTCCATAGGGTGGTCACTGATGATACGGAGTACGCTCAGCCGGTGTGAACTCGCCATCGTTGGCGCAGAGTTCCAATGCAATACCAAATAGATCACCGTACCGCATGACCGTACAGACCCATAGATATAACTGCACGGTATTTTCTGTGCGAAATATAACAAAATCAGTTACCTGTGTTCCTAGAGATTTGCCAATGTGCTCCAGTGGACGGCTGCGGGCTTTGCAATACAACTGCTGCCACAACAGGCGGAGAAGGCTCGTTGTACTCCATGAACTGGTTGTAGTTGATTCTGCCCTTTCCGACCTTGATTCCGTCCGTCCATGTAATCCAGAAGGTTCGGAGTGAGTAGCAGTGCAGAAGCTGCGGCGTATCGACAGACGTCAGCGCCGTGTCTGGCAGACGACTGATCGATGACACATCACCGAAAGTCACGACGAAGCCTGGCGTCGACTGATGCAACGGAGTTTGAGCAAGGACTACCTTGGCACTTTGGCACTCCTGCAGCTGGAATGTGAATGACTTTCCAACTGTGTAGAACCAGTTTTCATAATGTGTGGTTGATGGATAGGTATACAAAGTGTACGTCTGGCCTAAACAGAAGTAAGGGGTCATAAGCATTTTAAAAAGCAGACATTTGAAGTATTCATCAACACAATAGTCACCTTGTTTAAACACAAATAACAATAACAAAATATCAAGCGCTTCTTAATAGGCCTAAGTGTCAATTCAATGCACGGGTAATCGCTATATTAATCATTGCAATTTGCAAGACATCATATTACATTACTTTATACTAAAGTCAGCGGGAAACACTCGACCATGAACGAACTGGTGAAGCAATTTTCCAGTTTAGAGCAGAAAGAGCCTCGGTAACAGAAACGCAAATATAAAGAGTTGGAGACTTCCAAACGGTGGAACAAGACGTCCACCAGGAACTGTATACATTCGAGATAGTGCTGATCAAAAATATTTAACAGAGCTGCAGGTCTATACAGCACGTATACCTGCAGGCATGAAATTAAACTTCCCTGCAAAATACTGACTCTGTCAAAGTCTTCAAAGGGTCGTTCATTAGTTCGTTAATGAAATGGTGACTGTTTATTTTAGATAACTTTGAGGGACAGCTAGTGAAATAATTCTAATTCTTTCTCTAAGTGAAAGTAATCACCTTGCAAATTTGAGATCTCCCAACGACCCGCCGCCTCCCAACCGGTGCTTACAGCGATGGACTTTATAGTTTCCGGGTGATTTTCTTTAACATGTTCCATCAGGAAGTTCTTTCCAACCGTTGACCCTGTTCCAACTTCCAGCCTTTGATCTTTCCATCGGAACCAGAAGTACCTAGACGAAGGTTTAAAACAGTCAAAATATAAGAACAGTAGAGTTACAGAAAAGATCATCTATATAGCAAGCTGATGCAGCATGTACTTTCTTGCATCCATTCGAGCAAAACTATCTAAGACCTATGTCCTATTCTCAAATGTGCCTGTGTCTTCACAGATGTATCCAACAGCCTCGCAATACGTTGGATTTTAGCAACACTGATACACTGCTGAAGATCGATATATATTAAACATATATTCTATGTTACACCTGACTGCACACAAAACTTCCTTTAACTACAGTCGTACACTATACTTCCGAGACCAAAGCACATATACTTTCCGTTACCTAAAATGAATCCCTGTATCCAAGCATATCCGCTTCAAGCTGGCAATCTTCACGTCGAAAGCACTTGTAAATTATCTCCAAGCAACCGCTCATCCAAGATTACATTTATTATTCTGTAAAGGCCGTTTTCCTCGTCAAGCAGAATCTCTTTGGAAGCAAAGTGGTCCCTAGATGGTATATGTCTTTCCTGGGGCAGTTGTTATTCACAGTTGCTGGTTTTCAATGTTAAACTTTCTAACTCTTCGTGTTCGCAAACCTCTCACGGAGGCTATCCTTCGCTAAAAGTAAAAATTTTCTTAAAGTGTATCTTTGAATTTTTAATATTTCCTATTGCCCCGCTTCACTGAACTTTGTAATGAGCCCATTTTCCAAAGCCAAAACAGAATCAAGTACAGAAGCCAAGGAAACTTAGAATTGACTTACCTGAGTTCATCACAGCTCAAGATTCCTGGCGTATCAATCCAAACGATATTAGGACCATACGGTCCTTCACGCATGACTGACTCCGTGTTGTTGTTTATTCCAAAGGCCACTTCATATGTATTGGGTCCCATTCCATTAGTCTCACTCAACAGAATATGAGCGTCGTGGCATGTACGAATATTCAAAACGGCCGAGTCCAGGGAAAGCGTACTGAACCAGATCTGGTTGTACGAATATTGCCATTCCGTTGAGGCATTCAAAACGCGACCTGTAGACAAAGTAAACATATCAGAAAACTTTCTAACCCTCGTTAACAAAATGACATAATAAGCTGCTTGGTGATTGTTTGAAAGATACACGTAAAGGACAGCAAATAATTATTAAGCGTTAGTGCAATGTGTGCGTATCGTATCCTATCGTATCTAGTAATTTATAAGGCGCCTCTCGCAGTATAAACTATTCAGAGGCGCCCTCAGTGCATGTATGTATTATGTATGCATGTTATCTGTATGTACGTATGCATCCATACATTTATGGAGGCCTAGCGCCTTCATGCAGTTGGACCCCTTCAACGTATTTAGGTCTATAATTTAATTTAAACTTCACCTAAACCAGACTTCATATAGTATTTGGTTTTAACTTTAGGGGCCTACTTAAATGTAAAATAACCAAATATTTAAAAATGCCTTATACGACCTCTGGAAGGCTCTCATCGCCAGCCTCATTGATATCACGAACAGTATATATATAAGCAAATATTATAACACAATGACTTATTGTAAGACCACGATTATAATTATCTCGGGGAGTCACAACTTACCCGACTCGCGCCGGAAAGTCCAGGTGACGGTGTTGACGTCTTTCGAAGCCATAGCTAAGGCATTGACAACGTAGGGCTGTGTGTCAGTCCACGTAAATAGCTGTCCCTGGTTGACATCGCTTCCCTCTCCAACGCTGATCGTCCCGTCAGCCCAGGTGACCCATAACGACTTCGAATTGCACGTGAATATGTTTGTATTGGCGTCAAATGTGTTTTCATTGGGCAGAGTCTTGTAAATGGACGAGCGCGTGTTTTCATCGACTCCGAGAGTGATTCGGTAGGCCTCATAGTCCGTAACCCCAGGAAGGTGGGTTAGGAAGAGATACACGTCACGACAGGCGTTGACAGTGAACAAAAAGGCCTTCTGGTCGGTCGTTAAAACGAAATGATCGAATTCGTTTGTGCTATTCGTATAGATGGTGTACGTGTTATCTACCAAAGCACAACAAGTAATTAATAGGCTAAGTGGAAGCACAGACAATTCAATTAGAAAATAAGTTTTTAGGCGTATAAATATTCAGTCACAGCGAGAAGCGGAAGTTAACATTTCAGAAATCATTCGAATCATACTTACATTTATATATTTAGTTATTACGAAAATTTTTTATGTGCGCAGTCACTCAAAAATCCAATGTTAAGCCTACTTCATGCACTAAGTATCTTCGTTTAATGCCTTAATATACTTGGATTCTATGCGGACGGAAGAAATTTGATATTAGTATGGCTTTTAGTTTTTCTCAGTTAGGCCTACGGCCTAAGCTCAGAGCGTTAATCCAAAACTGTGTTCAGAAGGCTTAGTAATGGTAAGCAACAGTGGCAAATGTTGGAGGTCCATGTTCTTATTATTATCATTGAGCTTTTATTTAGCACCCTTTCGAGGTGATCTGCTCAGAAGAGCTCTCAGTCCAACCATGGCTAAAGAGAGCAGCCTTCACGTTAATAAGGAATAAGGTAGAGAAGTCATACGGACCATGCGGAGCGCAACCTAATGAATTTCTGCACCCCGGTTTCTTCCCTGCCTGAGAGGGCCTCCTTGCGATCCTCGGCCCGTGTGGCCTTATGGTTGTTCCGCGTATGCACTCTTCCACGGCCCAATCCAGGAGCTTTGCTTATGTGGGTCCTTCAGTCTGGAACAGTCTTCCCCAGTCCCTCCGCCAAGAGCTTCTTGTCCTCTCTCCTCTTCAGTTCCGAAGACGATTGAAACCCTTTCTTTTTGCCGGTTTTGGCAGTGATACGGGTCGAGAGCGCAGCTGATTTGAGTGGCGCTATATAAATGTTCAATTACAATTACAATTACAACAGCCTAGCGAAGAGCAGATCATGCGCAAACAAACGTGTGGGCGAACAGTTTGTTCTAAACCTTAACAATTCAATCCTGGATGTTGATCCAGACTCTCAAATTTGGGGCAAATATTGTTACTTCGATTGATCATATTCAATCACTGTACCTTCAGACAAGTCTTCTGCAGGCTGAGTAGGAATGGGACCTGAAATAGAGGCAATTGAGATTGATTTCAGTACGAATGCATAAAAATATACCAGCTATGACTTTGGTATTGTATACTATTGCTACAGCTACATTAGTGCGATGAATGAAATTATGAATATTAAAACTTTAAAAGTAACCAATACAAGAAAAAATTAATTTTACTTCACTTTATTACCACTACTATTACTACCATCACCACCTCTACCGCTGCTGCTAAGCCTACTAAAACTGCGGCTACTGCTACTTCTGCATCAGCAGTTCTAGTAGTATTAAAAGTTGTAGTAAAGAGAAGCCTCAGTTGTAAGTATTTAATATTTTAATACAAAACAAATATGAATAAATAAAAAAGTGACTCTCAGGCGTTAATGAAATGTGAATAAGTAAAATATAAATTTAAAATACGGCTTTATGAAAAGTTGATTGATTCTCGGTAACTTAAGCGCATATTGATCTCACATTCGTGATAGGGCAGTCAAGCGTGACACTTTGAGAAGGTTGTCGAGTAACAATATAATAATGAAGTAAAACTGATTTACTTGTGCTCTGTGTAACTGGACCACCGGTTGGGGTTGTTAACTCTGAAACACCGAAGTACAACCTTATTAAAACAATGGTAAAAGATCTCCTTGAAAGAAAAGTTGTTAACAAAGCAATTGTTAAGTCCGAAAACTAATGTTAGACAATTGCTCTATGGTAATGAGTTAGCGTTTCAGATAAGTTAGACGTTGACTTGACAAAGAATTTTTAAAAATTCACACAGGCCGAATCGAAAATTTAATTAATATATCTGGAATGCAAAAAGGTTTTGCTGTGCAGATATATATGAACAAAACTTTGTGAATCAGATCTCGGTGAAGACCTTTTAAATAAGTAATTATCAGCACTATAGTGTCTGCAAGAAATCTAAATTACTTGTCAATAATAGTATTAATTATTGAGATAAATTAATCGCATATATTGCTATAAAGTGAGAGAACACACTAACGATCGGCCGTCTTCAGCGTCCATTCTCCAGTGGCACCGTGTCCCGTGGAGAATCCAACAGCGTCGACCTCAAAGAAATAGTCGTCCCTCCACTGCATGAAGACGTACTGGAACGGTACGGGACCTGTTCCAACCTGGATGGTCATGTTCTTCCAGCCGACCCAGAAGTCTCGCTTCTCCGTACAGTCCAAGATATCCGGTGTTGACACCTCGACTTTGGTTGCTGTGCCGTAGTTGATTTCGTCGCGGATGGCGGACTTTGAGTTTTCCCAACCTCCGATGATGATCTGGTAAGAATGCATCTCAGGGTAGAGCGGGATGAAGGAGAGGGCCAGGTGAGCATCGTGACAGGCAGCCACCTGGAACTTAATGTATTCTCGACCGACCACACTCGTCCACAGATGATAACGATCCCACTGATCAGGTGTCTTCACCGTCAGTTCAAGCTCTAGTAAACATCATCCATCCTTAATCATGTATGATGAAATGTAATAACTATGATGAAACAAAGTAGGTTTCATAATGCATATAGACAGGCCGACTGTAGCATAATAAAACAGTTCACTAAGGTCTTGAGAGCCTTTCAATAGAGCAGCGTGCACTGAAGTTTAAGGCTGCAAGGGTCATATAGTTGGGCAACGAACAAAACGGACTAACAGTTTTTCTATCTATTTATCCACATAGAAAAGTAAAGCTTATACGTCTTTAGTGTAATGCAGGGAAGGCTTAATTCCCGCTCTAATACCTCATAGCCGACAGTGAACAAATTACAAAGCCTGGACACATGCCAGCGCATCACAGGCCTTACAGTTTACGTTCCAGTTTACGCCGGTACCAAATTCAACTGCATGGTGATAGAGCCGCCTATGAGTAAACAACTGGTCCAGAGTCATTACAAGGAATTCTCTCAGAAACCCTGAGCCTAAAATCTACAGATTACAGACCCACAGCGTTCCCTAAAATGACCATCTAGAACCAGTATGACTATTTTCAAGCATAATTTTTAGTTAACAAAAGACAGAATGTGCAATTTACTTGAAACTAACACATTTATCGCAATGGTATGGTAGTTGAGCAAGGATAATGATCTAATGCGGGAATGATGATAAGCAGGTTAGAATGCAGAAAGCTCATACCTGCGTGCTGTTCTGCTTGCCATTCACCCTCTGCCCCTAATTCGGTGGCTAGGGAGAAACCGGTTACTGGCACGGGAGCCGTATCTGTCCACGATATCAACACATTCCCGAAAGGTGCCTCGTTTCCCATTTCAACGGTTCCATTGAACCAAGAGACCCAGTAGAGTCGCAGATGCTTGCAACTCAGGATTCCCGGACTGTCAACAGATTTGGCGATGGCTCCGTCTGCACTGCGGATCACGATCCTTTCGTTGTCGTTCGTCCCGATCTCAACCACGTATCCCGGTCCGTCGAGTCGAATGCGAGCCCCATAACAGGCTCGAATGCGCAGATAGATGTACTCACGGTTGGCCAACTTGAACGAGACGCGCGAAAAGTTCTCATCATCAGATTTCGTAAGGACCAGGTGATAATTGCCTGAAAGTTTAGTAATCAGATTAACCATTACGAAAAACGCAGAGAAATCTCAGTATAGTTTCTTGCTGTTAATTCGGATGTGCTTTGTTATGCGTGCTGTTGCTCATCTTAAAAGGCTCTAAGCCTTCCTATCTCCCCGATTTGCAAATGCGGGTTTCTCAAAGTGAAATAAATCTTTGAATACCAGCTCCCGGGCAATTCCAGCAAAAGATACTTTCATCATAGGAGAAAATTATTTAAAATTATTTAATTAGTGCCTTTAACAGTTCTTTACGTTACGTAAACTAGTTACAGATGGATGCCAGCTAGAGCTACTGCGTGCATCAGTGTGATGGAAAAGGTTTGAATTACGTTGTTTAAACTCCATTGACTGAAAATCCTTCTGAATGAGACTGACCTTGCGTCTCTGGAAGCCGGAAGTTACCAGTATCGCCTCCGAATGTTGAGACTCCAACGGCACGAATTACATGAGATCGTCCTGAATCCCAACGCAGGAACACGCCGTATCCGATATCACCTCCGTGTCCGACCTCTATGCCATTCCGGAACCACCCAATCCAGAACGGTCGGTAAAGTGTGCAGCTGAGGATGCCTGGAGTGTGAAGTGAAGCCAGTACTGTCCCATTCAAACCCTCTCGGATGTAGGATTGAGAGTCGGCTTTCAGACCCAGTTCGACGACATACGATTCGGAGCCATTCAAGCTGTGCATGTACTTGGACAAATAGATGGCAACGTTGCCACAAGATCTAACAGTGAACGACATATGACGACCATACCTTGTGGTCATCCAATTTCTCAGGTGGGAATTGTCTTTTAGGGATGAGACTAACAACTCAAGTGCTGCAAAGTTAAATACAAATAACGGACTAAACAAATAAGAGGAAAAAACACAAACACAGTGGGCAAGAGCAAAAATAAATAGCAAACAAAAATACTTCTAAAACAGATCTGTTAATTAGCCTTAGAATGCATTTTTAAGCGTCAAAGCATCTTAAAATAATTTTTATCGATAAGGAGACTTAAAATTAGCAGACAGTTTGGGCTACGTAGCCATACAACAAAACGGTCCTGATAGACTTTTGAAACACTTACACTGGTCTTTTCGAATTTTCCAGGATATTGGATCGGGCGCACGGTATCCGAGCGTCAGTCCTTGCACCTGGATGAACTCTTCCACCTCTTCATCTATCCATATGACCAACGGAATCTGATAGGGAACACCATATCCGGCGCTGATGATTCCGTCCTTCCAGCTGACCCACAGTGACTGGTAGTTGGTACAGTGCAGGTAGCCGAATGCCGAAACTTCGTAGACCTTCTGGAATGATCCGCTGACTGGTTTTCGTATCTCGATCATCGTATTTTCCTTAACGCCGAACATGATTTCATAGGCCTTATGATGGATGACTCCCAACTCTCCAGCCAGAATCACCGATATCTCATGACAGCTCATCGCATCGAACATGAACGTATGTTCATGGCGCTGCATTATCAGCCACGTGTGCATATCCGTCAGTCCATGAGGCGTCGTCAAAAAATACGATTCTCCTACGGATATAAGAATTAATTAGTTTACTTATTTCTGATTTCTTACGTCACAGGCAATACATTTCTTAGATTAATGTGGACCTCCATTAACAATGTGACTTAACTGCAGAATATTTACATCGCTCACTCAAGATGTGCTTCAGTCAAGCTGACAGCACACAGATCTTTCTCAATTAAAACAGATTTCCGTGTAGCTAAACCACTACAATTTGTGAGTAATTTCTAAATCATAAAGATTTAATTAAATTCAACATTTCACAAGATTATAAATAATATGAAGTCATCGTGATTCCGTTTTGCTTAAGCGTACATACCTTCCTGCGTTCGAAGCTGCCACTCGGTACTCTGGCTGTTTGAGCTGACAGCAACTGCGCTGATTGGAAGCGGATGTGAGTCCTGCCAATGCAGGTGGACGTTCGTTCCTACCTCCGAACCGTAGCCTATGGCTATCAAACCTTTCTCCCAGCTAATCCAGAATTCGCGATATTGTGTACAATGCAGAATGCAGCCGATGTGGCGATGGATTCTTCGTGTATTGTCCTTATGTATTTCGAGCTGGTCTTGACCTGGACCGAAGCCAATCCGTACCTTGTAGGACCGGACGTTGGTCAGACCGAGGATTTCCGACATGATCAAGGTGACATCGAAGCAGGCCATCACAGAAAAGACGAGAAACGGTCGATCATTGGATGTCAGTGACAGCGTATCGACGTAACCCATATGTCGACTAATCACGTTCAGCTGGTAAACTGGCGACAGATAAAACGTCAGCAACACATAAATATTTCTAAAAATTGAGTTACTGTTGTAGGTCTAATATACTTACATTTTATTGTCTTATCGACAATTTATACACATTAAAAGACAATCTACATGTTCAAAGTCTTAAAGTTAACAGCAGTAATTTCCTTTAATGGCTGACTTATTTTTGTCATCCCAGTTTTATTTTTTATTACCGACTAAACATATCTTACAAGCATTCATAATAATGTAAATACACTGATGCAGTCTCATGCAGAAGCAAATGTGATCACGACTGTAATCATGCTTTTACCTTGCTTAGTGGAGAATTCCCAGATTCCGTCGCTGTTGTAACCATCTGGAAAATTAAAAAGCGTCAACGAGTTGACAGGTGCCGGTGCTTCATCTACCCATTCCAACAACTGCGACTGTGGATAGAAGCCTTGGCCAATCTTTATCGCTCCATTTTTCCAGCTGACCCAAAACGGTCGTTCGACCCAACAGCTGAGCAAGTCCGGATAGGCAATCCTTCGTACTTCGCTGAATGTCTTAGAGTTGAAAATCGTAAGAAGTGAGTTACCTTCCATCCCGATGCCAACCTCATACATGAGCCACGAATGATACTCGCCGTAGAGTGCGACGGTTGCGCTGGAACAAGCCTGCACTCGGAACTCGAGGTACGTTTTCTCAGCTACGATTAGCTTCACCCCGGTGTATTCTGTTGTTGACGATGTATGCGCAATGTAAGTGCTTTCTGCAACGATAAAGAATTACAAAATGACGATGTTGCAAAGAAACGTAATGGCAAATATAAGCTTATAGGTGGAATTAACACACAGAAATTGAGTTTGAACACAGGGTAAGGAAGTTGATATTACCACAGTATAAATAATTACACAGTACATCGACTCGTCGCCGCTGCTGCAGTCAGAATGTGTGACATTATAAATAACTAAGCCCCGCCCACTGTGACGACATTATAAATACCTAAACCCCGCCCACTGTCGTCCGCCATCTTGAAAGAGACCGTTTACCATGCCGATACACCGGAAACAATCACATCAAATATTTTTTAAACGTTAAAAACAACATTGAGGACTACACACCGATACACCGGAATCCATCAAATAAAATATTTTTTAAACGTTACAACAACATTTAGGACTTCATTAGAATTAACAATATTATTTTTAACGTTAATTTCAGCTTAAATCTATAATTCAAAAGCTATTTTTCAAGGTGGCGTCGTAATCACGTGACCAGAAAAACTTGTCAACAGCCAGCAATGAGAGTCGACGTACTGTGTAATTATTTATACTGTGATATTACAAAGGTGTCGATATACACGATGCAGACTCACTCTCTGTCTCTCTCTGTCTCTGTCTCTCTCGTGCCAGACTCAGCCGAGCGTGGCCGTATCCACAACGCGGTGCCAAATTGTTCTGTCTTGAGCCTTCTTTCAGGCAGCGTGAAGGCCCATGTTAGCAATCATCAGATCTTTCTCTACAACTCTAGTCCATGTGGTCCTATGTCGACCGCATTGTGTTTTCCCATCCTCTGGAGAATTCTTCATAGCTGCCGCAGGTGTCTTCGATAGTCCTAACTAAAAAATTTGAAATTTGCTGACTATGTGTGCTACAGGACTTTTTGACAACTATGCCTCAAAGTGAAGACAGTGGCGAAGCAACTGCTCAGACAAACACACAGGTGGCCTCCGATAATCAACTCCGTTCAAAACTCGATTTGGCTTCCTAATACTCACTGCTTCGGTGTAACACATTTTCATTAGGCTTCCGTTTCATTTGAGTCTTCCTAATAGGACAAGATTTCTTAAGAATTGATTCGTGTGATTATGATGCGCCTTTCTAAAACGCCACTCAACATCTAAGGAAACCTTCAGGTTAGCAACAATTTATTACTCAATTATGACCGATGTGATTGCGACATCTTGCAAGCTTAAATAAATTCTTCAAAGTACCGTGCCACTGATTCTTTTATTAGTCGCAAGGGTTTCTCTACATATAGGGGAGACTACCGATCGAGCCCTCCAACCTTTGCGCAACGTCTACACGGAGATCTTAATATATGGCGTGACGCCCATTCTAAAACAGACAGATAGGCTCATGGCCTAAATGGATATAAAAATACAGAAAGAAAATAATAGAAAGAGAAATGAATGCATAATAAATATATATTGACATTTAGGAAGACAAACTCGCCAGTCGACAAACCTTGAATGTAGCTGAACTGCCAAGAAGCCACGGCTCCAAATCCACTGCAGATTCCTATTCCGTGAACTGCGTATGGATTAGGATCTTGCCAATGCATTAACTGATCCATTCCGATCTCTCCTCCTCGTCCGACGCGAATCAGACCCGAATCCCATCCGATCCAAAATGTGCGGAATTCCGTGCAGTTGACTATCCCCGGCGTGCTGATTGCTACCCATGAGTTTCCTTGCGTCGCGTTTCGAATGAGGGACTGCGTGTTGCCGTGAGCTCCAAGAACGATCTCGTACGTATGAATATACGTGACGCCAAGCTGACTCGACAGAGCGATGTGGGCATCGTTGCACGCCTTCACCTTGAATACCATCGCCTTTCGATCGTCGGCTGTTATCCAGGTGTAGTTGTAGCCATACGCGTTCGGAGTTTCAGTCTCAACAAATTTCCCTGTGTTTGTATCAAAAGTCAGCTTGTCTACCTAATGTTAACGATAAGTGATCTGCAAGAATACTTTGTAACAAATAAATACTTAATTCAGTGAAAGAAAGCCACCAAGTACAATATGAAATACAAGAAATCTGTGTGGACTTAGAAGTTGAAAGACGTACAGTTGAAAATTTTATATATTCTAATTGTCATAAAACATTTGTAAGCATGTACGCCTATACGTACCCATTCAGCAACCGAATCGACTTAGAACGTTAATAGCAATTATGATGACAGCTTTGCGCCGTTCCATACTATATACAACAGAGTTTGAATTCACCTGACTGTTGGTTTAACCTCCAGACACCGCGCACCCCTCTGGAGTTGATTGAAAGAGCTTCGACAATCAGATACGGAATGAATACCTCCAAAATGACCACTTCGTTTATGCTGCCTTGTCCAAAGCTCACGTAATCGTACGAAAAATGAATCCAGAACTCCCTCATTGTATCGCAGCTCAGTATGCCAACGGTGCTCTTTTCGACCTGGATGGGTTCTCCTTCGAGTGACTTTATTATAGACTTGGTGTTTTCTTCAGAACCGATTACGATCTCTGCCAGATAGTGTGTTCCATTGGACAGATAGATGACCGCATCTTTGCAGGCGGCCACTTCAAAAGCAAAAGTTTGTTTGTGAGTCGCCAGCCGGAAGTACCTCCGCCCCGCAAAATCATCCGCTGGTGTCTGAACAACGTACGACTGACCTGAAGAAGAGAAGAAGCCATTTTTAAGTGGCAACCCAATACGAATTCTTGACAACAAACCCTGTTACCTGTGTAAAAGCCGGCCGGTAGCATGTATAGAAAAGACATAGTATACTCCACTATATTATATACGAAGACTGAAAATAAAGTTTTGATGTGCAGAGTATGTCAGAAAATAATCGCAAAAATTAATATTCATCGATATATACTTTCCAACGAAATTCATATGCAAACCTGCACCCCACAGTCTCAATTCTTTGATTGCAGACTGTTTGTAATAGTTGAGCCTCAGTCGAGATATCGTCAGTCACTCAACTTTTGATGGCTTTGATGATAATTACAGATCTATCTTGCAAAATTGAGTTTTCTGAACTCTCACCAACGCAAATGAAGCACAGAATAGCTGAACCACTTTGCTGAACATCGAAATGTGCCTACATTATACAAGAGTCTATATAAAACTATATAAGTACAGGCACTGATCTGGGATATCTGCAGAAAGAAAAATCTAGAATTAATAGGGAGAGAACTAACAGAGAAGAAAGTTGAAACCGTGTTGTGCAAACCTTGCTGAATTCCAAATTCCCAGACCGCAACTGTAGGAGAATCAGTGTCGAAAGCCAAGGATCGAATTTTATATGGGGATGAATCCTGAAGCTGTAGAAATCCACTTTCTCCCGGCACTGTTCCAGAACCCACTTGAAAGAAGCCACCACCCCAACTGACCCAGAAGTATCGCGTCTCTTTGCAGTGCAGGACGTTTGGAGTTGAAGCTTCCACGACGTTTCCACCGTCGAGTCCGTCCTTCCCGATCTTCGAAACCTGGTTTCCGCTTGTGCCAATCATGATCTCATAGGAACTTACATCGACAACCTTCGTGTAGGAAGCGAGAATGATCCGCGCATCGTAACAACTTTTGACTCGAAAAACAAAGCTCTGCTTATCCCTCACCGTCACCCAGTTTGATTTGAAGCTGTCGCCTGATACAGATGAAGTCTTCACTGCTGTAGCTAAAACTGAACAGAAACAAGTCGATAAAAACAACATGGAAATCGTTGCTTAGCCACGTTAGTGATCCACGTTAGTAAGCTGCTGATAGTCAATTGTGATGAAGACTGACAATTTCACATCACCGTCATGTAGCTGAGGAAATAAATATCGTAATATGCAATCTTGAACCTCTACCGCATGTTCTAACTGCCCCGTAGAAATCGTAGATTGCAAGTTTTTAGGAAGCTGGAACCACCGCCACTGAATCCAGCGAAAGAAAGATCACATGCTGGAGTAATCGTAATCGTAATCTCCAAACTTCTAAAGCGCCACTCGAAGGCCAAGCGCAAGACTCCAGCCTATTCACGAGCGCTACGTCAGATCAGAGGGGGTTTCCAGAGAGTAATCCAAAAGAGGTCCAAGTCCGATTTCCAAGAGGCCAAACCAAATCAAAGGGGTTTCCAGAGAGTAGTCCAAAAGAGGTCCAAGTCCGATTTCCAGGGTACCGGATCAGTTTCCAGAGAGTAGTCCGAAAGATGTCCAAGTCCGATTTCCAGGGTACCAGATCAGGAGTTTCCAGAAAGTGGTCCAAAAGAGGTCCAAGTCCGATTTCCAGGGTACCAGATCAGGAGTTTCCAGAAAGTGGTCCAAAAGAGGTCCAAGTCCGATTTCCAGGGTACCAGATCAGGAGATTACTAGCTACACTCTTCGGAGTGGGATTGCCAAGTCCTAAACGCTCTTATTCCATCAAGTCATCTTACAATACAGAATTGAGTTCAACAACAAACTCATTTTACAGATTGTAAGTTTTGCCAGCGTTATGTTACGGCTGCGATACCTAGACAGCACTAAGGACCTGAACAAGAACCTGGATAGCATCGACAGATAAGGCATTACAAATATTCTCAAAAGTTCCTGCAAAAACCTGCGTCGACTCGGAACAGTGTTTATGTTTCTTCTTACGAGGTAGTAGACCCTACTGGAAGAGGACCAACGGTTCAATGAATAAATTAAGCCTCCTGGGACTAGAAGAAGAAGATCAAATGTCGCAAGGACCAGAATAGTGAAAAGGGCGTGGCACAATAAACGGTACTACAATAAACACCTTATCAAAGAATTAGAAACTGAATAGCACTCGGGTGAAGAAGGTTGACAATGACTGTTATAATTATGATGAGTGAACTATTAATCTTACATGGTTTCATGACGAACTCCCACTCCTGTTGATGCAGCAGATCCCCAGTTCCGAGATGTAGCGTCTTCAGACCTCTGTTATGAACTGGATCATCGACTGTGGCAAGAACGTTCGTGTAGGGATTATTTCGCCCGATCTCGATCTTTTGGTTCCTCCAGCTCAGCCAAAACCGACGAAACACATCACAGCTGATCAGGTCATTAACACTAAATGTTTTAGAGACCATCACATTAGAAGCGTCCAAGTAAATAATCTCGATAATATCGAACCCTGAAGTGGTAAGTTCCGGTCTTCCTTGTCTGTCCTGTCGCGTCTCCATTCTACCAATGATGATCTGATAGGCAGGTGTAGAAGTCAGATTGTCGTGAGAAGAACGGAGCTCAATCTTTCCAAACGCACACGTTTTCACTCGGAACACAAACAAGGTCTTTCCCGCGACGTCGATCCAGTTCGATTCAGCAGGGTTGTCACTCTGTGTTCTTAGCAGCATCGCACCATCTAGAAACACAGCAAATATAACAACAGTCAACAACCGAATACATGAGTCTCAACAAATAGTATTATCTCCATCTCAATCAAAAAAGGCCCTCAATGCTAACCGCTGCCTTATTCATGCTTCACGTGAAATATTTCGACAGTTGCGTCTGCATGGAAACATTCTTCAGGTCATCTCGTTCTTCGAAACATCCTTCATGTACTTCGATATTCCCAGACGCTTTAAATTGTAACCATAGCATTATAAATAAAAATCAGCATAGTTACTAGCTACAACTTCACGAAAGTAGCATAGCTAGCTTCCTATGCTTTGCATGAGCGCACCTTCGGTATGGCTGAACTCCCATTCATCCTCCACGTTCAATCCGCTGAACCCGATTGCCGTCACCGCGTGCGGATTCTCGTATTTCCAGTGCAGAAATCGTCTCTCTCCTAGGGCCAGTCCTTGACCGACCTCGATGAGCCCTCCTTCGTAGCTCACCCAGAAGTACCGAGTCTCGTTGCAGCTGAGGATGCCTGGCGTATGCGCGGAGATCGAAGGCGGTTGATAGTACCCTGGACGAATGTCGGACTGGTTGTTGTAGTATCCGCCGATGACCACTTCGTAGGTGAAGGTTGAGGCATCCATCGCTGCACAAAGGGCGACGAATGCATCGTTGCACGCCTTCACTCCGAACTTCACGTAAGACTTCTGAGACTGAAGCAGCCAGAGAGTGTTGTAGCTAAAGTGTGGAGGAGTTGTTGCAATGGCCATTCGAGCTGCAACACAGACGATATGTTCTCACAGCACGTAGAATAATAGGCCGGCATGTGAGTAAATGATTGATCCTATTGTGTCATGGATGTCATATAAAGGCCTAATTGATGAGCTGTAGCACGCACACTACTGGTAGGCATGGTAGACTTGCCAGTTGTAAACTAGTAGACTTATTGAAATCCTGCGTAATACAGCCAAATTTTTGTTAGATTATTTATGTTTTAAAATGTCGAGTCATATGCATAGTTAAGTTTAGACCGTGAATTCTAGAACTGATTGCTTAATCATGATTAGCTCAGATTAAATCATCCGCACTGAAAAGTAATAAGAAGTGCTCCTGCAGATGTACAATAATATACAAGTGCGGTTAAATTATCAGATTGTAGGTCTACAATTAACCATATCCCTACATTATTATAACGAGAAAATTATTTAATCGCAGGCTGCGTCTTATCGATTGCCAGTAATAGCTGCGACTTTCATTAACCTGAGGAGTGCAAATAAAGATTTTGCTGATACGACGTGTATCCAATTTCTTGAAAAAGATACGTACTTTCGTCCTGGTAGAAGTAGTAGGTTCCGTTGCCCGCTCCTCCGTAACCACTGGCCAGTGACACAGCGACCACGAGGTACGGTTGTGGATCCACGTAATACATGAAGGACTCCTCACCCGTCACGTTACCCTTACCAACGGTGATATTACCGTTTTGCCAGCCGATCCAGAAGGGCCTCAATTCGTTGCAGCTGAGCACATCGGGAGTCGACACGGTGACCATGGTTTGGCCGTTCAGTCCACGACGTATGACGGACTGCGAGTTCCCCCATCCACCGACGATGATTTCGTAGACGTTGCTGTCCGTCACCTGAGGATCGCGGGACAGAGCGACCTTGAGATCGGAACACGCTTGGAACTTGAACCGAATAAAGCTGGACTCAGTGGTCAGCCACATCTTGGAATGCGTGTTATCTCCTGGCGTCTTCAAGACGTACATGTTATCTGCTCAGAGAAATCAAATGCATGTACAAAATTGTACACGAAACACCACATGCAGTTATGACCTCTATACGGCTTCTTGGATCACGGGTGACTCTGTTCAAAGGATTATGAAATTCAGGTTTACAAAAAAATAACTATTGATATCTCGTGTGTAACTATAATGGTGCTATAGAAGTTCTGAATTAGATTAGATCACACAAACATAAAGGAAATCGTTATGGTCAACCATTCAACAGTTTCCTAGGTACTCTTTCTAAAATCAAACGCCACAAAAATGGAATTAGGCAGCGGGTATTCTTCCACAGTTTCTTTAATAGGCCTATATATAGGCTATTATATATTTACTAGAGTATTTACCCGTCATATATGACAGGGATTCTGAGTATACATCATTTGCTAACTGAGTTAACAAATGCATACATAAATGCATAAATGCATATAATATAAATATAAATATAAATGCATATAATATACTAGGGTTCATTGTTGTTATCTTTTTGATTGTAATTAATACTACCTTCATTAACTGATCAATCACTTAAGGTTTTAAGATAGCAAAGATATGAATATGCCTACTTTCAGTGGATGGTGATTAGCCAATGCTTGCTTTATTTTGGTTTAAATTATGGCTCACTATTAGTTCAGATTTAGAAATTTTCAACCGAATGCGTATTTATATTTGTCCGTTTCAGCCTGTGAACTCCCAGGGTGTCCCATTTAAGCAGGACTTGTCCCTTAGGGACATCCTTTTATAACACTCAACTGGTAAACTCTTTGTCTTCTGTCACTGTTAGTCTGCATGTGTGTGTTCTAATAGAAACGGATTTGATTTGATTTGATTTGATTGAATTTGAACTTTGGATGACAAACTGTTGATATGAGGAATTCGCGGTCCTCAAAAAAGGATCCAAATCGTTTGATTCCCCCAACCGTGCACCATAAAGAGGTTTAGTTCACTGCCGGCAGGGAGGAATGGATGAAGGGAGGTTGTTTGTCTATTAAACCTGCATGACAGGTCAGGCCGGCAGGTGCGCGCCGGCGGTGGTGAGGGATGGATGGAGGGAGGTTGCTTGTCTATCAATCCGTCTCGCTCTCTGACCGTCCATCTGTCTGTCTGGCTCTGCGTCTGTACGTCTATTGTTCGTCGGCCTGTCCAATTTCAGCCTAGAGCCGAAAAGTGGACAGGCCGACCACGACGGCGTGTCAGCCACGACCTCCCTTCAGTGGCATTCCATAAATTTCACTGTACATTCCAGACCGTTTGCCGACAGACACACTCTCTATGAACATTATTATTAAGGATATATGTACGTGGTGGTCATTAATGTCCTGGAAAAGGCGAAAGCTCAGATGTTGTGTATGGTGAACTGTATATGCTGTATATGCAGATGACGTAATATCGTTACAGCTGTCTCGAGATACGACTGATATGAGCTTTAAGAAAGGTGCTGAATTTCATTGCAAGTCCTTCCTGTGATAAACAATACTGCAATCTTTGGATCAGAATGTATCAAGTGGGTTAAGGAATTTTTATAATTTGGCACCTCTGGTTGGAACCGCCTTCCACAGGAATTGCGGCTTGAGCTCTTCAAACTCTCTTTTCTGTTTCGGATAAGCCTGATAAATTTATGTTAGCTTGTGTCGGGATCGCCTCTGAATTGTTGAGTGGCGCTTTTATAAATGCTCAAATACAATTAAAATTTTCTCATATAGGGGCCTGCGTTTTGCGTAACAATAACGAAATAAAAGACAATATTTCAAAGACACTTTTAGAAAGGTATCTAAACAAAATCCTTTATAAAAGAAACAAATTCAATATAAAATGAAATATCAGCGGAACGAAAAGATGCAATTCCATGCATTGACTGAGTAGTCGGGGGTATTGCACAAGGCTAGACAGAGACAGACACAGGTGTGGGTATATTTACTTTGGCGGATAAACACAATGAATAAAATAGGGTAGTCTATCGTTTTAGCGTCCCTAGTTATTCGCCCATTACAAAATATCGTTTCAGCATCACAAATTATTTTCAATGTTATATATATTTCTCACACCAGAATATAAGTGTACAAAATAAGCATAAAAAAACCAGAAACAAAATTTGTTAGGAAGCAACGTGAATAAATAAGAAGCCAAAGCTGGTGGTAAGTTTTCTTCTTGAGTTGAGTAGCATTTCTAATTGTCTTTTGTTGTGATAAACTATTCTAAATAACAATTTCTGTTCCGAGGTTATAATTTTTAACGCATTAAAAAACTACTGGTACACCAATCCGTAAAGGTTCGCCTGAGGGGGGATAGAGTAATGGTAACACTCATGGCCAGGAGAGCAGCGGTACGCGGTAGGCTTCCGGCAACCACCCTCGGGCGGGCGCCTTGCATGGCTGCCATAACGTGTGTTTAGTTAAGATATTGATAACTGTACTGTCGTGTCTGTAATCTTACTGCGTTTGTTGGTTTGAATTAATAAAGAAAAGATTATTATTATTATTATTATTTTTTTATTATTTTTTATTTATTTTATTATTATTATTATTATTATTATTATTATTATTATTATTATTCATTTTGGACGATGAAACGATAGGCTACAGTGGTGGAATAATCGGGGACACTAAAACGATAGATTTATAGAGGGTTCTCCTGGAACAGTAGCTGTCTATGGCCGCCACATAGATTTGGTCAGCCGCAGCTGCTTCTATCTGCTCCGCCAGCTCCGGGTAGTCTCGCGCTCGTTGACCTTTAACGCAGCAGTAAGTCTCATCCACGCGTTCGTCTTAAGACGACTTCATTATTGCTCCTCCATTTACGCGGGTCTTCCACGGGTCCGGATCAACCGGCTTGTGTGGGTTCGCCAGGCGGCTGCACGTCTCATCGGTGATTGCGCACTGACCTCCCTTTCCACAGTGCATCTATTTCCGGCTCTCTTCCTTGGTCTGAAGCACCTTGGTGTACCTGCGCCTTGTCCTATGGCGGTTGCCGTACTCTTCGCTCTGTTGCTCATGGTAATCTGAGTGCCCATTTGCCCGCACAGCCACAATACAACAGCGCGCTTTCACAGCTGTTGGCCCTGTGACGTGAACGGACTACCTCGGAAGATACGCTGCCTTCCTCGGGTTCTTCCGTCGCCGTTCTACGGCTCCTTAAATTAAAACTGCATTTTCCCGCTTGGTCTGGGTCGTGAGCGCCTCTAAGTAGAGACCTTGAAAGGGCGCTTATATCAATTCTGCTTGATTGATTGAAATAGTATCGTATCGCATCTAGAAATTTATAAAGCGCATCTCGCGAATAAACTATTCAGAGGCGCTCTCAGCACAGAATCCCCGAGGAAACAGAAATGCTTTTAGGGAACACGAGACCGATGAGGAAAAGCCAGTCATTAGTTTGGCCCTGAGCGGAGGGAGATCATTCCGGATTGTGGGACCCACTACAGCAAACGTCCAGTTCTGGGCCAAGGCAGTTTTAGTCCTGGGAACAAAAAGATCAAGCCGGTTCGCAGAGCGCAACGAGCGAGAAGATGCAGAAATAGTATGTAATATTTTAGATGTAGGCCTATGTACGTAGTTACGAATCTTACCGTGGACTGACAATCTTAAAGACATTAAATCACACATTTTGTCATAATTTCGCCATTACGTTACACCGCGTCTTCTCGACTTCCGTTTACTATTTATAAGACGCACGCTGGTTCTCTACTTGCTTTACGTGATATTTTACTTCTTAAAAAAATTCCTAATTCAGTTTTAATTCAGTTTAATTCTGTGCTCTTGAATTTAACTTCTAATAGTAATTTTACTTCACAAATAATTTTACTTATCGTTCCTATTTTAGTTCTCAAGTAATTATAGTTTTAGTTTTCCAAATAATTATTAATTTCAGTGCTGCAAAAGTATGCAATGTTTGCATAGAGAAGCGCATCAAACTTGTCTTGAGAAAGAAAAAACTGTTTGAAGTAAAACAAGGGTTAAACTAAGTCGAACTATATATATGCAGCATCATATAGGCTATCGCGGAGAGCTGCTTCTGAGTAGACAGTTTGAAGAGGCGCCACATGAATTAGCAGCAGGGCCTATAAAATAAACAAACAAAAATAAAATACCCTGTAATTTGAATTTTGAGTCGCACCTCGATGGTGCGTGTCTAGATAACACACCGCCTGCTGCGTGACTATTTTCTCGCAGATCTTAGAAATAAAAGAGAGGTTGGAGTCTGGGCGGATGTTGCTGATGTCATTAGAATGCAGTCCAGATCTCAGGAGGTATGGTCGTACGATGGCCCGCTTTTGGATGCATGGTAAATACCCTTCAGAAAGTGAGGTGTTGCAAAGCCGCAACATCAATTAAATCAGCTCGTCGACGAACTCTTGAAGAAGACAGTTCGGGACCGAATCAGACGAACACGTCTTTGAGGGCAAAGTCCGGAGAAGTTACCTCAAGCCACCTCATGTAGAAGCTCATCGAGAAAGTAGTTGCTCAGCAGACGGTGAGGTACCTAGAAGCAAGCCACCTCATGCCGAAGCTCCAGGCCGGTTTCAGAAAGGGATATTTGACTGACACGGTCCTGCTGAGACTCATCTCGGACATATGCGACGCCACTCAGTCTGGTCGAATCGCGCTGCTTGCCCTCCTGGATGTAAGCGCGGCGTTTGACACGGTCGATCACAAAATCCTGATCAAGCGCCTATAGTTACCTCTTTTGGAATCGGCGGACGGCCACTGGATTGGCGGTAAAGCCCTGTCATGGGATCTAGGCCTTAAACAACACCTTAAACAACGAATATGCAAACTAAGTTACATATTGGGTTATCTATTTAGCGTAGGCCTATCGCGTAGCCGGACCTCTTGGATACTTTTGCTGCATTTACAAATAATTTAACAAATGTGCAACAACTAACCTGCTGAGACAAGCCAAGGCGGCTTGAGACCAAACAGAGTAGCCGCGAGACAAAAACAGATCAGCTGGAACGAACGCTTCATAGTTCCTGCTGCCTGTGCTTCTCTTTTTGGAAATCCAATAGACCCGCGATTGAGCTCCGGCGTGTAAAAAGATATATAACTTACAGAATACACGCGGCTTCCAGCGCCTCCGCTCTACAAAATCCAGAAGCGTATACGACCTGTCATCAGTGTTGACCTTGTTATGAACACTCGTTGGCTTGATAAGAGGGGGCGTAAGTGGACACCCACATCGTCTTCCTCCCAGGCTCTTATCGCGCGTCATGAAACGATGGGAGGCAACGTTTAAACTCGTGTACCACGTTGTACCAATTGGCCAGTGCTCGGAAACAGTAGGCCTGCGTGTCTGTCACTGACGACTTAGTTACAGGCTCTGTCTTAATTAGCTGATCAATTAAATTCTGTCATCTGATAATAGGCCTACGAATACGATGACAATTCATAACTGCATTTGAAGACAAGTCCATAGGTTTTAAACTTTATCCTGCAGATCAGTTAAGACTACAGGCTGTGCATTACATTTTGTTTCGGAACGTGACTGGTACATGCAGTTTCACTTAAACTATATGTGCCAGCCGCCACACGGTACTCGTTTCTCTCCTTATCTTACTATTACTTTCGCATTCCTCTTATCTGAAAACTTGGATAGTTCTCTTTAAAATGTTCAGCCTTTCAGTCAATCGCCAAACCAAGTTATTAATTCTTTATAGAGAATTTTGTATTATGGACTAAAAGTCGTTTTTAACGCTGAAACAGTTTCTGTAACTATGGGGATTACAGGATATATATATATAGAATCTGCGTAGGGACGCTCCCGGCAAGAGAGCCTTAAGGAAGTCGGCGAATCTTAATTAAGGCAATGATGAGTTGCAACAGTATACTGTCTCACACAGAAGCCTGATCTCGAACACTTCCAAAGTGAGGGATCCACCCGCACATCCACCTGCGTTCAGGAGCTTAAACTGAACCTATGTAACTGGCCGTAGCCCGGGTCTGATTACGAAAATGAGGGGGGGCTCAGAACCTGCTAAGCAAAACGTACAGGTCCAGTCGGTCCATTTGAAAAATTAGCAAGGAGACAAATTTTGAAAGTATGCCACTGCCTATAATAAGTTGCGCCGTGGGCGCTATACATAAATAAAGATCATCCTTTTCGGATGAGCGAAGAGAATTAGCGCGAAAATGGCCATAACAGGCGGAAGACGGAGTTCATCAAAATACCGGGCCTATGCCTACACGGGAGCACTCATGATACCATGCAGAGAGATCCATAATCCGGGACGAAATAGACAGCCAAATAAGTTGGTCACCAGTTCGACATATCGCGAGCGGGGCGTCCAAGCCAATACGGGAGTTTGGGGTAGCTCCCAGTGCATATTGTACGCCCTAACAATCATAATTTTCGGAGGGAACGAGGGGTACCCGTGCCCTCACTTATGGATTGGACCGTACCCTCAGTTTTGATACCCAGAAGAAACCATGTGTATTATTTTCTTGGAACAAATGAATTTGAGCCATCAAAACTCAACTCAGTTACCGAGCATCACCATCATCGTGATCATTATCATCACCTTTAAAGTAATTGTTACTACTACTGCTGCTGCTGCTGCTCTACTACCACCATTATTTTTTTTTCTTAGCCCCGGGGTATCAAGGATCCCCAGGTAGATAAAAAATTGTCCAGAGATATATAAAAGAAGAAAAAATTATTCCTGGAACGGCCGAGCGAGTTTTTGCTGCGATATTGTTAAGCAACCTAAGAGAGCGACTGCGTTAACCCCTTTAGCGTGGAATTATTTTTTTGTTAACTCTCGTATAATGTGTAATTTTTTTCCCAAATTTTTTTTCAGATATTGGTGTTTTAATGATGCTATGATTGTCCTGGAAATAATCCATTAAGTTTTGTTTGCATTATTACGTCACCCCAAAAATTTTTTTTTATTCACTTGAAAATTAGTTTTCTGCACATTTTCGGCAGAAGTACAACAGAAAAACACCCGTGAAGCACCGTGGCATGTCAAAATATGTGGTCAGAACCACAAAGAATATAAAGTTATCATATGAAAGTGACCGTGTTATGTCTTCAATAGACAAACCACGTTTGCGACCTGCCATTTTGAACTAAAATATGGACACAACGACGGCCGGATAGTAGTCGCCAGTGACCACGTGACTAGGCCAAGGTACAACATAAAAAAAACCGTGAAGCACCATGGCATTTCAAAATATGTGGTCAGTACCACAAAGAATATAAAGTTATCATATGAAAGTGACCGTGTTATTTCTTCAATAGACAAACCACGTTTGCGACCTGCCATTTTGACCTAAAATATGGACACGACGACGGCCGGCTAGTAGTCGCCAGTGACCACGTGACTAGGCCAAGGTTACCCCACGGCTCCTACAACATGTACTATACTCCCCCTGCACAACAGACATGACCTTCAAACATTATCCCGAGTTTATACGGGCTCCACGCTTACTAGGTGGTGAATTCTATCCTTGCCCGAGTTAACTCGGGCTCCACGCTATGGGAACGGATTCCATAGCCCGAGTATACTCGGGATCCACGCTAAAGGGGTTAAAGCGTTGAATAATAACTGATAAGCTTTGAAAGAGGAAGCTTGTTTCCCTGTTGTCTAAATTATTATTATTATTATTATTATTATTATTATTATTATTATTATTATTATTATTATTATTATTATTATTATTATTATTATTATTATTATTATTTATTATTACTATTATTATTATTATTATTATTATTATTATTATTATTATTATTATTATTATTATTATTATTATTATTATTATTATTATTATTATTATTATTATTATTATTATTATTATTAAGCATGGCGCATAAACGTCTCCGGTATAATGTTGTAGTTATTTAACAGTTGCGAAGAGGAACTATGCTAAATTTGCTAACCTCACTTTCTAGAGAAAAATCTAGGCCAATGTTAACCCCTGCTTGGACCTTCATTTGGCATCTTGGACTCCTGGAGAATCTCTCTGACACGACGCAGCCAAAGCTTGATTATACTGCAATTCCCTCTTCCTCAAACCTGAAGCCACCAAAATCAAGCATTTGTAACTTATCCAAAACTCACTAGCCATGGCTATCACTAGAGCACCCACACATCATCATATCACTCCTATCCTTAAATTGGGAGGGGATAGATGACTGGTAACAGTCTGACCTGAAGAGCATTAGATCTTGAAAAGCCGCGGTTCGATACCCGTAGGCACCGTCTAGGTCGACTCAGCTTTCCACTCCCTAGGGGCAGTAGTAAAATGAACAGGCGCCTGACAGGCTGTCAAGACGTGTGTTAATTAAGATCTGATAATTGTACCATCATAATGTTTCAATGGCTTCAATGTAACTTACTGCGGTTTGTCAGTGAGCTTGTCAATGAACACGAATAATATTATCCATTGGCTAAAAATCCCAGAACATCCTATCATTTACCCACAACTCCCTTCAATATTCCCACCCCAATTAGCTCCGTGATCTCTTCATCATTCAGGTAACCCGCTCTACCCGATCATCCTCCTATCTCAGTCTTTCTCCACCCCCGATCACTATACTCATCTCAAATGCTCAAACCGAGCCATTCCAACACAGCACCGCGCTTCTGGAATGTTCTTCCCTCTGAGTTC
Organism: Allolobophora icterica; assembly: GCA_963556255.1. Taxonomy (NCBI): domain Eukaryota; kingdom Metazoa; phylum Annelida; class Clitellata; order Crassiclitellata; family Lumbricidae; genus Allolobophora; species Allolobophora icterica. The sequence continues at coordinate 38,458,904 of OY744605.1, forward strand.
CGCAGATTCTCGGTTCCTCCATCATCATTGCTCCTCTATCACCCCCGGGCTATCCACTCAAAACTGAATACCTACTTTTTCAAGAACTCCTTCCCTGACTCATCTAATCCTCCGCCTTCCAGTTCTCTGCCTCTTCTCTTGATCTGGCCTCTCTTATAACCTACTCTTTGGAACAACCCCTCTAATTCGACGCAGCGCTTGCGAATAGGCTGGTGCCCTACGCTTGATCTTATATTGGCGCTTAGAAGTTTGGAGATTACGATCAGGGCTGTAGTCGAGGGTATACGCGGGTATACAGCGTATACACTCACCTCTGGAGACCGTATGCTCACCTCACACAATATTTTTATTTATTTATATTAAAATACTGTAGCGTATACTCACAAAATACTGTAGCGTATACTCACCTCTCATTTGTTTCGGAAAACTAACTGTCAGCGTGTACTCACCTCTAACTTTACCACTACAGCCCTGATTACGATTACGATTACATTTAGGCCTATGCCAGAATTTACATATGCGCACTTGAGTTATAAACCGAATGCGAACATCAGATCACGGAAGTTATGATGGTTACGACAGCAACGACAAAGAATAATCCAATCTACCTAGGCGGATGACATTAAATAATATAGTGTCTGTTAGGCTATAGTCATAATCTTGAGCGTGAGTTTAATCCAAGCTCGCGCAATCTTGGACCACGGCACAGACTCACTTTCGCGGTTTGCCCTCTCTACCTCCCTTCCAGCACCTCCCTTCCAGCATTTTCCATTAGCATTAGATGGGTCTCATATGGGCGCTATATTGGCCCCATGTCGGAATACGGGTTCTATATGGGCTCAACGTGAGAATTAGGGCAGGACTCTGGTTACAACGAATATTCAGCAAAGCTAATCCTATGGCTTATGGGTACATGAGGGATTCTAGTTGGTCCGCTAACTTTATATGTCCGAGAGGATCCCTTTGGGGATTACGTCCATCTTTACTACGGGAGGGATTTGCTTGTGATTACAGGGCAAAGGACGGTTAATAATCCAGCGAATCAGGCATCCTTGCCCTGGAGGCGTGGATTAGCTAGGAATGAACTATACGAAGTTTGCAACTTGTTGTATTGCCTCACATGGTCACTTCCATCATTCAACAGGTCATAAATTGCGCGTCAGAGGAAGAACAATTAGCCATCCAGATATTTAGAAGCCAGTGAGAATAGCGAGCTCTGAGGCATTTCATTCATTCAATAAATCAATCAATCAATCAATATTCGTTTATTGCATTAATTCCCGAAGATTTATATACAGAATATTTATATACAGTCTCTCAAGATATCTGCTCACCATTGCTGAGTACCTAAAGTTGCTAATGGAAGAGCAATTAGGGGCCATCCACATATTACGTACGCACTTAGGGGGGGAGGGGGTCGGATTTTGGCGATTTTGCGTACGGGTGCGAACGGGGGGGGGGGGAGGGGGGGTAACAAAATGTGTACGTACCCAAAATAAATTTCTAATTATGACGTCCACATTAGCCTATTTATAACTCTGTATTATCCTATAGTCGTCCCATGGCATTTTATTACATTATATACAAGCCATGTGCAGTTATTCTGTGCTGTGAACGACACCTATAATTTGTCTATATTGGCCCTTCAATAATCTGGCCTAAAGTGCAGACAGGCTGCCTGGAGACACTTTCTGCAGCTGGTCATCGGGGGGGGGGTGCGTCAAAAGTACGTACTCAGGGGGGGTGGTGGAAGAAAGTACGCTTGCGAACAGGGGGGGAGGGGGTCCAAATTTCCCGGATTTTTGTGTACGTAATATATGGACAGCCCCTTAAGAGATTTCTTCTCCACAGTTCCAGAATTTACCCATAACCTCTGGTCCTGATTCTGTACAACTGATTCTGTTTCTGGACTACAGTTTTTACTTAGAAGTGATAGATGACTGATGTCTTGTGCATTATGAATAACGGTATTATAGAAGTTTCCAGATTAGATTAGATCAGAAGTCGAGTATGCTAATCATTAGACACATATGGTAACTCTTCATACTATATTGAAATAAAACTAAAAGTAGGAGGGCATGTGAAACCTGTTTGACTTGTGATGTGCGACTTGAAGTCTTGATGACTTGAACACGATTGGACTTGGACCCATAGCAGCATCGGAATCAGGCGATATACTCAAAGTGATATCGTGGGTCAGCAGCTGCATGTCGACCAGAGCAAGGGCAGGTGTCAGGGTCATAGCCACTGAGGGCAACAGCTGCTGAGGGCAACAGCTGCAGCCACCCAGGACAGGCAACTGTTTTCTCACTTTTGTTCACTTGAAGGGGATAGGTCCAGCTGTTGTCTCCACTCTCCAACTAGAATAGAAAGAGAAAATGAAAGAAGGCGCACAGAACAAGTTGATTTACGGAAAATAGAAGACAAATACAGGCAGAGATAGAAAGGAAAGATGGGAGGCTTGGGAGCAGATTGAGATAGAAAGAGCAAAATGAAGACTTGATGCCAAACATAAGTGGATGGAACAGATGACAAAGCTGGAATGAATAAGGCAGCAACATAGACTCTCTGGAGGGCTACCTTAAGGAAAGATCCATACTGTAACAAGTGTAACATAGAGATCTAGCTCTACAGTTTTGGCCAAATTAATAGAAATTTATGTATTTTTATGTATTTCTTACATATTTCTCAGATTTTTTAGTTATTAACAGCTTGTTATGGTGGCTAATTCACAATGAGTTAGCAATTCTCCCCAAACTTATTTTTGCATAAAAAATAATGAGAAAACCCAAACAAATGAGAGAAAAAATAATTATCAGAGAAATTGCCAGTGTATTGGAATTTTGTTACACATTTTACACCCTGTAATTTAGTCCAAAAATGTGTTACAAACCAGTAATTTATTTATGTATGTGTTTCCAGAGGTTGACTGTAACTAAACATTGTTTATTTATATTCATTAATATTATTTGCTATTTTTACTTACATTGTATTTACCAAGACTCAGCAATACAGCATTTTCGGGTCATTTACGAAATAATTAATTGTATGAAACTTTCTTCTACTGTACATGTAGAACACGTTTCTCACATTAAATAAAACGTTTGGTGTCTTATTTCATACCTTGTGTTGAGATATATGGCGAAACAACAACAGAAAATGGTTAATTGCGAAACATTTCTATTAATTTGGCCAACACTGTACTGCTTTGTCAAAAAGTCTATAGGCATAATAAATGATCAATTATACGTCTACTGCTGAAAAATTGATTGTAAGTCTAATTGGTCTGAAATATTTCGTCTTGACTTTGCAAGACTTTGTCTTCGTGAACTAGCTATAACCGAGATCCTATACCAAGTAAATTAAACTATTGAGTTCATTATTCGTATATTAATCTCTTAATTCACAAATAATACTAAATTTTAATGCCTAATCGACCGGTTAATCAAGCATAAAAATCGACTTACATTTGCAAAATTCGTTTTTGTTGGTCCACTTCCGACATCGAATGTTCCCGAAACTCGTGGAAGAATAAAGGAAAATACGTCATTTTGTGATGACGTCATATTTGAGAATTGTGACATGAAGCGACTTATATAAAAAAAGGTAATCATACCACAGATATTAAATTATTATTAACTCTATTAATTTTGATCATACTAGGCCTATACTGAAGGGTGTATAGTAATCTTAAGCGTCAACTTCAGTGTCGCTCTTCTACGTCTATCTAAACCACAGATATTAAATTATATTAACTCTATTTGTCTAAACTGCGTATTCCAGATTACAATGCCAATATAGGTCTAACATAGGCCTATACTGTGCTAACATCGAATTAAATTGTGATATGGAGTACGCAATATTTAAATTGTTAGCATAATTTAGTCTCACACTGAAAAACACGAATCGTAAACTTTCGTTTATCTTGGTTAATTACATTTGGTTTCGAATTGAGTTCCGTTTCGAGTTGCATGCGTGTTAGGAAACGGTGTACTTTGACGGAACCAACCCAGGCCGGCTGATGTTCTTAGATAACATCGACTCACTGTAGCGGCGCTATAGAAGTTCTGGGGTTAGCTTAAACGGGCGCACGTCAATCTTATAAGACTCTTTAGTCTTTACATGCTTTAAGATTTCTATTTTTGATCTCTCTCTTTGAAAATCAAAGTCTATACTTGGCTGACATCGATCTGATTTCCTCCCTCTCCCTAGCTCTATCGGGGGGGGGGGGGCGATAGCGCATTGGATAACATCTGGCGTAGAGTGCGAGAGGTACAGAGATCGAGTCCCATAGGCGGACATGCTTTGTAGGCTGCAATTTGCGCCGTGTATTGCAGGCTGTCTGTTCTGTTAGTAGTTAAGATTTATCGCATAACATATGTACATGTACAGCGCAGTGCGTTTGCAGGCGCTTAATTAAAGAATAAATATTATTATTAGGGCCTATATTATTATTTATATGGTACCAAAGTCGAGTAGTCGACTAAGCTTAGTCCGAGCATGGGCGGCGATCTAGGGGGGGTCGCGGGGACATGACCCCCCACCTTTAGGAGTGGGGGGACACGCCATACATCTGACCCCCAAATTTAGAAGAAAGACCAAAAAGGCCAGCTAATGTAATTGCATGTGAGGGTTTTCACAGCCTTTTTTGACCAGACGAGGGAAAAAATAAATTTTTCAGGAGAAGTGTCCCCCGAAAATTATGAGAAAGTTAATTATGATCGAGAAAGCAAGAAGAAATTCATAAGAATAGTACACAGCAAATATATCATATAATAAGCTTACTATATCTATGGTTTGGATGGATGCAGTCTAGGCCTATAGTTTGGGGGTAATAGAGGGTTCTGAAATTTTCTTAAGTTGATCACACTGGCCTATAATTATGAATTCAGTTTTAGACGGGTTGAAGCACATGAGCTACATTGGCTAGACTCCTTAGAGCGTATGCTGCATTCCATGTGTCTCTGTGTTAGAGTGCGTGAGGATCGCGGTTCGCCTCGATCCGATGCTGGCTTAATTATTTCAAAGATTTAACCTCGGACTAGAGCAGTACTGTCCGTACACGGGGACCTTAAATGGCGTGGCGCCTATTCAAAGAGGCAGCAGTGGTGAAGGATCTCACCCGATCAATTCATTGAAAAAAGCAGAGTCGAGGCCATACGGTTGCTATATGTAAACGTGTATATTATTTACATTTATAATAATACTCTCTGGTCATGCACTGAACTGGTTTAGCATCTAGAATTATATCTATGGTGTCAGCGAGCTCCAGCGGATGTAAGCAGCGTTGGGCATTCATAGCAACAGCATAATTATCAATTTCAGAGATGTTTTGTACAAAAATCGTTATTATTTTAAAGTAAATTGCTTAAATAAAAATCGTAAAATGTATTTTATTATAATATTGTTTACCTAAATTTAAAATTATAAATTTTATGAGTGTACATAATCTTCAAAAATGATGCGAGAGTACATTTCCGGTTGCATTCCAAACCTTCGGCGTCGTTAGAATCGGTTCGCGAGTAGGCCCTAGCTATAGAAAACGAGAAATACGGAAAAAGTTTCATATACGGAATAAGTTTCATATAGGATAAGCTGAATACTTTTAATGTCCAGCTGAGGGAGTATAATCTGTTTCTGATTTCGAGAAATGGCAGATCAAGACACATTTGTTTTGGTATAGTTTTTCTTTAAACCAGATTGTGTCAACAATTTAATAGTTACTTCATTTGTATTGATTATATCTGTATTTAGGCCTATACAGCGCGGCGATTTCATGAAGCGATACTTAGTACTCACTTTTGCATTTATAATTTTATATTTGCGTAGCAAGACTTGTTGAACTTGTTGTTTGTTTCCTACTTTGCAAAGCGCATGTAAGCTTGTACGTGTACGCTATTGTTTGAAGCATTTAATTGAAGCTTGTATGTCTGTGCGATCGTGCAAATGCTTATGTATACGAGGACAGGTAGGCTTCTGTAACGCTGCTTTGAAACCTCTGGCATGCAGATGTTCGTGTGAACTTATGAGCCACTGCAAATGCGGGTAGCTGTCTGTGCTGAACAGTGTAAACCTATCAGTGTTGTTGAAAGTACCAGACCAAAGTACGCAAGTAAGATTAATAACAGTCCTAACTTTAGTTTAGCACTTAAATAAGAGTACCATTCAATTATTTTACTAATGTAAATATCAAAATATATTCATCCAGGTAATGATTTTAAATTAAAAGTATCCTCTCTTTCATTGATGTCACCCCTGTTAAATTAGATGACCCATTTATTCTGAGGGACCTGGTTTTTGAGTTTATGATTGTTTATCCACTTATATGTATTGATCTAAGGTGATGGCACCAAGGCCTAGGCGTAACTGAGTTTGAAAATGAAATCTGCTCTGATTACATTTGAAAATAACCATTATTCTAGATTTGTAGGAATAGGAGAATAATAGCTTTTCTTTATTTTAGGGCCAAATCAATTACTGGTGCAGAGAAAAACATTTTCGACACATGCAAAATGTTACCATTGAAGCACAGAAGAAATATCCGGGCGATTTGGTCCTCAAGTTCTTTAATGCACTTGGAATGTTGCTTGAAGGTAAAACTTGCAAAACGTCATCTTTTTTGTCAATCTGGCAAGATACCATCAAATGTAACTAGCCTAAAGTTTATGGATTTGGTATGTATGTGTGACTGTGCTTGACTAAATCCAGCCAACTTGAGAAAAGTCAGTGTGCAAGAAGTGTGCTCAATGCTCATATGGCAATTAGACATTAAATTATCCAAAATAGTTGTGTACATAATTTCACAGAGATACGCAATGTTATTCAAAAAGCCTCATGTCAAGTTTCAGGCTACATAACTATTTTGCAAATAAAAAATGTATTTAACTTGCACCAGACAGCTAAATTTATGTTATGCTGAAGTTGTGATTTTTATAAACTTTTCGCTTCCACAAGTAATGTTAAATGTTTATAACTTTTACATTTACAAGAAAACATGGTTGCACCAAATTATTCAGCACTTCCAGCCCAATTCAATACAATATTAACTCTATTGTTTTTGATAATATTAGTTCATTTGAATGCGAACACTTAAAATCTTTAGAAGTATGGACATTTTAAATACAATTTTGTTCATGGTTTATTCCTCAACAATTTCCTGTCTCAAAAATGTTGATAAATTCATGTTTTACCTGTAAGTTGATAAATATATGAATTATTTTTTTAAATAAAAATTATAAAATTAAAAATTCATAAAAGATTTTGTGAAAAGAATTAAATGTGATAAAATCTACTAAATGTAGCCACTCATCAGGAAAACTGGCACAACAGTTACAAGCTAATAAATTAATTAATTTTGTCCAAAATTATTTTGTTCATATTGGGGATAAGAATAATGTCTACCATAGTCTTTGAGAAGTTGGAGTAAAGTCTGCGTTGACCTTATACAGGGAAGGGGAGGGTATGAAGGGAGAATTTAGTGGCATGAGACTTCAGATTCTCGCTAACTAGACTTGATTTTCATTACACTTCACTGGTTTTTTGTTTCTGTAGGAAGAGTTCAAGAAAGTATGAGGGAGCTTGACAACCTGAGCAATCGACCTGATGTCAACCTGTGTTCCACTCTGGCACTGATACATGGGCATCGCAAGGCAAAAAACATTGGTGTGCTTTTCTTTACTTTGTAGTAGACTTATATATTAAGCATTTCTCTTGATGTTACTTTCTGTTTGCATTAATTTTTTTCAATGACCATTGGATGTCAAGCTTTGTCTTTCAAGTTGTCATATGTGGAATTGCTTAAATATTTTTATATGTTCAGATGTCTACCACTTTTTGATAATATGCAGATATCTATCATTGAAACCTGTCTTGTTCTTAACACAGTCTGCCATTTTGTATTGAGTCATTTATGAGAGGTTAAGTGGTTCTTTCTTGGACACTATTAAGACCTGTTGGCTTACAAGTGCCGTTTATGACTGGGAAATTTTGGATTCACCGTGTCCACTGTGTAGAGCTTTGCAACCAATTAGCCAGGTGCTGATAAATATCTGTCTTGAACAGACCTGGTTGCCTGAAAGATGTCTGGATGCTGTGTCTTCTACCATCTGTGAGGCAGTATGTAAATGTGTGCTGGATACTTCATTCAGCTGTCATCTTTCCTCATATCGTCAACACAGATTTGACCAGGAACTCTAGACATGGCATCAACCAGTTTTAAGTGGATTTCCAGCAATTCACATATCATCATTTTCTATGACACTTCTGAATTGAATTTGTCCTGATTTTTTGTTTTCTGCTTTAAGACAAAGAAACTGTTCAACAGTTGGACGCAAAGTTAAAAGCAGAAAGAAAACAGGGAACTGATAAGGTAATGGATTACTAGATAAGTTATCAACAAGGTGTAAATGACACTAGGTGGAAGAAGTTAAGATGATATTGAAATGGTTCTTTCACATATGAATTGTAACAAGTGACAAAGCAACAACAGAAAGAACATTGTATGAAAAAGTTAGAATAGATTAGATTTTTACCTCTCACTGATCCTATTTATGGTGAACTAAAGGTGAACTAAACTAAAGTTAGGTAGGGGGTAGTTTATGTATGTTGAGGCCAAAAGAATAAAAATGTCCTTCTAAACATTTTCTTTTTAATCTTTTGATTCTCTGGTGCCAGAAATGTTATTAGGTTAAAATATTATTAAAAGATTTAAGAAAGTGAATTGAACAGGATATATGATATATCAAAGACTGAACAATGTCATTATTTTGGAATCATTTTCTGTGTGCAACACAATTTAAATAGAAATTTGCGAAAAAGGTTTAGAACAGAAAATGATCAACAAGAAAAAGAGCTGTAAGAGATAGTGAAGGAATATACTGATCAACAAAAGATAACCTTTGGAGAGATGGATTGAATATTGCAGTGAACTGTATAGGGACTTGGACTTGTGCATATGGCTTGGACAAGATGGCTGCATGTCATTTCTGATTTATTTGTTGGTCAAATGTGGATTTTGACAGACAATTTTAATTCTTTCGGACTTCTAAAGGGACCCAGTTTGCGGACTTTGAGTTATTTCTGTCTTTTGCCTTTGTTTATGGGAGTTTTTGATGATGTCTTGATGCTTGTTTTCAAAGTCTACCAAAGACCATGGACAGTCATTCTGAGGGGTTTCAGGAAACTAACTGAATAGTGTTAGGCTTCATTAGACAGGCCAAGAGAGTCCGCGGATTGGTGCTGACGTGTAATGTGGTGATTATCTACAATCAGTTGGTGGCTGTGGTGAATGGCAGAGGGATGTGTTGGATTTGGTGTGTTACAAGCCTTGTCACCTGTTGTTGCTCCTCTTTTTTGATCTATTTACCGGTAGTCCTAGGACTACTCTCTGGAAACCCCCTCTGATCTGACGTAGCGCTCGTGAATGGGCTGGTGTCCTGCGCTTGGCCTTCGAGTGGCGCTTTAGAAGTTTGGAGATTACGATTACGATTACGAGGGCTCTGAGCATAATGTCTATGAGCATAATGTCTACTATGAGCTCTGGATGAGAATCCGTCAGTTTGGCTCAGCTGTCTGTGGGAGCATGTGTGTGGGGACTTCTAGTTATCTGAGCACTGTCCCCTTATTGGTTAAAATTTGTTAATGCTGAAGCATCATTTAGGCTTTCACAGGCAGGGCTTTGGTGAGGTACATAGAGGTCCTATAGTAAATGAAAGTAAAGATACAGTGTACTAAATTGCTGAACTGATTTATCCATGACCTAGAGATGACCCAGAAGGTTAAATCTTTTTTAAATAGAAGCTGTTATAGACAGACTGACGATGAATAAAAATTATGGATTGCCAGAAGCTGGAATGGAGGAGCTGGCTAAACTAATCTGTAATATCTGCAACTGTATTTGGAAATTGGATAGAATGCCTGAAGAGTGGACAAAGACTATATTGGTTGGACTGATAGATTAATCCAGCATGTTGGAAACTCTAGGAAGTAGCAGTGAGGTGTTGCAGAGTTCAGTTGAGACATTCCCCCTATGTTACTGTTGTTTCAATTATTTGGCTATGTATGTATGTGTAAGTCCAGTTTTAGACATGTACTAGACACTGTGAGGACTTTTTAACTAGCATAAACTATTTGTTGATATTGGACAGTTGAGTAGTTTTTCATTTTAGCAGGGATCTCTGAAGCTGTGTAAAACTCAGTCGTAAATCTTGATATATCAGTTGCTGTTTATCAGTCTCTAATATCTTTTATCTTTTCAGGCATTTTTTCTGGCTGGCCTGTTTCTCGTTCATGTGGAGAAATATGACAAATCACAGGAGTACATTGATCGTGCTGTCAAGTTGAATCCACAGAACAAAGATGTAATTGCTTCAAATTTTGGTTTAAATAATTTGCTACATTAAATATGTTGCATTCAGTGATGTAGATAATGGCATTGTTACAAAATCTGTTGGTAGCAACAATTAGGCTTATCCTGTTGCTGTATTGTACATCCAGTCCTGATGTGATAATGATAACTTGATATTTGTGTCGCATTCCTCATTGGACTACTTTTAATGATTAGGCCACATTTTCACACATCAGACATGAACTCTAACAATATATCTATGCTTAGTATGTCTTTTTGCCCCATTGTTGCTTCTTACAGCGTTATAGACTGAAGAATGTTATTGACGTAAGAGAATTACAATTTGCAGATTGTGGCTCTGAAAGGATGGCTTGAACTCCTGAATGGTGATGAAGCAAGTGCCAAAAAGTCAATCAAGTTCTTTGAGGAAGCACTGTCGTATGGAATTTTTGTCTTGATTTTTTCGTATTTAATCTAGTTTGGAATTAGGGTTTTCATTTTTTATGGACCTCTGATTTTTGAATTGCTTTAATTAATTTATTGTAATGTATTCATTTTACAGGCAAATTTAATATGATCTGAATAGTATTCTTCGGTGTCAGCTGAAATTGACATTGACTAGGGAGACTAAGTAAGAGCATTTGGGTGATTGTCAAGGGCTCAACCTTGGCCAAAGTCGATTTTGCACATATTTAGCCAAGCTTAATGCCAGGTGAGAATTTAGAGTGCAGGGCCCTTTATATCACCTCCAGTATATCACATGCAGTCGTTTGCTGGTGGTAATGGATGCCATCACCTACCTTGGCAGCCAAACAGTACTTTACCAAGTGGAAACAGCAAACAGGAGATCAAGTGCGGAATCAATATCGCTAGGTCCTGGGTGGTTTCTCTTGATAAGAGCATTTGCTGCTCCACTACTAAGCTGAATACCAAGCTGGAGCTTTGAAGGATGTATATGCTGCCACTGATGCTCTAAAGCTGCAAGACATGGATGACCACAGAGGCACTAAATAAGACACTTGACATCTTTGACGTGTGGTGCCTCAGAAGGATCCTTTGGATTTCTTATATAGGCCATGTCAGTAATATAGTGCCCAAGAGGAGAATGTCAATAGGACTAGTCTCTGCCATGATCCGAAATGCAAACTGATCTTTTTTGGGCATGTTGCATGGGCTGCGGAAGACGAGAAACTGGAGAACCACATGGTCTGCAATTAACATTTTTGCCATTCGACTGAAGATTCAGTTAGTTTCTAGATTTTATAACACTTATGTGTCCTGTTGTTTGCACTTTGTTCTTTGTTAATAACCTTCTAGTATTGGTGGGACAAAATGTCTGAATGCCTTGTTTGGAAAAGCCAAATACCTAGAACTTCGTCGCAATTTTTCTGGAGCTTTGGATGTGATCAATGAAGCTGTGGTGTTGTTCTCTCAGTCAATACCTGCACTTCTGGAGAAAATGAAACTTCAGGTTGCCTTGCAGGACTGGGAACAAGCTGTGGACACTGCTCAGAGGTGGAATTAAAGTTTTCTTGCATAATACATATGGCATAAGTTTTGAAACAGTAATGCATACAGTTTTAAGTAATTTTATATTTTTTATTGCTCCCTTTCTGCATGATGTGAAAATTTCATAAACTTTTAAGTAAGTAAGAAGCCTTTCATTAATGATAGACGAACAGAGTGGACAGTTGCTGTAAAGCTGTGGTTTTAACCGGGGGGGGGGGTCTGCGGAACCTGAGGGTTCTGCGGACATCGGCCATGTGTTCCACCACACTTTGATATAAAATTTTAAAATGCCCAATTGAATTCACAAAAGGACGAGCATTACAAGTTACAATTAAATTTATTTCTTGAAAAAATGGGTGAGTGAAATGTGCTGAGTTCTGTGAGCAAATGAGTGCAATGTGTAAGGTTAACATGCGCATAGTGGTACATGAAAAGGCCAGTCTGAAATGTGCATATCTGTTCTATTGTCAGTATTTTAAGTCCAAAAATAGATGTAGTTTCTCTGCAAGCTTTAACATGAATTAAGCTTTAATTTTCAGTTTACCTATTATGTGCAGTATAAAATGACAACTACAGCGGCAAAAGACAACTTTCATAATAATTATAATAAGAAGCAATGAATAATAGCATTAATTAATTACAGTCTTGCAAGCTGGGTTTTTTTTGTTTCAGAGCCTTAGCCCTCAATTCTAATTGTCTGCAGGCGAAAAATTATCTCATATTGCATCATCTGTGCAAAGAAGGCAATTACACCGAGGTATTTTGCCCCTTACTAATGTGGATGTTGTGCCTATGGCTTGGTGAAACTTATCTAAGTAACCAGAAAACTGCTTTTTATATTAGAAGTCATTTGAATGACTGAACTAAAATGAATGGTTTGTGTGTAATGTAGGGGCCTACATTGTTAAGATGAACAATAGTGTTCCCATACACATGTATAACTGTGTATGGTTATCATGTTTACCATTAAAAGTATGATAAACCTATAATGTTTATGCAGTGCTTTTTTCTAGAAAAAAGGTTCTGGAACTGAACAGTTATGGAAGGGCTAAATTGAGGGTGAAGCCAAAGAAAAGCGGGGGTTGGGGAGGGTCTCGCGGTGAGACCCTGCCCAAGAAAATTTTTGACGTCACATTAAATTAAAATGACTAAATTTTTCTTTTATTAAAATAATTACATTATTTTTAATAGCTGAAAAAAGGTGCTGGAATGCCGTTCCGGAGTGTTCCGGCAGAAAAAAGCACTGTGTTTATGTTAATCTTTGCATTTCAATATTATTATTTACAAGTGATTTTTGAAAAAACCACTTTTGGTACTATTGTGGGGTTATAGTAAGAATGCCTAGGACAATTATAGTAAACAGTAGCAATAATAAATTAATTGTTAAGGGTAACACCAGTGGCATGCTCATTGCCAAAACTCTTAAATGCTAATAGTGGATTGATTGAATAGCTATTGATTGGAAATATTTATCATAATTTGTCCATTTGCTAAAGCCATTTGTCATTTTTTGTTTGTCTTTTAGGCTGCTTCTGAAATGGAAGATCTCTTGAGAGCCTTTAACATCGAAGAACCACAAAATGCTCCTCTTCTAGACAAATTTGCTCGCGTCTATTGCCGAGTTGTAGGTTTTTGAATGTTCGCTCTTCTTTATCACAAATGCACATAATTATAACGTTTAATAGATGACCAACTGATGTTATAATTATAGAATTAAAATCTAATCTAATCAACCTATCTGTGTTCCATGCTCACTCCTCATATAAATAGATCTTGCACTCAACCAGTGTATTCTGTGGCTCAGCCACGTGCCTACATTCAAACAGTGCTGGACAGCCTGGCTTTTTATTGCTGGTCTGAAGTTTCGTAATTCAGTGCCTAATTGAGTTCTATTAATTCTGTGATGTCATTTGGGTCTAAACTTGAGACTTGCATCTTTCAACTTGAATGCTCTCTGTAGTCTGCTTGGGGCTTCTCCAATCTTTGGGATTTTGACATGGCTTCTCCAACTGATTATGATATTTGATTGCCATTTCATTCAAACTGACCAACTGATACCTTTGGCATTATTTAATGGCGCTACAGAAGTCGTTAGATTAGATTAGATGACAGAAGAAACTAAATCATTCAAAAGGTATCAATTCTTTTAAGATTTGTTCAGCCACTTAGGCAAATCAGTTACTAAACTTGCCAGATTTATCATCAGTAATGTAATAGCCAATTGCGGTTGTTTTACTTGTTTTCTTGTTCAACAGAGCGGTCGGAATACTGTCATCCTTCAGCAGACCTACGCATTTCAAGAAAAAGCAGCTACAGTTGACAGTGACAATCCGGCCTACTTGAGTGAACTGGGTTATGAGCTGTTGTTGCAGAATCGACCCCGTGATGCTGAACGATGCTTCAATAATGCTCTGAAGATTGATGAGTCCAGTCTCTTTACATTAACAGGTGGAATTCAGTTTCAGCTGCATTGTTTTGATGGTTGTACTTACGCTAACTTGTTTAAAGACTATATTGCATGATAAGCGGATACAGCGTAATACATATTTTTTTGCACCTCTTAGTGCTGACAGGGATAAGAGGTGTAAAAGGTGCACCTTCGTTGATTGGAACGCAGCACTCTTTACAGTCAGCAAAAGCCAATGCAGCATGATTGTGTAGCGATTACTGGTAGAGCTTTGAATGCTCCATACAGTAATTGAGAGTTCAGAATGAACATCAAGTTCATTCAAAACTGAAATGCACATTGCAGAAGTCAAAATGCCTGACATGATCTGAATGCCACGTGGATCCCGAACCCAACCAGATCTGATGATATCTGTGTCTTAACAGATGTTGTCTCAGCTGAATCCTTGTGAAAATAAGTTGTTCTCTTTCTGGACACAGGAAGTTCAGGACTGATAGTAACAATGATTTCTTGGATGCTGGTACTCCTTGGTTCACTGTAGTTGGATGATCGATTTAATGAACTTTCTGCTCTTTATAAGATTCTAAAGATTTTCCTTAGTGAGGATCAATTCTAAAGTAAGAAAACCATCTGATACAGATGAGGCAATTGTGGTATGAATGCTTGACTGGCTTTTTGAGAAGTGGTTGAGATATGGTTTCTGGAGCTCTTTGGCTGTTTGTAGGTTTGCTGTGGTGCCGTCTTTTGGAGAATCAGTTGGATGAAGCTGCTAAGCAACTAGAATTTCTTAATGAACTCAAAGACACAATTGGAACATCAGCGGTAAGACTAGTGATGTTTTTTCGTTCAAGAAACTAATTTTTCTTTATTGTAGACTGGTTTTATGTGATTATAAAGTAAGAGTTTTAATTGTGAGTGGAAGCTTGAAGTGTCTGTTGCTTCTCCAGGAGGAGCTGAGTAACTAAATGTATCCCTGTCAGCATGCCCATATGAAGCCTAAGTGGGACCCATAATGGCCATGTAGGACCCATATAGGTGCATATGGCCCCCATCAATTATTGTCTGTCTATGTGCATGTTGGCAACCTATTCCTGCACTTTGTGATGTCATATTTATATGTGCTGCAGTGAGCATGTTTTTGTTGCTTCACTCATTGATTCATTAACAATGCTTAGAAAAACTTGACAGACTGGTTCCGTGTTGTTCGTGTGATTTTAAGTGTCTGGACTATAATCATTTAAGAGAATTGTTGCAATTCTTGAGTTTTTGAGGGATTATCCAGCCTCTAGATAGATATAGCCGAGTGCTCATCTATTTATAAAAATGTAGCTAAAGTTATTAACTGGAAATTGAATTTATTAGTCACTGATGTTTTATTTTTGTGGAATTAACAGCCGATTTTGTGTTTTAGGTGACAATGGAAAGTTTTAATTTCAGTTCGACAGTGTATTGTTTTTTGAACAGGAGCTGGTCTATCTTAACGCTCTGTTGTCTCTGAAGAAGAACGACCCATCTGATAAGACCATTGAACTGCTGGACACGGCCACTAAGAAACACTTTGAAGGAATTAGGGTAACATACACTATTGCACCTGTCATCTGATCTGCTGCAGAAGAAGCCTAACTTGCAGTTTAAAGAGTCAAACTGTTTATTTTCATCTGCTTTAAATTGTTAAATATTTTATTTCTCATTTATTCTTTTAATTTGATTATTTTTTTCTGTGGATTGCACATGACTGCTGATAATAGTTATAATATAATAATTATCATTGTAGTAAAGGCTAACAAAGAAACTTGAGGAATAATAGGAATAAAAAGCTGCAGTGCTAAGCTAATTGATTATGTTTTTAATGTAACAATAACGATGAGATTTGTCTTGTTCAGGGTTTGCCACTAGGAACAGAATATTTCTTGGCTTTGAATCCAGACTTTCTGACGAATGTAGTGTCTGACTATCTAACATTTGCTCCGCAACAGGTAAGCTGTGTAAACTCAGTCAGACTTATTTCATCATCCCTCGTCATATGTGCCCTTCTGAAAGGATCATTTCATTGTCCTTTGACAGTGTTTGGCAATTCAGTGCTACATTTCACTATGTATTACATACCACTTGCGTGACACCACACTGGACCCACAGCTGGTCACCGATATAACTAGTGACACATTTGTGGACCCGGTATGGGTTGCAAATAAATGTAGCTGCCGGGGAAGCTATATGAAGGTTTAAACACAATCGAAGGAGAAAGTCTAACTCATGAATGTTTATGCTGTGCACAAATATTAGAACAACATAAGGGGAAATGCTTTATACCCTGTCTGATCTACTTTAAGAACTTTTTTAGTACCACTGTAGCAATGCACAAGTGGTCAGTAAGCAATCTTTTCTCGTGTTTCATTAATCCAACTGATGTATTCACTGATATGTATATATACAGGGTGGGCCAGTAGGAATGCACCAACTTTGACGCCTTATAACTTGAATAATTTTTATCTGAGCGTCTTGTCCAATATATCAGATTGAAGATAATTATCCATTTTTTGATTCTGCAAAATATCTACGAGATAATGTTACGACTTTATGAGATAATGCTATTAATATTCGATGTGCCATTTTCTGGCCATAAAACTGCAAGAAAAAACAAAAGTCTGGAACTGAAGACGTCAGTTCTAAACAGTCACTTAGTACTAACAATTAATATCTTGAGTGAATTTACCATCAGTCAAACAAATACTCAATAATGTCCACCACGTGCTCGGACTCTTACTCGTCCCTGGATTGTTGTCTTGGCTGGAAATTAACTCTTGGACTTGTGCAATGTTCGCTGCTGTGCGCGCAGAACGTTTGCGACCACAGTTGCGGCTGTTAGACGTTCCCGTAGCATCAATTTGTTTAATCAATCGATCTAGAGCATATTTATTCCATTTTCTAGAAGGGAATTCTATCATCATCTGATGTGCATTGTATCCTTTTTCTGCTCTTAAAATTCGGATTAAAATTCTATCCTCTTCCGCGAGCGGCGTCATGATGTTCAATATTTACATTCAAAATTGAGAGGTGTGCGCCGCACCGAAATTTTATAACAGTGGAGCCGTATATCAGTGCAAGATTTGACACAGTAGTAGAGTGGATGATTACTTTCAATTTAGTATATTGGGCACGATGTTCGGGTAATAATTGTTCAAGTTATATCCATTCAAAGTTGGTGCATTCCTACTGGCCCACCCTGTATATCTTGTTTTCTATCTGTGATTTTGATATTTAGCCTCTGAACAAGAGCCAGGCAGCTCCAAATCGGATTCTCCAGAAATGTCTTCAGGTTTTGGATCCACTTTGTAAAGCAGTTCCGGGACTTTCAATGGCTTCTTATTTAATGGCAAAGACAAAATTTCTATCAGGTTAGTTTTCATGTGTTTGCATTGGTGATTGTGTAATATGGTTATGTATGCTATTCATAATCGATGACATGCCCCTTTCTGGATATGTCATGTTTCCAGGGCTTTTAGCCAACCATTGTGGTCTTAACTTTGTCTCCAGACTGTAGCTCAGAGTTCAGAAAATGGACCTTCTCCACTGCCCAGGTTCATGGACATGTGATTGGACTGTCTGACTAGTCTCCCAGACCTTGGGGCTGCTGGGTATAGAGGCTCGGATTGTCCTTGTGTGGTCCTGTCTGCCGCTGCAGCATGTGAAGTGGCCAAACAGCTTGCGAATGGGGCAGTTTTTTAATCTTGTGAAGGATCTCTTGATCACACACTTAAACAGAACATTCTAAATACTGAGATCGTGCATTGTGCTTTAGTGAACTGAGAGGCTTTTACAGGGGCTATGCAAAGTTTTGGTTACATTAGTTACTTATTTTGAGTTGTATATATGGTAATGTTTTTCTGGATATCAGGTGACATGGATGGAGCCACAGCACTGCTACATCGCTGCTTGGAACAGGATTCCACTTCATCTGACTGCCACGTCCTCATGGCTCAGGTTCAGTTCTCAGTCTGCTCTACTTGAACTCTGACATCACAACATTGTTGATCCCAAAAACTAAATTTAGTATTAAATTACCTTAAGTTTGAACTTGTGAGTAGTTGAACTTTTGTAAATGCATGTAACATTATAATTGCGTAGATAAGCTTGCAATGTCTGACATAAAATTTATTTATAACTGAAAGAGAGCTTGATCAGATGAATGCTGCACAATTATTTCTAAGCCCAAACAGATATTTTGCAAGGACACATTACCATGTCATTAGGACAGTCGACAAACCAATGCATCACATTGTCAATTCTTTTTTTGTTTTTCTGTTTTCACAGATCCATCTACATATGAACAATTTCAAGCTGGCCAATCAGTCACTTGAAGTTGGACTCAGCTATAATTTTGAGGTTCTTTGAAACTTTCTTTCAATTAGCTCCAGAGTTAAACTAGTTGTGGATGTCATAAGAAAGATTCATACAATATGGTGCAGATGGGTGTGAAATATTAGCACCTTCATTCTATAATGTTAATAGGATTTAATAGTTGTAATTGTTGTAAATTGTAATTGGACGTTTTAATCATCACCCTTTGTTTCTAGTTTGTGAAACTGAGTCAAAGCCAGTTTCTCCATAGTACCATTTTTTATTTTCTTACCATTTGCAGCGTTTTTACCATTAATATTTTAACATCTGGCTGTAAACTTACTGCATATCATGCACACACATTTAGTTAGTTGGTGATCTTATATGTAAGTAAGTAAGTAGCCATGTAGCACTTGACAAATCATGAGACATATAATATCTGAGATTTTTTAAATTGATGTTTACTGTCTACAACATGTGTTTTAACATTGGCTAAATTTTGTTGTTTATGTTTCTGTATTTGTTTAGGTGCGAGATCATCCAATATACCACTTGATTAAAGCCAGAATTCTCAAAAAACAGGGAGACATAGATGGAGCTGCCAAGACTTTGCAGTTTGCAATGTCACTTCCAGGTGTCAAGAGTTCAGGTAGACCTTTTCTTAATTAACATGTTTGCTTCAAAAAGGAAATCTTTGGAAGACAACAGGTTGTGAGAAGGCTCTAGAACAGTGCTGTCCAACCTTTTTGACACCGCGGGCCACCGAAACAAGTATTATTGAAGCTGGGGGCCGCACCAGTAAACTCAACAGCAATGACAAAAATTTATTGAAAATTTCTAACTGTTAACATTTATTATGATTGGTAATAATTATGTAACAACCAGTGATAATAGCATGTATGTATGACATGCTTTATAATAGTTCAGTGCCAAAATATATATATAAACATTAAAGCACGTTTTAGTGAAATATTTGGCTTTGAATTGTGATTTGCAATTTTTTTATTTGCGGTTTGTATTCAGCTCGGGTGGGCCACTTAAAATCAGCTCACGGGCCACATGCGGCTCGTGGGCCGCATGCAGACAGCACACCTCTAGAACAAGACAAATGTTGACCTGCAGCCCTTATAAATAGTGGACAAGGGGTCCCATTTGTTGTGGGCCTTACAGGCTGTTGGCATTTGACTTGCTCATTTGATTTTGCTATTATCAGCATCCAGGACCTCTTCTCTTGACCTATGTAAAAGCCTGTTGACTAGTATCTAAACTTAGAAAATAAGCAATGAGGATTCTGTTATTTCAGATATTTCAGAATAGAATGGTGTACAGTGAAGGCTGACAGTCAAACGAATGAATTCAGTCATGAAACTGTTATACCACACACCCATACAACATCAACCAGTGTGAAGGTGTAAAGCATTCAGTCTTTTTATCACTTGCAGTTCTTTAAATGATTGTCAGCTCTGTTTGTGTGGTTTTCTGCACAGAGAAATCAGGACCATTTGGGGGCAGCAAAAAGAAAGCTGTAAAAATCACTACAAATGATCGAGTTTCGGTCTTCATTGAACTAGCAGATGCACATCGACAACTCAGTCAAACGGTAAAACTGTCAGCTGGTTTCTAGGTAGTCAAAAACAAGTTTTAATGTTGAAAAAGTTATCGAAGTCTGAATGTATGAACTGAGCCAGTTCAGGTTCATTTAACTGTACTTTGCTTTTCAAATATGGAACTGTACATTGTAGATTTGTTCTGCTTTTTTATTACTGTCTCTGCATTCGTTTATGTACAATTAATTTATTGTCTCGATCCTTTTTATTGTTCTTGGGTGCTGTAGAAGTCATGAGGTTACGATTACGATGTTCTAACAACTAGTTGACTCTGTGTGCATTGTTTTCAGATGTGTGCATTTGTCTTGAACACATAATAGCCACCTAGGCATGTATATATAAACTTCAACTTACCTTGTAAGCATGTGATGCATATGTGTTCGTAAGTTTTTACTTTGTGTTTTTAGGATTTTTATTATTGTCTCCATACTCTATACTTTATTGTCTCGATTCTTCTTGTTGTTGTAGCATGAGGCAGCAAAAGTGATGCAAGATGCCATGAATGATTTCCAAGGCACTGGTGAAGAAGTACGCATTGCTATAGCAAATGCAGACTTGGCCTTGGCAAGGGGAGATGTTGAGGGAGCCCTGGCCATGCTGCGAGGCATTGCACCTGAGCAAACCTACTATGTCCAGGCCAGGGAGAAGATGGCAGAAATTTATCTCAACCATCGCAAGGACAAAAGGCTCTATGCCAGCTGCTACAGGTCAGGCATACAGACAGAAAACATGGTACAGCAAACACTTATTATGATGTGCTTTGTTTTAACACAAATTCTGATATATAATGCAGTTGAGACATGAATCTGTAGAAAATGACCTCAATTGTAACTCGGTCTCATTATAAGATGGTTCTTGATGTGGATTCCAGTGACAGTGTTATAACAGGTTTCTGGTGTATTACATTATGTGTGACACCAGTACTTGATATCGCTTGCATTTAACACTGTCAAACTATATACTATTTGTAATGCAGTATAATGCAATCAAACATTTATATAGCACCACTTGAAAGAAGGGCAGTCCAACCTGATAACACAAAGTTTGTCAAACAGTGTGGTCCTGTATTAATGTATATGTATCTGAATCCTTGTACGGAGATGAATCAAAACATTTCTATCTTATATGAATATGTACTACTAATGGAAGTTTCTCCTGCGTCTTGTTCTCTTGTTTATGACTTATTTAGTTATTTTTTACAGACCTGAAAGGCTTTGGAAATTAGACAGAAGTTACAAAATCAGCATTTCTGTGCATAACAGTAATTGAATTGCACAAACATTAGAGTGTAAGTTTTGGCATTGTTGGAATTTATTTTGAGCCAGTTATGGTTTGTTTATCTCCAGGGAACTAGCTGAGAAGTATCCAAGTCCACAGACAAGTCTGCTGCTGGGTGATGCGTATATGAGCATTGATGAGGTATGAACGATAATGGTTACAACTTTTCATAAGGACTGGCTGTTCATGGCTTTGCTCAAGATGTACCTGTAAGCGAACTGGAAGATTATCAGAAAAGTGAAGAAAAAAGCAGTCCATTAAGTTGACCCTAAGTGGTGGCGATGGGTATGAAGTGTTGGCACTTCGTGTTTCTTAGCCTCATAACTGAGGGCAGGTGATGGTTATGCCTGTTACTTCCTTTATATGTTAAATTTACCTGCTTTAGTACGTACTGCTGAAACTCAGATGTGGGTGGAGTCTTTAATTACTGGTACTTGTATTTTTTTCAGCCAGAAAAGGCAATTGCAGAGTATGAATCAGCAATGAAGAAGAACCCTCAGGACTATGCCCTTGCCAACAAGATTGGACAGGCATTGGTCAAGACGCATCAGTTCAATAAGGTGTGTATGAATTATTGTTTCTCGTGACCGACTTTAGGCATCACTGCATGCTTCTCAGAATGTTTTATAAACTCCTAAATTAAGTAGTTAATGATATGGTCAACAAAAGGTTCATTAGTACAAAGGTGTCATTTTAAACATATATAGGTAGTCATGCCCTGTCACCAGACTTCTTCCTTTTCTGGCTCAATGGCTCAATAGGAGAAGAGGAGTGCCTCACCCACCTTCATTTCATTATGGCAGTATGAAAGACCTTTTGGATTAAATTGTTTTTTTTCAAGCCAATGACGGATAGTTTGCTTATAGAATTCTGATTTCCTATCTCTGTTCAGTTGCACAAGTGTGTCTTCCCCTTGGTCTTAGTTTTGTTATATTTATTTAGTACCACTCTTGAAATACTATGTATCAGTCAATAATGAGTGGTAATTGCACATCCTATAGATGGTCGTTATTATTATTATTAAGGACTTGGAGTAGTTATTGCTCTGACAAGTCAGTGACTGATCCAACTGATTCTTACACCTGCACACTTTTCACAACAGTAAGTGACTGTGCCAAAGGCAAAGGCATTGAAATATCTAAAAAGCCGTTGATTTTAATAATGATAAAAATTAGGTGTAATAATGAAACTACTTGGTTTTGGCTTTAAACCAAGAGGTTATTGTGTGGACTGAAATGACTGGTTAACTGTGTGTTAATGTTCTTCATTATGTTCTTTCAGGCCATCAGTTACTATGAAGCATCGCTGAAGCAAGGAGGTCAGCAAAGCCTCAGGTAAACACAGTGCTATTACATACAAGACATGGACTTACAATGTGTTGAAGTACAGCACAATGTAGCACAATATACTGCAGCATAATACACATCACTGGACAGTATAGCATAGCATAACTGAAGTCCTTACTACTATTGCTAATTATCATAAGACCTTAACAGACTGGATGAGTTTAATTATGGCTACTTAATAGTTGCACTGCATTGCGTCAAATTTGACGTCTAGTGAAACCTTGCATTTCTGGTCTGAGCACTGAGCTTTCTGTAACATGCATTGGGCCAACAAATGTTAGGAGATTAAATTCAGATCAATGTTGATTGACTGATTTAAGGGTTCAAGTACTTTATCTTAGATCATATCCATGCTGTGCAACCGTAGATTCCTAAACTGTTCTGAACAACTCATTTCGAGAGGCTACTTTGCTTGATCAAGCCATATTCCAAAATCATGTCCAAATTAATTGGTAACAAAAAAATTACTACTATGAATGCTTCTTGGAAAATGTTTTCTACATATGTTTATGTATCTCAGAATTTATATAGTGCCTGTCAATGCTCTAATTGGTGCAGTTTATCACTTCACCAAAAGAAACAAATAATTATGCTGCACAAATAATGATAAAATCTATCTAAGACCAACATAAAAAATTGTGGCTGACCTTTAATTGTAGATATGATCTGGCTGAACTTCTCATAAGAATGAAACAATTTGAGAAGGCTGAGAAGGTGTTGAAACAGGCACTGAAGCAAGATGACAAAAGTAAGAAGGCATTTTGGTCTAGGGTTTACCCTAGCATGTGCAAGTATTGAAAAAAACAGTTTATTGAATATTACGGTAAATGCAGAGATATTATTGCAGAGTGTAAATGGGAAAACTCAGAGATATCACAGATCCTGCTAACAGAGCTACTTTATTATTTCATAACTATACATTTAAAGATGACAAAATTGTCAAATATGTTGTGCGACTAAGGTTTAATTTACAATTTAAAAAGCTGCTATTACAACATTGCAAACTAGATAAATGATCAAATAATTTATAATATAAATAAAAGTCTCGTTCTGGTTCTTGTTCAGATGGGTTGCTACTTTGGTTCATATGTACCACTTTGCATTGTACACTGTAGGTTTCAATTTGCCAGAAATAGTAAAGTTTCACACACGTCCAGACCCTTCAAACGACAGATGATTGAAGGAATCTATTTATGGGTGTGTTTTAGGTTTTGATGCTTTGGTGGAAATTGCTCGTTACTTGCTGCTTCTTTCTCGAATCTCACATCAGCAGGAAAGATATGAAGAAAAAGTTCAGTACTTAATGAAAGCAAAAGAAACCCAAGACAGGTTGATGGTTTGAAATGGCATAATCTTTTGGCTTGGGTGGCTACTGCATGAATGTAAGAGGGACAACCTCTGTTTATGTGGCAGTATCTTTGATCTGAGCTTCAGATTACCCAGGACATTGACTTCGCTATTATGCTGTTTCTGTATACATCAGAAGTCATGCATCCCACTTTCACCTTCTCTGACCTATTGGAAGTTGACTGGGCTTCTAAAATGGATTACACTTTAAACTACAGTTTCTCTAGAACTGACCATCAGTTGAACACTAACTACCTTACCGAATTCATTAGATTAGACTAGACTACTGCAGATCAGTCTGCCTCAGTTGGTTAGTTGGGTGTTGGGTGCAACATCATATGGAATCTATGAATTCAATACAATGAAGTGGCATAATTATTGAGTCAGTGGCTTGCAAAGCACTGCACATTACGTTGAGAGGACCATTTAAATATAATTATTTATGTCATTGTTTCTTCTGTTAGAATTCTCATGAGAGCAAACGTTGATCAGCCAGAATCTGTTCATTCGCTCAGACAATTTGCTGCTCTGTAAGTTTACTCATTGGCTTTGCTACGTTTTCACATCAGAGGTAGTGTAAGATGACGTCAGATCTAGTAAGACTGTTATTTGCGATGGCTGAAATATGAAATATGAATAGAAGTGTTTAGGCTCTGAATATGTTTTGTGAAACTGTCATAAAATATTGATCATAACTTGATCTCCAGCATGTTTGTGCAGTAGTTTAGGTATAGATTCTGATTCTGAGCTCAAAAGCCAGTCTGGGTTAATGACTGAAAATGTTTTCTTATTATATACTTAGCATTTATTGACAACATGGAGTATGCTTTCCTGTGCAAGTTAATATATGGTTAGACAATGTTTAGATCTGTAATTGTAATAGTAAAATTAGCAACTAATATAGCATCGGGGTCTAATACTATGCTCCATCTTATCTTAGGGAATTGTGTATCTTAGTTTCATCCATTCGTGGCCGTATATTCCACAGTGCAGCACAGAAGCTTCACTGTGGTCAGTCCAACTTTCTGAAATAAGTTGCCTAGCATCTTACGACATAAGCTCCTTGGTCTTTCTTTATTTCTGTTCCGTATGTACTTGAAAACATTTTGTTCAATCCTGGTTTTCCATCATTAGGTCAGGATCGCCTCTGGTGAGTCTCTCTTGAAGAAGCTATATAAATTGGTAATTACAATTATACAAAGCATCACCCAATGGCACACCAAAATCAAGCTGCAGTCAGGTTAATAACCAGAAGGTCAGTCTGCTAAAAAAAAGAGTCTGTCTATAATGGATAAGGCAACTGAAAAAGCTTTGTCTTAAGTTGAGACCAAAATGACACAAGAGACCTGATGGAACAAACAGATGGAGAAACAGTTTCAAAATTTAGATCCAGCAACCAAAGGAGTTTGTCTATCAAGATTTGGATGCTAATAAAGCACCAATGATCATTGGCTACTGAGGTCATTACTGCCAATGTTGTTTACTGTATTGGTTTTTATTACTAGAATCTGTTCAGAAATCGCACAGCACCATATTCAGCAGAGAGAATTTGCGCAGGCGATCATCCTCTACAAGGAGGCTCTGTCACACAGTGAAAGTGATGGAAAGGTAGTGATGTAGAACTTCACCTTCTTAGCCGCAGAATTATAGAAAAAAATTATGATGGATTGTATGTACTCTCTCAACTGCACAGGTACACAACTGGGTTTGAAATTCATTTAACTCATAGAAAACAAACAGTTTAGCAGTTGGTCAGCCTTGCTTATATCCTTCATGGCTTGATGTGAACATGTTAAACATTTTCTACTTACAATTTGATCACAATTGACCATGTGGCTGCTGCCAAGTTAGTTTTGTGCACATGGGTTGAATGGGAAGGTTTGACAAATTTTACATAAATTTCTAGTTGTGACCAGATGCAAATGCTAAAATCTAAGAGTTCTAAATCAGAGTGGCTTGATGTTAGGATGGTTGCATGTAATGTACATGTAAATCTGCAACGTTTCTCAGTGCCACACAAAAGCAGCATCTGGTAGACCAGCTTAAACACTGGTGCTATATCAGATGAAGTTTGCTTGAGCCAGGTTGTTGATTGGTTTTGGTGCCAGGTCAAATTGGCAGAGGTCAAGCCAAGAAGACAGCATAGTGCTGTGGTGGAAATCATTGGTGGTAGTGATCTTGAGATGGTGCAGGAGCTAGGATAGGATAGCTTGCAGAGTTTGGTTTTCAGTCTTTAGTAGAAAGCTGTTGGTGAGAAGCGGGAGTGCTGCTAGGCGAGAAAGGGGGTTTGAGTGATCTGATGGGGATCTTGTGGGAGTTCATTCCAAAGAGCAAGTGCAGCATAGGCTAAGGAATGGTTGTGGAATTTTAGAGAGGAGGAGACTGGAGGCCGAGATAAAGAAGGTGTGGTGAAGAACAGATTTTGGTTGTTGAACTGCCAGCAAAAATAAGATGGTAGAGAGGTTTGAAAGGGCATTGTGGGTACAAGATACAATTTTGTAATGGATGCAGTGAGGGACTTTAAGCAAATGAAGTGATTTGATAACGGCTTATATGGTTGTTTTGGGGAGTTTTGGGAGTGCATGAGCGAGAGCTTGATTGTTTATAGATATTTTATGGAGCTGAGTTGATGTTATAGAAATAAAAATGGAATTGCAGAAGTTGAGTTTGGAATGAACATTCGAGGTGGCTATTGTGTAGGCGTCTTATAATCAAATAATGGGGCAAATTTGATGAAGGTCATGAATATGCATGTAGCAGATCTGTGATCACTGATCGATGTGACCAGCAAAGGTGAGGTTTTTGTTGAAGGTGATTCTGAGGTTGCAAAATGGAGAAGAATAAGGCATGTTTAAAGTGAGTTGGTGAAACGTCTGGAGTGTATGCTAGTTGCTTACTTTTTCATGGAGGAATTCTGTTTTGAAGGGTTTAGGCATAGAAACTTGGCAGTCATACAGGCTGATTGATATCTTGGTGATGGTATTGCATGTGTCTACATTTGTAGTGAGGAGTTTGAAATTTTCTCCAGATCTCTATATATGTCATTGTAACAAGTCTAAAAGGTACAATACAAAACAAGTGAAATACATTTATCTGTTTGCAGCAGACGAGTGTTTGTTGTGGATGATAGTTATGGTAAGTCAGAGTTTCAGACCAGACTAGGAGGAGGCTCTTTGTGTTTCAATTGAACTGCTTGTACTGTTTTCCAAACCATTCATTAAGACAACTGTACTCATAACATTGGCTGTGTACAACTCTATTTAAAATCTTGGCTGATGGAAGAAAACTTGAAATCCTGCTGAATGTTCCGCAGATAATGCTGGAATTGGCGAAACTGTATATGATGACAGAGGACCTTGATTCCTGTCAATTCCAATGTATGGCTATGCTGAAAGAAGACAAGGAGGCTGATTCGGCAAATGTTGTAAGTCTATTCTTACCCTAAAGAAATGTTTCATTAAGGTTTTATGCACTGATTTGGAAACCACTTCTTAGGAATATATTATTTTTATGGAGGCAAATTTATTTTATTATGTAATAGTACAAGCTATAATGTAATTCAAATTTTATGATGTTATATATATAAAATTAAAAACAGATTTGGTTTGCTGACACAGAGTTAAGTACTGTAAGTTTTTAGACAGGCTAAAGTAGTATTATTGTGTATAGTTTATTTACCCTACAAATGAATTTTGCAGATGTTGGCTGATGTCATGTTTCGGAAGAACGACTTTGAACAAGCCATGAACGCCTTTGAACGCCTTCTTAACCACAGACCAGGTAAGTAAGATATAGGATTTGAAAACGCTTCAGGCCAAGTGAATTCTTCAGTTTGATTAATCTAGAAAAGGGCTGGGGCTGTGTAGTCCCAAATGCTTGCAAGTTGTTGACATGACATTGTGTTTTAGCATAGAATTCACAAAAATATACATGCATTAAATGAATAGGCCTAGAATTTTCAACACGCTGGAAATGCACAATTATCACCTCAGAGCCTCAGAGAGAATCTCATCAGTGGGTAGCCAGATGTATGTGTGTGCTGACTGGAGTCATGATTGTGTATTTGATAAGAAGAACAAGTCACTTCAGTACTACCCGGACAAAAAGATCATTTAGCAAATCTATAAGCAGCACTTTTGAAATTAACTCTGCAATGTCTAAATGTCCATATATGCAAACTTACACAAAGCAGTTGTTCTTGTTTCTGGTGCGCAATGTGATATCTGAGTTTTTGGCATTGCTTCCTGCATATTCCTGTTTATTTAGATCATTATGCTGGTCTTGAAAAAGTGATTGAAATTCTAAGACGTGCTGGAAAACTGGAAGAGTGTACAAAGTTTTTGGACATGGCTGAGAAATCATCTGGACGTGCTTCAATAGATGCTGGATTCAACTACTGCAAGGGACTTTATGAATGGTCTGTCTGTAGATACTGTGCTAACAAAATAATGCATGTATACATTTGTGTTTGTGGTTTTACATGATGTACGTGTAATTGTGTATGTATGCATATATAAATACATGCCTATTGTATAGTGCTGTTTAAGAACCTCACAAAGGCACTAATTACCTCACTACAGTTGTAAGCGATAAATAAATAGATGGACACTTCAGGTAGATGGACAACCAGAATCTGACAGACATACTGATAGATACCAGTAGGTAGACAAATATAGACACAGAGGTGGGTTGATTTATTTATTTTGCTATTCTTGGAGCAAACTAAGTTAAGTTAAATGTTTTTAGAAAGTTTATGTTAGAAAGGTTAGAAAATTTATTTTCACACTCATGAATTTTTCATAAAGCTTTTGCCTTTTGTAAATCAAAAAATTTTACTTTACTTCATTATTCTACAGGCTAACTTTAATAATGCTAATTTCATTCATTTCTTCCCATTAAGATGAAGAATTAATGGCTCATGCATACAAGGAAGTTTTCCAGTAATTGTGATCGATGTTTAGGTATGTTGGAAATCCAAACAAGGCACTAAAGCATTTTAATAAAGCTAGAAAAGATGCAGATTATGGTACCAAAGCAACGTACAACATGATTGAGATCTGTCTGAATCCTGACAATGAAACAATTGGTGGAGAACTATTTGATGCTGAAGATACAGAATTGGGAAGGTAGGTTGGTCTCTATACACTGTAGAGTCTGATATATGCTAGTGTGATTTGTGAAGTTCTTTTATTAATCTGTCCTAGTTGATGTTATAGCAGCTTAATAATAGTATAATGGTTTTACTTGCTTATACTTTAGCTAGTTTTATATATTTAATTTACTAAATGAGTTTGAGTTTATGCTTGTATTGTATGTAGCACAGTTAAAGTTAACTGTTCATCTACGTAACAAAGGCCACACTAGTTGTGAGGCACTGTTAGCATTCAACCGTGGACTCTTTATTACATGAATTTATTTGATCACTTTTGAGCACTGGAGCTCACTACAAGTTATTTGGAGTTGAATTAAATATCTTGTCAGGAATAAAATGTAGAGGTTGTTAGATATCAATTCTAAAAGAACTCATTAAGTTAGATCAGTTCAAACTGGACAAGGTTGATTAAACTGTAAAGAAATTGCAACAAAGCAGAATAATGTTAGTATCACAATAGTTATTGTTACTAATAATATTAGATTCTTGGAAAATGTCTGCAGATGCCGGACAGGGTTCTATTAAATTGAGTCTACAAAGTGCATTTGCGTGTGAGTGAGCACATCAGTGTATACCTCTGCTTGTTCTTTTCACATACTGATAATTCTTTTGGCTGGTTTTGCTTGCAGAGAACAAGCGGACAAAGTTGATAGTGAACTGATTGCCATTGGCACTGCAGACAAACTGCTTAAGGTCTGCAATACTTCATGTTTGAATCATTTAAAAATATTTATAAATATATGCCATACAGAGTAATTATTTCTTTTCTACTGTAATTGCTGATGAGCTCTGAATGTGAGCAGTAAGTGGCTGATTGTCATATAAAGTATAATGATTGAAAACGAATCAAACTTTATTAGTCATTTATCGGTCCACCTAATTAGTATAAAACGATTATTATTGTATGAGTGTAACTGTTGCTTTGCATTCCATGAAACTTATGTTTCTGTTCATCAGAACATAATTTTCCATTTCTTTTCAGTTTTCTTATGACAGATCATTATTTGCTTTCTGGATAAAAAGTCACGACTTAACGTTGCAAACTTTCAGGTATTTTGTTGAACTGTGTGTGATGTAGGTATTATCAGGCTGTTATGGTGCCTTATTAGTTATTTATTATTTTTACCCAAGGTAAGTGTAATCCAACAGGAATCAAAAAATTATGCTAGGAGCTGTTACACTGTTACAGTTACTATTTTTATGATATAGAATTTTAGTTTCACAGCCTTACACCCAGGGCAGTCACAAAATTGCTGTCATACGGATACAATCTCAAGAAACATTGTTGTTTAAGTCAATTTTTAAATTGATCGATTGCTGGTGGTTGCGAATGCAAGGAATGCTGTTCCAAGCAGATGGTCTAGCGAAGACAAAACTTCTTGACCCATGGTTGACAGGTATTAACATTACTTATGATATTTTCTCAACATTTGCAAAGTGATTTTGGCTTGTTTTCAGTAATGAATTGAGTCAGTAGAGTGAAGTGAAATTCTAACAACTATTGACTTTAAACTGGCAAGCAAGTTGTTTTGTTTGACGTGGCTGTGTTTTTCTATCTCGTAGGAAATTAAACCAAAGCCTGGTGACCTGAGGTACAGGGTCCTTTGTAACATGGTCATGGTTGCAACGAAGAATAAAGTTAAGACAGAGGAAGCACTGAGCAACTTCTTGGAAATGACTAAGGCAGCAGTAGGTTCTTACGTTTTTACTGTTAATTCAATGTTCAAACACCAGGATATGATCTGGTTCACACTGTCATATCCTGAATGCCACTGCATTGCCCTGCTATCACTTCAAGTGTAAGCGATGTATTAGAAATGGAGTTGCATCTGCATTTGAAATTGTAATTGTAACTGGGAATTTACAAAGTGCCACTTTGAGATATATCATCAGAGGCACTTCCGGCCCTATGTCTCAGAACTAGTGTGGAATAATGTGGTCTTCAAGTGTTTGTGCAAGAGAAGAGGAGATAGAGACAGAAGCTCCTGTTGGAGACCAGGAGGGTGGGCATTCCATGAGGCAGGACCAAAAACCGTGAAGCTGCGGCGCTGTGCAGTGGCAGTTCGGGTCTTGAGGATGACCAGGTCTCCATGTGCCGCTGATCGCAGGGGACTGCAGCAGCTAGGGACAGAAGAAATTTGGACACAGAGTCCTTTTAAGTAGATCAGAGCACAGCCGGTAAGACAGTTGTATTCTATGATTTACTGGGGTTTGTACTGCATGATTCGCAAAAGTATTAGTTGAAAAAAGCTGATTTGGCTGAAAGTAATAGCATAAGCACAATAATGAGCAGTGTTGTTAAGACAGCTAAAGGCACATTAAATTTATCACACCATTAACAAAGCCAAAAACAGAATCAACAGCAGTATGTTTGACCATGTAGAGAGAAAGGATTATTTGAAATGGTGTCAAAAATTGAATTGAATAAAAAATTGGTTTGGAAGTTTACTTTAGTACTACATATACTGTTGTGTTTAAGAGAATCGGACCAGCAATAGTAAAAGCTTATCGACTCTTAAAAAGGTGCACCTTGAAGCTAGCCATAAAGTCTTTTATTGTGAATGGGAAAGCCATGGGACACCATGGTGTTTAAAGCTTTTATGGTAGTTAAGCCCAGGTCAGCTTCTCCCAGAGTGAATCGTAGCATTCTTTACAAATCCCTATTTTTCATCTGGCATCATTTTGGATTATTCGTGGCATAGGAAGTATTTTATTTTATAACACTTTGTATTTGTTCATTTTGTATGCTTTTTATGCGTTAAAGTTTTGAAAATTCAGTGTCTGTTAAATATTTGATTTGATTTATGTTGTGTTGTTGACAGGGAGAAATGATCGGTGCTTTGTATGGATCAGCTGTGGCCTATATGGTACTTAAGCAGGCACCCAAAGCACGCAACCAACTCAAGCGCATTCTAAAGAGTGGATGGACAATGGAAGTATGGCATTAATCTTACTATAAATAAAATATATATATGAATTCCATTAATAACAATGTTAATGCAAGCTACACTGTTGAGTCTGTTCTAATCTAAGGAGCTTGTTCCATTCTCCGTATTCTGTAAATATGACGTTCTTAGTATAAATTTTCATGTTTAATTAATTACACTTGTTACGTATGTTCACTGAGAGACATATACCAGTAATTGCTTTGTCTAAATACTGCTAAATGCACTAGTTTTTGTTCAGTATACATGCTCTCAACAGCTGTAAATTAAAATGGTTTACAATTTTAAATAATTTTCTTAAGGATGCTGAGGAATTGGAAAGGAGTTGGCTTCTGCTGGCAGACATCTACATTCAGGTACGAGAACACAACAAATACCTGCTCTCACCATTACAAGCATCAACAGCAGGTTCAATCTTTGGCTGTAAATGCATTCCTTTTCATGAGGAGTGTTAAGGGCGAGTGGTACTACCACTTGCACCTCTTACCACAGAGTCCCAGGTTTAAATCTTATCATGGAGAGATTGATGACTCAAAAGGAAAAGCCGTCTAAGTTTTCGAATTTTGTTTTGTCTGCACTTAAGCCAAAAACTGTTAACTCAAATATGTATGATTACTTTATATTCCCATACCATTTTCTTTGCTTTCTTTATCTAAGCACTGTTGTAAGTGGTCATTGTTTCTGTTCCTTATTTCCAACCTTTGTTGAAATGTTCCCATGTTGACTAGGAATTCACAAATCATTTAATTTTGAAAATATATGAACCATAGGCACCGACTTTTGTTTTTGTCTCTGGGTGCAGGAGTCCTCCCTCCTTTCCTCCTACCCCCTCCCTTAGGCAGGTGAGTTTTAACAGATTTTCAGAGAAAGAAAATTGTTTTCTTGTCAAGGGTTACGAGGTTAGAAAAAGCATTGGAAATCGGTGACGTTGAGTTTGCGAAATGTTTTCAATACCATTTTAACAAAAATGGCAAGTAGTGCTGTTTAGTGGCTAATGCTAAACTTATCATATACGTTGTTGATAACAGAAAATATCAGCATAAGCACCTCTATCTATATTATCTAGGGTAATGTAGTATCAAAATAACTTGAAAAAGAAACAACAGCTGTTTTCATCAAGCTCAGCACTTGAACAAGTTACTGTATTAGTACATCCTGGATGCTTATGTTTCAGGTCGTTTAGCATAGTGCCTATACTGTTTGAATGCCAGTTCAGTTTTTCAAATAGTGCAACAACTTTGGAGTCTGATGCTTAAAAATTCCACACAAAACTGTGCTTTGTGGACTCCAGTTTGCACCTAATCTACTTCTTAAGTTCTCAATATTATTGTGAATAAGTATATAATGAAAATAATAACTATAGAAGATTTCATGTTATGCAATGTGACATAAGCTGTCAAGTTGCCAACAATCAATGATGGATATTAAGTTCAATGATGGCGATATTAAGTTACTTGATATAGTTACTTGAATGCCTATGAATGGCAACATCTGGAGTTATTGTGCAATTGATTAATAAAGATTCAGAAGCAACAGACAATCAGGAAAATTATAATTTTTACACAGGGTTAAAAAATTTCATTTTATTTGCTAAACATTTATAAGAGTTTTTTGCTAGCGTTAAACAACGTGCATCCCTAATGTTGACATTACAAATGCTTTCTAATGTGCATCATTATGTATACCATGTCATACTATGTTCTTGGGAGGTGCATTGTATTGAAGAAATGTCAAAGATTTCTTTATGATGTCTTTGGAAGATAAAATTTGATTTCAATTATTATAAAGTAGTTCCTTTCTTCCTTGTTATGTTGTAAAAATGTGATTGTTTGAAAAGTAGTTTCTTCATTTCAGTCATTGCATGAAAACACAAGTCTTAAATAATTTCAATATACATGAAGATGTTTTTTCTCTTGCAGTCAAACAAGTATGACCAAGCAACAGACATTTTAAAACGTTGTCTTCAATATAACAAGGTACAGTAGATTTCTGAGTGTTGAAAGACAGTAAACTCAGGGGCGTCTGTCCCCCCTAAGTCACTGGAGCAATGTCTTTTTTCCCCTTCTTCTTATTCCCCCTCCCCGTGCCTTCCCCCCCTAAAATGGTGGCACACACACTGACAGATCTTCCCCCTTATTTCTTGGATGGAGCATTTGCTCCAAGGTTTCTATGGTGTAGACGCCTCTGAGTAAACTTATTGATAGTATTAAGATGTGTGTTAGGTGCGTCAACCGTACGTACGCAGGTGGGAGGTGGAAAAAGTACGTGTGCTTACAGGTAGGGGGAGGGGTCCAATTTTCCAGGATTTTGCATACATAATATATGGATGGCCCCTATAAACTTAAATTCCTTTATTTCAGAAACGGTGCTAATTTCATATTTAAGTCTCTACACTTGTAACTTAAGAGTTCATACATTTGGAAAACAAGATTGTGTGTTGCCTTC
Source organism: Allolobophora icterica (assembly GCA_963556255.1). NCBI lineage: Eukaryota > Metazoa > Annelida > Clitellata > Crassiclitellata > Lumbricidae > Allolobophora > Allolobophora icterica. Next base: position 38,493,623 of record OY744605.1, read on the forward strand.
AAATGCCTTCTATAATCGGCAACATCTCTCGTAATCCATTGAGCACTGTCCTTATACTTGTTTCCTGTAGGTGGTTGTTGCCCAGCTACATGCTGTTCCATGTTCAATTTGTTTAAACTCTGTTGTTTCTTTGGTATATCAATAAATTTCTAGTTCAGCACAATATTCTGTATATTTCCAATATATCATGTTGTTGAAAATTTTCTACATTCAAAAAACAAAACTAACATTTTAATTTTGGTACTTTTAACAAATTCTAAACTGATTTCTTACTCACGTGTACTCCAAGAAAGAATCTTTAAACACTCAGTGGTTCAGGTTGGTAGCACAACTGATGGGTTTTTCATGAAGTGGAGCTTTATAAATGTCAGATAACAATTTACAATTCAACAGAAAACTATAATAAAGAGTATAGTGTCTATTATTGCATATTTCATTCTTTTTTGTTCCTCATGCACTTTATTTTTACCCTTTTATTGTTCACTTACATAATTTGCACTGTTTAATGCACCTTATTTAAATCACCCATTTTGATAGGATATCCACATAGATGACTTGAGAAACCTCCTAAGGTCTTGAATGGTTATGAATGAGGTACTTCTTGTACTTTCTCCATTTGTCATATTATACTTGCCAACAGTATGCAAACTGTAAAACTGTGTTGCTTTAACACTTTAACAAGCTGCATTGTTTCCCAGTCACTTTTATGTTCAAAAACATATACTAAACTCAAATAAAGAATGCACAACTTCTCTATTCCAGATGAGGACTTTTGTTCAAAAATACATACTAACCTAAAGCCACTAATTAGTCATCACACATCATTGTTGAGTGTACTATTCCAAGTGGACATAATTTGTTTTTAGTCCTGTTGCAAAGCATACGAGTACCTTGGTTATCTGATGGAAAAGGAACAATCCTACAAAGATGCAGCCCAGAACTACGAGTTGGCTTGGCGATATGCCAACCGAAATAATCCCTCCATAGGTAGGTCTTTCTTCTGAGTAATTCGTTTTTATTTTTAGAAATGAAGAAATTCATTTAAATTCTTCTGCAAGTGACCGGATTTAATTTTATAAAAAATGTTTAATTTCTTTATTTGGAATGCTTATGTACAGTTTGCAGTAGTTTACAACAATTTTAACACATTTGTGTATCATGTGAAAATGGCATGTTTAAACCATTGAATCTATTAGAAAAGATTGTCAACATTTTCCATTGATCGTAACTACTGATCATAACAAATTATTATTTGTAGGTTATAAACTGGCATTTAATTACCTGAAAGCAAAGCGATATGTTGATGCAATTGATGTCTGCCATCAGGTCAGTTGATCCTATACTCATAAATGATCACATTGGGTACTGGTGCTATAATATTTTTAGTTTCAATATGTAAACTTCTGCATACCTTATTAGAAGACAGGGGTGCATTACATGATAGATATTTCTCACTAGATTTTAAAATTGGCAAAAGACTTCCCTGACAAAACTTATTCTTACATAAAGAAACAAGTCTGTATAAGTATATTTTCTGAGCTGTCATTGCTTCGAAACAGGAACTCAAAGTTAATTGATTGCATAACACCTGGTTACTAAATTGCTTAATATTAATTATTCCAGATGAACTCCAAAATGCAGTGTTGCTACACTCAGTGGGTAAACAAAGCAAAGGGGTGCCCAAAATCTGGCTGTTATTCTCCCTTGGCATGATAGGATAGGATTTTGGTAGTATTTCTGCCCTTCACTGTTAATTTTCTGGTTTTAAGGTCACAGACTAGTTGCAAACAAGGATCTGTAGGTTAAAGTTTGAGGGGCTACTTCGCTATTAGGATATGACTCACAAAGGTGCGAGTCAACGCAAACATGTAACCTCCAAAAAAGGTGTAACCCAAGATTTCATGAATCTCATGGATTACCTCTGAAAAATGTAAGGATTCAAACTTCCTATTCCTCATGGCCTTAATATTTTTAGCTAATAGACTGCTGCTATCATTCACATCTGTGCTTCATTCAAAGTTTTGCTGATTTAAGAAAATGGATGGAATTCATGTGGCAAAGTCAGTTTTAGGTTCTTAGGGACATACTGACAAGTTTGGCTGACTGAAGTGTGGGCTAACATTTTGCACTACCTTAACTTTCTAACTTCAAATCCAGGACTTATCCTGATGGCTGATGAAAGCAGTGTGCATTTTAGTTCTTATAATTAAAATTTTATCAATTTACATCTTCTGCATTGCCTTCCCTGATTTGCTTAAGTCAGGGATTGAATTGTCAGGGGTTGGGAGGGTTCAACCCCCAATGCATTTTTCAACCCCTCCAATTAATTCCAAAATTTACCTTACGGGTTTAATTTAAAAACCCAGCTTAAAGTGGTTTTATTTCCACACGTTTATGCTACTCTTGCTATGGCTTCTATTGGATTCATTAGCCCTATAAACAAAGCCTTTATCAATTAGCCTAATAAACAGTATTATAGAACTGAAATAAGTTTACTGAAGTTTGGATTTTTGCGCAAAAAGTGACTTGCTCATTTTGAAGAATGTGATGGAGAAACGGATACAACTAAATTCAAAATAGGCTTGACAGTGTAGCCTAGAACTTTGATGAAGCAAAACCTGGCAAGTGTGAATGAGAATCACATACTAGCCAAAATTACAATAATAGGTTAAGATCTAGCTTAAATCTTCTGAAAATAAAACTTAAGGTTTGCAATAAGTATTCTTCATTGTTCGATTTTTTACACAGCTAAGGATCAAGTACACGTACACCCACTACAATTTAGAATGTATACCCATTTTAGGTATGTAAGAAATTCTGGTCAGGACATCCGAACAAGCATGAATTTTTCAACTCCCCCACCAGCTTTTCAAATTTGACAATTCAAACCCTGGTTTAAGTTGCATAGAAATATACATGAATCTTTATTCTAAAACACTACCTTTCATTTCACTTTACTCATTTTCACAAGTAAAGAGAATTTGCAAAATTTCATTTTGCTTGTGAATACAAGTGTGGTGAAAAGGATTCATTGTTTGTTTATCGATGTTGAAGGTCCTGCTTTCTCATCCAACTTATCCAAAGATCAAGAAGGAAATCCTAGACAAGGCTAGATCAATGATCCGTGTCGCAGGCTCCAGTAAATCAGGATAAAAGACAATTACCAATGGATCGCTGCACTCATTTATTACTACATTCAGTACTCTTGAACTTTTTCATGTTGGCAGTGATGTGTAAACTGTTTATAATACATTTCTCACCAAACTGAAACACTGAACTTATAGTGAAACTGCGTATTTCAAATTTATCCAAAGATATACCTAAGCTTGCACATGAACTGCTACTGGTCAACAGTAACATGCCCCTGGCTCCTTTAGAAGACTCTTGGCGACAGTGCATGCAGAGGATGAATATACACATTGAATCTGAGAAGCGGAAGTGCACTGCTTAATATGAAACTGCAATACACTTTATGTATAATATATCTTATCTATCAAAACTACAAATAACCAAGCAGTCAAGATAGTCGATCGTTACACATAGACAGAGGGAGGACTAAGGAAATGTATTCAGTCTTTACTCTTGACCTGGAAGCCATCATAGATTTAGCAGACATGCACAGGCTTCAGACATTTATGACTAGTTACTGTTTGTACAAGTACAAACTGGTTAATATGGATTCAGTTGACATTCCTCGGATGCCCTTACGAACTTGTTGAACTTGTCTTATGAATGCTAATTGCAGAAGGAAAGTTAATCATGAGAATGATTATAATGATGCAGAGAGCACAGATGGCAACGACAACAAACACTTGGAAGCCTTTGAAGCAGGTGATGTGTCTGTTCAGAACATCCTCTGTTCTCATCAGACTGGTAACCTGAAAATACATGGATCTATATCAATCACAGATCTTATTACCCATAGATGTATGTACTGAATGTTGCAGTCAGAGTTCACAGATAATCAGAGACTGTGTTTTTTCAGCACCCAAAAAAATTAAATTGAGAGCACAAGATTTTGTACAATTAAACATCCTTGCAAATATGGCTAACTTTTCATAGAGTTACGGTAGAAGTAAATCAATCAGTCTTCAGTTTGCATTTGCAGGAAAACCATCTTTTGACACCTTGCTTGTTTCTGCTAGATAAAGGCAAGATTACATTTTCAAGACCTCTGCTTAGGAACAGCCAAATAGAGAACTATTTTTAGAGGCTGTCCAGTGGCTTGGGTGTGAGCTACGATAAGGTCTGGGACAAGCAGAAACACAAGTAGCCAATACACATTCATAACAGAAATGTTGCACAAACTGTAAATGATTAAAAAAGTGGGATTCGATGTGGTTTGCAACATATCTCCACCAATTTTTATCATAAGACATCAGAAATTCATTTCTTGGTACATAAAAGGTACTACATTAATTTTGTAGCACTTGCTCTAGATCTATAGAGTACATAGTACATACTGTCTATGTCAAGTCACAGTCCTGTGCCAAACTCATCAACAGTTTCTATGAAAGGATGATGTATGACTTAAAAACCATTACATATTACTTTAGTCACAATTTTAAAAGTGCTTATTGTTACAAGGCCTATTTAGGCAAAATGCTTAACACATGCACAGTAGCACTTACAACTTCGTCTGCAGATACGTGACCTTCGTCTTCAGGCTATTTTAAACAGAAAACAAGTTTCTTATATGCATATTTGACATAATAATACAGAAGTAATACAAACTTTAAGTTGAAACCAGTCTAGGTTTGGTACATAATTATAAATAATTTTTTATGACCTTTCATTTTGCAGTATTGCCACTTGTTTGTGCAACTGTTATTCCTGCTTTTGAGGAAGTGCAGTCGTGGATTGTGGCCAATAAACTTAACTCATCAAAAAACAATTTCTACTACTGGGCACTCCACAGCAACTTGAGTAATTTTGATGGCTTAAATTTTTTAAACTTGCTGACTCACTTGCTGAGGAGGTTGATGCTGCTCGTAACTTGTGCATTGTTTTTGATTATACTGTTTCCTGCTGACTAAGTAAATGGTATTTGTAAGTTGCAACATATGCCGAAATTAAGCGTTGTATATCCCCATTTCTTCAAGGATATCTCTTTCAAATGCATTACTCTCCAGTCATCTTGTTTTCTGTATCTTATTTCTTGTTAGTATCAAAATATCAAACACTAAAGCTCCAGAGTAGGGGTCCACCGGAAATCGCCTCGGACATTTGCCTCGGCCGGAAATCCCGTTTCCGGACGTATTCGCCTCGGCAAATACTGTAGACGCAAATAGTTGAAAAAAAATATCTTTCCAAACAAATTTTTCTTTAAAAACTTGTTCAATAAACTTACGTATATAAAATTACTAGCTGGTTTACCCGGCGTTGCCCGGGGTTATAAGTTTCAATCCCTGTAGCGAATAAGCAACAAATTTAGGTATAAGTTTAAATCCGTGTAGCGAATAAGGAAGAAATTTAGGTGTCTTGTATACGCCTTGTCGCGTCTTGCGACCTCTGCCGTGGACTGACTGCTTCGCAGTCAGTCCTGTGGCGACGACTGCTTCGCAGTCTCCAGTGGACTGACTGCTTCGCAGTCGAAGAGGGTGAACCCAGCGTTGGCGGGTTAAAGAAAACGCCAGAAATGTAGCCGTCACTGCCCTTAGTAAAGCAGAGTCTTTGAACATACAATTTTGCTGTAAAACGATGAATATAGTTCGAATCGATCGTAATTAAATTTTGTGCGAAAGTAAACGTCGTTATGCGCATTATTAATGACGTTGGGGAATACCGGCGCCATAAATAGAACCGCTTGGCAGTGGAAGAGGCGAGCTGGGGCATGATGGACGGTCGGTTGGGTAGAGTTTTTGGTGATTTTCACCATGTTAGCGGTGAAAAGGGGTACGCGAACCCCTCCACTGGGTGTCCGATGCCGAGGCCGACACAGTAGTGAAGGTTTCGAGTGAAAAGGTGCAAAATTGTAGAAGTAAGCCTGGTCAAACAGACAGACAGACAGACAGACAGACAGAATTCTCGCTTTATTTATATAGATAGATGTTCAGCCATAAAACAATAACACAGAAAACTTCACAACTGCACAGAAATGACTTACAATTCAAATTGTATTAGTCACTTATTACAAGTACACAAATTTATGTCGATAAATTTTTATTACATGATAAATGTGAAGCTTCGCATATGGAACAAATGGTACCCGGTTCGTTTCCGGATCCGGCAAATAGTACTTCCAAATACTCAGATTCGGTACTCGGTGGAAAATGTCTTTCCAGTGGACCCCTACTCCAGAGTTCAAAACTCTGGCTAGAGCCATAACTAAACATATGGCACAATATGAACATATAACCCCTGAACTTAAATCTTTGCATTGGCTTCCTCTTTAGCAAAGAATTTGTTTAAAATTAGAGCTCACAGCAAAGTCTGACCAACCACAATACTTAACATCAGTCTTTATTCCCCAGACTTGCCAGTATTCAACAAGTTCGTGTGATTGTCTTTCTCTGGTCATACACAAGACTAGAACTGTTTTTGGCGAATGAGCTTTTTTCAGTTGCTGCAGCTAGGTTTTGGAACTATGTCTCTGACTCCGTGTCTCTCTGTTTCTTTTGCACTTAATACTAATACTGAATGCTGTTTATGGTGTCTTCTCTTGTAAATGTACTGGAACATCTAGACCATTTAACAGTCTTGTCGATCCCTGCAATGATCATGTTCCTTTATGTCTGTGTACAATGTCTGTTGCTAATAATACTACAGTACACTATCCCCAACTCTTAAATACTTAACAGCCATGGCAGTAAACTCTGAAGGTAATAACAACTTCAGGTATGTGCTATTAGCCTGTGACATGGGTACCATAAGGTGTGATAATTGCCCTGTAATTAAGAGGCATGGTCCTCAGCTGAGCTTCAAGGATATTTCCACCAGACACAAATATCAATCCAGTTTTACAAGATGCACCAGGGTTTGAATATCAGACACACAGGTGAAAGACAAGTGCATGTTACAGTTTTCTGCTATACTCCATCACATGCATCTGGAGAAACTACAATAGCATGATATGAAAAAAATACAGCAAAACTTTCAGTAATAACTGGAATGTACATCAAGTGGCAAACATGATGGGCTTTAGGCCAATACAACACAACTACTACAGCTGAGCACCTCTGAGTAGGCCTCTTGAAGAGGCACTATATAAATTTTCAGAATGAATGAATGAATGAACACCCTTTGAGGTCACTTTAACATTGAAAGAATGAGGTATTAAGTAAATAAACTGGTTAAATTTAATGCATGCACATTATATATATATATAATGTGCATGCATTTGTGGGGCGTGGTGGCTCAGTGGTAAGTTCGGCGCCTTGTGACCCGAGGGTTGCAGGTTCAAATCCCACTCTAGCCGCTGCGTACGGACCTTGGGCAAGTCCTTCACTCGCGATTGCTCCTGGCGCTTCGGCATGAAAACTCCGACACAGTATCAAATGCTGTAGTCGGGAGCGCCTCTGAGTAGTAGTTGACTCAGCACCTCTATAGGTTGACTATAGCGCCTCTTCGAGAGGCGCTATAGAAATATCCGGAATAAATAAATATATAACTTATTTTATATATATATATATATATATATTATATATATAATACACATTATATATGTATAATAGGTTTAGCAGTTTGGAATATTATTACAGATAAACATATTTAGAAGGATATTCAAAAGGTGTTAAAATATACTTACACAAGTTTTGATTTTCGTAAACATTTTGGGCTAAACAGTAAAAGCAGAATAGTGTAAGTTATTACAGTTTAAATACAATACCTAGTACTGGAACATCTAGACCATTTAACAGTCTTGTCGATCCCTGCAATGATCATGTTCGTTTATGTCTGTGTACAATATGCTAGTCTGCATTAAGTGGTTTTGATCAGGGTTCAAAATATAATGCATTTAGACAAATAGGTGAAAGGTATCCAGTTGTTTGATACCTCTCATCAGTGTTACCGATGACAACAGTTACATAACTGTTCAAAGGTTGTCAACCCACACAGCAACAGAAAGCCACTATGGAAGGATCTCTGGTCTTCACATGCTGGTAATTGGACAACTACCCAGTATATGGCTTGTAAACTGCTGTATGACACCTTACATTATGCCTATGGTTGGATAAACTACGCAGGTGTTCAAATTATGACTCGTTTGTAAGGTCTTGAAAATTGAGGCCTAACCTCGATGGGCTAGTGAAGTATCTTTCATCAGAAGCACAAACATAAGGACAATCCAACAGCAGGTACAGATGCATAGGCTTAGGGCCTAAGCATACAGTTAGTTTAAAGAACTTGTGTTAGTTGCACATTATATACCGTACATGATTTTAACACCAGAATTAATGCTGAAACTTTGACTCTTCTCTTGGCCAGCATACCACTTCTGCTTCTGCTTGTTAAAAGAATCCTCAACTTTATGAAAGAAGAAAACATGCTTCACGCACTTTACAATTAAAACTACATACCAGATGAATAGATGCGTTCATCAACTCCTTCATAGATGGCTGGAAATTTACAGAACATACAGTCTACTACCACAAAAGATTTAAATTTATCAGAGAATCGCTCTGGAGATTAAAGGCTAGCACCGGCCGCAGGCAATAAAGACGGACGCACTTGGGTTTGGCAATTTTCATAAGAGATGCTGTCCATAGAAAAAGTAATCAGCAAAACTGCAAAACAACAAAACAGCAAAACAACAAACAAAATAGCAAAACAGAAATTAGAAAACTGCCTATCTTGCAATATTTTTGTTTAATTCAGACAATTAAACATCAGACCTACTTACCTCGACTACTTTAACCTTCCTTGACGACTTCCTACTCTGACTCCGACTCTGACTCTGACTCCGACTCTGACTCTGAATCTGTGGCTAAACGTGAAATCAGCACATTTTAACCTTTGAGTAACATTTAAGGTATTGCAGCTGCACTCTTATTACGTACCTCAATCATTCTCTAAGGTGTTGTCCATTACGGAGGTCTGCAAAGAGGGTTGGGCTACCTAGATTATTACTAGTATGAACATTGTTGCTACTCTAAGAATGTAGGAGTTTGCTAACGAAATATGGTAAGTGAAATCTAGAGTCCTAAACAGACCACTGACCAACAGCCCTGTACTACATGATTTCATTACTTCATAATTGCTAACAACTTCACAGTAAACATCTCTTTAATGAGGTGTACTAAAAACGTCTCAAGAAATTAGATATTCACAATCTAAAATTGACTGGATAACCAGCCAAGTATCTGGATTTAATTATGATAAACAGTTAATTGATTGCAGGATGAATGCGTCTACAAAACAGCATAAAAATTGGACAAATTATTTGTCAAGAAATATTGCTAATGAAATACATACAGTATATGTTCCTCATTATGCTAACATGGGTGTATAATGCACATAAAGTACCAGTTGTTTACCGCAGGTTCATTTGAAGACGAAGACTTTCTCTTTTTTTTCTACAACCAAACACAATAAAAAATGTTATCAGTGAAAAGCAACAACAAATTCTACGACCTTTATGAAAATTCAATTCTCTTAAACCTACTGCAAAGTACAAGCCCTTTTACGTTCTTTTAGCTTTACATCATGAAACAACAAAACAAAAATGATAATCAAATCAAAGACAGTATAGCCTGGCACTCATGTCAGTCCAATGCTAAGAAAGCTGGTGCATCCAAAAAGGTGTTTCTAAATATATATAACATTATCCTGCCAGTGAACAGCTTTGTTTCCTTGGCTACTGAATCTGTTGGCCCAGTCAAAGAGCAGTGCCAAGCCTGTAATAATCTTGACAATAATAGGTGCCAAGAGGAAGACAGACTTCAATTCAACGCTTGTCAGTGACCAACCAACAAGTATGCAACTAAACGTAACTACTATCCAAGGTAGTTTCACAAAACTGGATAGCATTAACAAGTGGCCATTCCAAAACAATGCTGTTTTGAAAACCACATGGCTTGTTTCTACGTAACTATAAGAAATACAAAAAATACATAGGTGTGGCAACAGTAATTTGCATGTTTAGAGCTCATGGTTTCTTTCATTCCTGTTTCTTACACAATCTTGTTTCTTTGCTATTTACCGATACACAACAAAAACACACTTTCTTTTTTCCACACTGAAATTTCCTTTAACCAATTCATAAACTTCCTATCAGCCTATTACTGAAGTGCCACAGTTCCCCATTTATAAATTCAACAATTATAAATTCATCAACTTAAAAGCTAAGCACGGCACAGCTTATTCAAGAGCACTGCATAAAGTCAAAGGATATGTTAAGAACTACTATAAGAGGAACAAAATCCGGCCATAGTAGACCAGGGAGGAGAGGAGACAGAGAAGCTGATATGGTGGATTGTGTTTAGATTGAGAGAATTGAAAACACGTTGGACTGGAAGTATTGAGGTAAGATATCTTCAAGAAGCAGGTCTTAGTTTTGAATGGAAAGCCTAAAAATGATACAGTGGCTTGGGGCAGATGATGATGGTGAATGGATGGGTGGACACAAGAAGAATTTGTGGAATTCAGGTGGAGACTATTCCATCTTTGAGGTATACAATGCGAGGCATTAGCTTGAAGAGTTCAGTTTTCAGTTGTGAGTGGAAAGCAGCAGAGAATGCAAGAGAAGGAGAAGTGAAATTAGCAGGCGAGATAGGAGGATGAGCAAACTGGCAGGGATCTTTTTAGAGATCATTCCAAAGAGCCGGTGCAGCATAGACTAAGTCCGAGCGGTTGCAGAATCTCAGAGAGGAGGAGACTGGAGGTCGAGATCACGAAAGATATGATGACGAGCGAGTAGACCTGGGTGCTTCTCAATGATATCAATAAGGAAAATAAACTACAAATGGTTCAGAACTCGCTTCCAAAGACCCCTAAATATGATGGGCGGTGCGCCGACAAAACGGCGCAGTACAAAACGGCGCAGACAAAACGGCGCAAAACTGAACTAAAGAACAATAGTTTATAGTAGTCTACTATATAGAAATAACTGTGTAACTTCATAAAGTCTTTTAGTTCATAGTTCATACGTTGTCATTATATTTGCGCGTCTACCCCTTCTTTGCCTGCCGATATAAGTAAGTTATCTTCCCAATAGTCCGCTAAAGGTGCCAGAACAGGTGAAAAGCTCTCAACAAACTCGTCGAACGCAGCCGGAACATCAGCAACCGGAACGAAGGCTAAAGCTAACAGCATCTTCATGCATATATACGAAGATTTTCATCTTCACGGTAGGACGCTGCAAGGTTAAGGTCTTGAACCTTGCGCCACACACTCTGGCCAAGATGGAAAAAGCATCCAACAAGTCGTGTATCCGGGAAGACAATCGCGCAGGCATTCTGACTTGCCTTCTCGAAGTCTGACATTATACGATTAAAATGTAAATTAAACTAGAAGCGGGATGAACGATTAAAATGTAAATTAAACTAGAAGCGGGAATAACGACACTTTTTGATCGCTAAAAAGCAAACAATCACTAGACGGGTATCATAATCTTTGTACGGCGCCGTATTGTCTGCGCCGTTTTGTCGGGGTACTTTGAATTGCGCCGTTCTGTCTGCGCCGTTTTGTCTGCGCCGTTATGTCTGCGCCGTTTTGTCCTGCGCCGTTTTGTTACGGCGCCCAGATGGGCATATTATGCCCATATTGCATTCATTGCACTGGCTACCTATGGAGCAAATAATCCATTTTAAAATCTGCCTTACAGCTTACAAAGTGTTACATCTTAACCAATCGATCTTAACCAATCAACCTATCTCTGTTCTATGCTCAACCCTCCTTCAAACAGATACTGCACTCGATCAGTGGATGCTGCATCTCTGCGTCTTTTGACGTGCCCTGCACACGAACCATCTTGGGCTTTCTCAATTGCTGGTCAGAAGCTTTTGAATTTTCTACCCCCATCCAGGTAGTTCTGTCAATTCTCTGATGTCAATGAGGTTTGAATTTAAGATTCATCTGTTTCAACTTGCATACTCACCACAGCCTGGATTCCGGTTTTCCGATCTATCGGATTTCAATCTGGATTTTCAATGAATCATGATATTTGATTGCAATTTCACTTGAAGCAACAATCAACAGATGTCTTGAGCATTGTGTTAAAGGCTCTATAGAAGTCATTAGATTATATTACATTAGATTAGATGTATAAAATTAAAGCCCATAAATTAGAAGAGTAATGCACCACTGACCATTATTGATTTGAATACGCGTTTGACTCTTTTCTGAAAAAAACAAGCACATTGTCATTCACCCAATCTTCACACCAATTCATGGACGTCCGCAAAATTTTTTTAGGGGGGAAACAAATTTTAGAGGGGTAAATTTTTTAGGGGAGCAAAATGACAGTTTTGCATACAAAAAAATTGGCATAGAAAATATTTTTAAAATAATGATCAAAGACTTTACCTAAATAATTAAGTGTTTTTCGCATTGAAAATCGTGTTCGGACTGTTGTAATAAGAATAATAATCAAGATTTTATTTTTGTAAAATATTTGCGAAATCCAGGGGCAAATGCCCCTCTTGCCCCCCTCTGGATGCCCATGCACAAATTCCACTTCTTTATCTTTCCCATCTTTCCCGGTGGCTTGATAACATTAATCTTCCACCAACTTCTGAGCTGATATGTAAAACCAGATATATCCATTTTTCACCTATAGATTTAACGATACCAGCATACTCAGCTGAAAATCATCTATGAAATGTTAATGTCTTTCACAAGGAACTAGTTAATTCCTTGCATAATTTGATTGGTAATGAATATCCTGAAAATTACAAGCAGATGTTCTATGGATAACAAGACAACTGCAATGACTAATAGTAATTGGTGAAGGCACTTAGTAAAAAGTAGGGATACGGCTGGCATGGATTAAGTCAGAGTTAAAAACAAACACTGAAAGGTCAGTGATTGGAAGGGTAAGGGTGCTTGGGTAACTGCAGAGGCTTACTCCAAAGATGCTGTACGAGATACAAGTTTGTCTTATTGCTTTTCTCAGTTTTCTCAAAATAGCTGACAATGGATTTGTTTGGTTTTGCATATCAAACCCTTCTCTCATCCTTTGGTTTGTATTTTCTTTACACCTTCATCCTTATTCAAAAACTATACCATGCTTTTTACTGTTACTTAGCTTAACTTCTGATCAGTGATATTTTTGTTAATGTTAAGTAAAATTAGAACGGAAAATATTGATTTACGTTAAGTATACCTGTAACGATAACTGAAATTATTTTAAGAACGAAAACTGAAATAGAACAGAAATCAAACACCAGCTACGAAAATTAGAATAAAAACGAAAATCAATTTTCGAAAGGAAATTAAAGTAAAAAGTGATAATTTACTTGCTACTTTTTGCGACTCAGTTGTTTTATATTGAATGGCGTATATGTACTTTGTGACTCTTGAAACCTTATTATCTTTGGCCTGTAGCATGTGCTTCCAGATATAGTTTCTTGGGATCATTTTCACTTGGAATTTTTGTTGCACTTTTACAACAGTCAACATCACGACAAGACTTGTAGTCATTGAAAATCACTTTCAAAAGCAGATCTTTGTCGAGTTTGTTATCTGGGTGGAAGGAAGAAAGCCCCTTATGCGATTTTTAAAATACTGCAAAAAAACAGATAAATCTGTGTGCAACATTTTGGACCCTGAAACGGAGAAGATGTGCGGAACTACCTTTTCGGGTAAAAATTTGAGCAATTTGCTTTTGCATTCACAGCGACTTCATAAAGAAGTTTACAGGGAATACCAGAATATTTTTGGATGAAGGCTCAAATATGGTGAAGGCAGTAAAATTACTGCAGAGTAAGGTTAAAACTGATCACAGTGAAATTGATCAAGATGTCATGGAGGGTTTCGTTGAGGACAAGAGAGCATGGATCTTGCCAGTGGGGGCGCCAGGATTTCAGGTTTGGGGGGGCTGAAGCCCTAAGCTCTTCCCTTTCTCCCTTCCTCCTTTGTAAGCATTGCAAAGCTTCAGAGGTTTCCAGCGCTTTGTTTGGGGGGGCTGAGCCACAGTTTGGAGGGGCTAAGCACCCCCTAGCCCACCCCTGGCGCCGCCACTGGATCTTGCAGTGATATTTTCAGTAACGTTAAGTAAAATCAGAATGGAAAATATTGATTTCCGTTAAGTATAACTGTAACTAAAACTGAAATTATTTAAGAACGAAAACTGAAATAGAACTGAAATTGAGGACATCTGAACTGAAATAGAAGTAAAATGAAAATGTTTCCTGAAGTAAAAGATCACTGCTTCTAATAAATACTATCACATTACACTCTATTTCTTCTCTAACAGGATGACTGAATCCACCTTCAACCCTCTTGAATAAATTATGTATATATATATATATATTATATATATATATACATTATATAACATAACATAACATCTTTCTTTCATATATATGCATATGAGTGTAAGTATGCATATGTTAGTGTGCATGTTTGTGCGCAGGATACATATTTCCAATGTGAACTAGCACTCTATGTAATGTGACACTATGTTAACTTTGTAGAAGTGGATTCATACTTGTTCACCCTATACATACCTCTCTTCCGCCTGAATCCACTGACGAGTTCTCACAGAACTCTGTTTTATTCTGGTAAAGACAACAAATTTCATTTATACTAATTAAAAGAGACAAAGACGACAGAAAAAGGTTGAAATAAAAATATGCTCAGCCTTAGAACAATTTGTAATGATTGTTGTTGTAGTCATCACCTGTGTCACTCATGTTACCACAGCTGCATGAGGCCAAGGCCAGGACCTCCAAGTCAGTAGCCAAGAATGAGGCACACTAATGAAAAGTCAAGGTTGACCATTGTTTATTGCTCTATTATTTACATAATTTACATAAAAATAAATATTAAAACGAAATAATATGAAAAGTCAAGGTTGACCATTGTTTATTGGTCTATTATTTACATAATTTACACAAAAATAAATATTAAAACAAAATAATAATATTAACAAAGTTGTGACAACAACACTGTCTAGAACTGTCCATCCCCTGCCTGGACTGCAGTGTTCCACAGGGCTCTGCCCTGGGCCAACCGTTCTGGTGGGAGTCACTGTTGATGCTGAGCTTACAAGTAAAGACCATGCAGCCAATCTCTGCAAATCGTGCCATTATCAGCTGTGCCAACTGTGACAAAGGCCCTAAAAACAGCCTGATGCACACCTTCATCGGCAATCGTCTTGACTACTACAACAGCTTTCCTGTTGAGTGTGCAGAATGGGCTGTTGAATGAACTACAAAGTGTGGAGAATGCAGCAGGCGTATTCATATCTAGATCTCACACTGTAGCTGGCACAGAAATTAGATCACGTTACTCCTCTACTTCAAAGTCTGCAAAACCAGCTGCTATTATGTATAAGGATCATTTTGAAATTGGCCATGCTGGTCTACAGGTGTTTGCATGAACACCTTGTACCACCATACCAGCTAAGAGGGGAATAAAAAGACGTGTGAAACTTGAGAAGCTGAGCTGGTTGGCTTGACTGCCACGTAAGAGTTCATGCATCCACATAACATAATTTAGCATACTACCTCACACTAGGGTTAACGGCATTACACCTCTAACTAGAATATAAGTTTCCTCTATTTCTTTTACTGCCTGCAGTGCAAAGCTGGGCACTTCATATAAACACCAGAATAAAATGCAACTCCAAATGTGTAAAATAGCCCTGTATACAGAGCCTCTGAACTCAGTAGAACTCACAGAGAAAAGAAGAAACATAGCCAAACAATAAACTTACAGTGCAGAACGGCTTACTATTAAAGAAATCGTCAGGAGGCTACAATAAGATAAAAACAACTGGATGGAACAACAACGCAGAGATGCTGAGAAAGCTTTAAAGAAAAATAGAATGCAAGAAGTCTATAATAAGATAAAACTATTTAATCAACAACTTGAACTCAAATTAGCATATATCAGAGAAGGAAACTTATAGTAAAATAGATGCTGAAGAAGCTTTGAAGATAAGTAGAATGCAAGAAGTCTGTGACATGATAAATCTAGTTACTGGACAATTCTAACTCAAGTTGTATCAATGAGATGCAAATAGTAAAATACTATATGAGACAAAGCAAGCATACGGATTACAGAAATGATGGAAAGAACACTTTGAACAACTGCTAAGCATTGACATACAAAACAACCCTGCGGTTCTCACTGAATTGTCCATAAACAACATAAAAGAACACATGCCAACACTTCTACAGGAAGAGGTAACACATGCAAAACAATAAAGCACCAGGCATGGATGGAATCACTACAAGGCTACTTCAAGAAGGAAGAGAAACAGTTCTTAAAGCTATGCATACACTAGTTACACAGATTCAGCAAGAGGAAGAAATACCAGAAGACTGGGCAAAATAGACAATTGTCCCTATATACAAAAGAAAAGGAGATTTGCAAGACTGTAAACATTACAGAGACATTAGCCTACAGAGCATTCCGGAAAAGTTTTCACCAAAATGATGCAAAACAGAACGAAGCAACATACAGAGCACTTGGAAAAGAACAAGCCTAGTTCAGGCCAGGAAGAAGCACCATTGATCAACTATTCACAGTGAAACAGATACTTGAAAATAGCATTGAACACAACCAGAAAGTCTTCATCAACTTCATAGACTTCAAACAAGCATTTGACAGCATATGGGATGATGGAATGTGGAGAGCAATGCAAAACTCAGGAAGACCAGAGAAACAAATCAAACTTGTACAAGAGATATATTGAAAATCATCTAATGTCATAAAAGTAGATAAAAAAGATCACAGAACACTTTCACACGTAAACGGGAGTATGACAAGGATGTATCTTATCACCATACCTATTTAACCTAGAACTAGAAGCAGTAATGTCACGCAATCTAATTAACACCGAGGCAGGAGTCAAATAACTAAAGGGTGAATAATCTCTGATATGCTCATGACATTGGCCTCCTCATTAGAAGTGGACTAGAACTACAGGACATTATGACACAGATAGACAAAACCAGAAGAAGATTCAGCCTAACGATCAATGCAGAAAAAACAACAGTTTTCAGTAGGTATTGAAAAGACCAAAGGACCCGGTAAGTATCAAGAAGAAGCTATTGAGCAAGCACCAGTAGAGCAATTAGTCTATCTAGGAGGCTAATAGCCGCAGATGGAAGCAGCGAATAGGACATAAAAAGAATTGGACACACTTCAAAAGCATTTGAAATAATAAATAGGATATGGAGAAGCAGAGAAATAACAAAGAAAACCGAGGCAAAACTATAAACGACATTGATACAACCCATTTTCCTATACAGACTGGAATGATTGCTGGACAATGTGAAAGCATGATGAGAAAAGAATACTCACAGCAGAAACTAACTGGCTGTGGAAAATTGCAGGGATTTCAAGACCACAGAAAATATGAAATGAAGAAATATAAAGACAATCACTAAGTATCCTAATGATTGGTATGGATCCAGGTATCTTTAGGAATGCTAGACTAAGACGTTCAGCAAGAACTCCGACGGTTGGGAGTTTGGACATGTAGACAGAATGACAACTGACTGAATTTCACACTGCACTGCATGCAAGACTCGAAGGAAAGAGAAACAAAAGCAGACCAAAACTATGCTGGATTATACAGTATAAATGAGGACATAACATCACCTGAACTAACGCTGAGAGAAGCAATGGATTTCACAAATGATACGGACAATGGAGATCATTTATTCGTGCGTATCGCTGCCACTGCCAAATGCTGGCATCAGAAACTGATAATGACGACACCGTTACAATGATATGTCCAAATGCAGGCTGATAATGACTGCAAGAGTACAGCAAGTAAGAGTGGAATAAAGAGACATGTGAAACTTGACAAGCCAATCTGTGTGGCTAGTCAGTCCAAGGATTGACTATACAGGAGTTATGCATTCACATCCACAATTTAGCTGCGCACTTCATCTAAGAAGAAAGGCAGTCCCTTACGCTAGTAGCCCTGAGGCAGCCATGGGTTTGAAGTGTTAGTGACTTTTCTTAGCCTCAGCATATGAGGGTGGGTGTCCTGTCCTCCCTCGCTGTCTCCTCTTCCCAGCGACAGTGTACGGTCAGTGTACTCATTATAGCTGAGTTTGCTAGAGGAGCACATGCGGAGCAGAAATCTCAAATAAAATTGCTGCCCTGGTGGGGATTTCAACCTCTGACCTCCTTTGACAGTCTAGCATACTAACTACTACACTATCGAGCACCCCTTGATATAAACACCGCAATAAAAAGCAACTTCAAAATGTGTCAAATAGCCATGTATACAGAGCCCCTCACAGGCTCTTAAGAAATGTAACAGAAATGCTCTGCTTACAATACATCACAATATAATTCAATCAACACTGTGCTATTCGTTTATGATAAAAAGTCTTTTCCTTCTGCTGAACAAGTGACCATCCTGAACTTTTCACTGTGCAGCATAGATGTTTTGCAGAAGTTTAGGAATAAATTGCTAAATAAACTGTGAAGAAGCTTCACTGCAGCCAATGCTACAAAAGCTGTATTGTGCCAAACAAACAGTGAAAACTGTTCCAAAAATTTGTTTATACCAATGTCAATGGCCTTTGTTGCCATGTCATTAAACTGTTGGACCCATCAGCCAATGCATTGTTAAAATGGTTAATAAAGAACTGTCAAAACAATAGAAAGCATTTTGCTAACCACACATGCTTCAGAAGTATCCGCCTTCATACTTTCATTTTCAGACTGAAACAAATTCATCATCACAACAATGTGCAATCTATATTGGATAAACACTCTCTTGCTTCTGCTGAACATGTGGCCATCCTGAACTTTTCACAGTACAGCATAAATGTTTTGCAAAGGTTTAGGAATAAACTGTTAAATAAACTGTGAAGAAACCTCACTACAGCCAATGCTGCAAAAGCTGTATTATGCCATACGAACAGTGAAAATGTTCAAAAAATTTGTTTCTACCAATACGAATGGACTTTGTTGCCAAAAGATGTTATTAAAATGTTGGTTAAATCAGCCAATGCATTTGTTATAAGAGTTAATAAAGAACTATCAAAAGCAGAGAAAGCATTTTGCTAACCATGACTGCTTGAGAATCCACCACTGATGGTTCTTCATCTTCTGACTGAAACAAATTAATCATCAGAACAAATGTACTATCTATTTTGGATAAAAACTCTATAGCTCCTGCTGAACAAGTGACCATCCTCAACTTTTCACAGTACAGCATAAATGTTTTGCAGAGGTTTAGGAATATACTGTTAAATAAACTGTGAAGAAAGCTTTACTGCAGCCAATGCTACAAAAGCTGTATTAATGTATTATGCCATACGAACGGTGAAAATGTTCCAAAAATTTATTTCTAGCGACATCGGTGTCCTTTGTTGCCATTAAGATGTCATTAAACTGTTGGATCGATCATCCAATACATTGTTATAAAGGTCAAAAAAAGAACTGTCAAAACCATAAAAAGCATTTTGCTAACCATGACTGCTTGAGAAGATCCCACCACTGAGGGTTCATATTCTGACTGAAACAAATTCATCATCAAAACAAATGTACTATCTATTTTGGATAAAAACTCTAATGCTTCTGCTGAACAAGTGACCATCTTCAACTTTTCACAGTAAAGCATAAATGTTTTGCAGAGGTTCAGGAATAAATTGTTAAATAAACTGTGAAGACGATTCACTGCAGCCAATGCTAAAAAATCTGCATTATGCCATATGAATGATGAAAACTGTTCCAAAAATTTGTTTCTACTGACGCCTTAACCCTTTGCATGCCAGATAGTTTTAGCTTTTGTTCTGGCCACGGCCAGATATTTTTACAAGTTCAGGTCCATTTCATACCTTAATGGTAAAAACATTATATCTCATCAAATACTGGAGATAGAGCAAAAGTTTAACTATGAAATTTGTTTAGAATTGAATTCTGTACAAATATTTGGCATGCATTTTTTGGTATGGGCTTGTTCTATTTAGGTGCGGTGGTCTTAAAAGGCGTTATAACAAAAATACACCACAATGTCACTATGGTGTATAATAAAAGCTGCAAATAATGTTTATAATTGTTCCTTTAAAATGTATTGTGGCGAAATACACCCGCCACCAGCACCAATCAACATCAACTTCATTAGCAACCAGCCCCTTAGCTACCAGCCTTCTGGGCAACCATCCTACTTTGCAACCAGATACAAGGCAAGGTTCAGCCTCTTAGCAACCAGCCTCCAATAACGACAGGCCTCTTTAGCAACCAGACTCAAGGTCAGCCTCACTCTAGCAGTTTCCTTAGCAACCAGCCTTAGCAACTGCCTTCCTTCATTGGCTTATTTGTTCATTTACTCATTCGTTCATTCAGTCAGTCATTCATTTACTCATGTAGTCATGTTTTCATAAGATGTCATTGAACTGTTGGATCAATAATCCAATGCATTGTTATAAGGGTTAATAAAGAACTGTCAAAACCATACCACAGCTGCTTGAGAAGAAGCTGCCACTGAGTATTCATCTTCTGGCTAAAACAAATTCAACAATGGAACAAATATCTTATGCAAGTGTGATGAATTTTTCTGATTATTAGATACTTTACCTCCTCCTTGTCTTTTAGAGCATTTCCTTTGTCCTCATCCCATTCCATCTACATTTTGTCTTACTCTCTTCTTCACATGTCATGCATTCTGTACTATGTTGCTTTCTTTTGCAGCTACTTTTTCCTTACCCTTTCTATCATTATCAACTTATCATGTATATACATACATACATATATATATATATATATACACTGTGTCCTGATGAAAAGTAGACCCCAAGAAAAAGTGTCATAACTCGGTCAAAACGTGTAGCATATGCCTGAAATTTTAAACACAGCAACACTAGCCATATTGCCACCAAATCGTAACGCCGTTTGGAAATGTTGATGAGTTTGTCAAGTTTATCAACGTTTCAGATGCAGTACTGAAGAGAGGAAATTTTCAACATACACAATTTTGACAAACGTTTAGGGGTCTACTTTTCATTGGGCAGCTACTTCACATTCAACAAGACAGTGCCTCTGCGCACTGAGCATACGAGACCATTGCTCTGCTGTCCCGGGAAACACCCGACTTCATATCCCCGCAGCTGTGGCCGCCCAACAGTCCAGACCTCAATCCAGTTGACTATCAAATCTGGAGTGTACTGGGGATCGCGCTTATCGTTCCCGCATTCGTGACGTTAATCACCTGAGGGCGCATCTGATTGAAGAGTGGCAGCTGTTTGACCACGTGATCATCGACCGGGCCAACAAACAGTGGCGTCCACATCTACGGTCGTGTGTCTGTGAACAAGGGGACATTTTGAACACCAGCTCTAGCTGAACTTCACTTCCTTATGGCTCTTGCATGTTGGAAATTTTTTCTTTTCAGTACTGCATCTCAAACGTTCTTAAACTTGACAAACTCACTAACATTTCCTAACGGCGTTACGATTTGGTGGTAATATGGCTACTGTTGTTGTTTTTAAAATTTCAGGCAACTGCTAAAGGTTTTGACCGGTTATGACACTTTTTCTTGGGGTCTACTTTTCATCGGGACACAGTGTATATACATATACACGGTGAGTCAGAAAAAAACGTGCCCCTACATATTTTGCTTAACTTCGTCAGAAATCAGGTTATGTTAACGAAATTTTAAGTAAAGATAGAAGAGTTATTACTGAGCATTGAGAAAGTTAAATTTGTGTTTAAATTGACCTCATAGGCCCTAGGCCTAGGGCATCCATGCATGCGCGAAGACGCGTACGCAACTGCATGCTTGATGGACTGGAATGAGAACGTTTGAATCTTGCTTGTTTGTTAGCCTTCGTGAGTTCTTGAGCGCGTCGTTTCTTTAAACATTGCCGATGTAAATCAATCTTAACGATTCTCCTAACTGACGACTGGCTGATTCCTATTTCTCGAGCTATTTCTCTCTGCGTACGACGCGTTTTCGGCATAGTTTCCTGTCTGAGCACCAGCGATTCAACCTGTTCAGCACCGTCGACAGTTCTGGCCGTTCGCGGGCGTCCGCTACCTGGTTGACGATGAAAAGATCCAGTATTATCGATCTTTGAAAGGAGAGCATTTAATCCACCACAAGTAGGCCCCTACACCCTTTATCTCAAAATTTATTTAAAAACGTTTCGCACAATAATGTTTAACCTGTCTTTCAAATGCTACGATATGTTTATTTTCTTCGGTAAACACCAATTTGTCGGGGTTGTCGTGACGTAACTGTAGTTTAGGCTGGTCCAGCTTTCTATAAAAAATAATTTATAGCCTATAGCCTAGCATTTCGCTAGATCATCAAGGGTCATTATTCTGAAGTTTCATTAAAATTGAGTCATCTGTATGAATTATGTTAAGTTATGTAGGGACACGTTTTTTTCTGACTCACCGTGTAATATGCACAAGTACTTAGATACCAGGTACACACAATACATGCTGACAATATTTACCACTATTAAAGTAGATACATAAATTGGATAAATATATATATATATAGTGGTATTGACAGTGTATCTGGTATATAAATATTTATATTTATGTGACTTAATTCATCGCACTCACTTTGGAATGAGCTTCCTCCATTCGTTCGTTCTTCTATTCTCTCGGGTAACGTCTCTTCCTCTTTTACTTTTCTTAAAACTTGCTTTTCTCTCAGGTCTCTCGCACTGGGAGTGCTTCTAAATGGCCCTCCCGCTAGAAGCGCTTTATAAATGTCCGAATACAATACAATACAATAAGTTCATTTGCCTATTTAACTAACTATACATATATTTGTATAAGTATAAGTAAAGTATGAACATGTACATACATATTTTTGTTCACTTGTCAGCGAATTAAAATCAGAGAACAGCGGACAGCTCACGAGAGCAGACAAGATCAAATAAATTCAGTCGAATTAGAGTCAGTCACATGCCTGGAATACTGGAATTCAGCACTAAAGACTCCTTACAATCAGTTCTGCTTGCAGCCAAACACCTTGTTCTCCAGCTTCCCGGGTTCACTTTAAATGTGCTGTATACAAGGCACTTCAGAGGAAGTTTGAGCCCACCCACTTCACATTATAAGGCACGCACTTAGCAAATTGGCCTTCGTGTTATGCAGGCATCTTCTGTTTGCAGTAAAAAATAAAGGTTTTCTTAACAATTTGTCTTCAATCTATAAATTAGATATTTATCTAGACATTTCATTTAGTGTTTTTTAGTACCTCACTAAGGCACTACAATTACAGATTTACTGTTGTAATGCATTTGCAATTTTTTACTGCTACTACTATTGCTAAAACTGTAGCTGTAGATGAAAATGAAAATGCTACATACCGCGATTGATTCTTGTGCACTTGCTTGCATTGAGGGCTGCCAGGTGAAATAAAACCATCATCAAGACAAAGTACGAAATGAATAGCAAAGTTTAAACAATCAGTGAATCATTTTGAAGATGACAGGATATTTTAAAGCTGAACAGTGCAAAACCTGTCTACGTGCCCATTAAAATAAAATAAAATGCTTACAGAAAATGTCATAAGAAAAAATTCTGATAAAAAATGCAGTTAAATCAATAAAGTTAATCAAGTCAGTTTTAAGTACATGACCACATCCAGTTTTGATTTTTCCAACTTTATGAGTGCTTTCTCAGGCATAATAACATTAATATGTATGGTATGTATGGAGGTGTGCAGGTATGGTAATATTTCACTGGACAGTCATATAATGACTTCTTGGACACTCTTGAAGGCACTCCTTGCTTGTATAATTATCATTCCCCAACACAACATCACCTGGGGAAAAAGTGCCAACTAGCAGTGAAGGCTGTTTCCTACTGCTCAAGCATTATACCCTAGAAAATAAACGAACACAGCATACTTTAACACCATTTATGCAGTAAGAAGTGACACTGAGAGGTTCTCTGAAGGTGCTGTGCTAATGTCCAGTCCAGAAAATACTCAGTAAATACACACTGTACATTCATACACTCTACTGCAAGTAATTGTAAACAGTAACTTCACTTGTGCTGGTATCCAGTGCATGAAAATCAACCAATGACACAGCAAAACCAAACCATAATCAGGTCAATATCCAGATAATCAGTCCTTTAAGACAGTATTAACGCAGTGCGTGATTTACATAATGCTAAGTCTACTTGCCCTGATATAGTCCAGTGAAGCAGATTCACTTTCTGGAGGTGCCACAGACTGTCAAACAAAATCAAGTGATCCACGTAAGCATAAACTTTCACATCATTAGAGCCTACTTACTACAACAAAAATTGTCAATTCTCACAAAAAACTTCTTTGCAACTTTCATGTGATACTGATAGTGAGCATACGACTTCTAGCACACATGAATCTGCACAAAACCCATGCACAACTTATGCCAAAATACTGTTACTGCCACAGACCCTTATACCATCTGTGGAAAACAATTCAAGCTGCTGCTTGTCCTGCAACTACAACAAAGGCCTATATATATAACTATGTTAAACAAACTAAATATTGTTGGTCTTACATATGATGTCATTTTGACTTTCTAGTCAATGCAATGCAAGTTAGATTCTGCTGCTATATTTAGACATTAACGTAAATTATATTAAAAAGTTAGATATTCTATTTCATGTAATGTAAATTAGCTTTAGTACTTGAGGTAAATTCGTTTTCAATAAGCATGGACTGAAGCTTAACTTCCAATCAACCATTATTAGCTTTGTGACAATGGTATAAGTTTCAGACTAGAGCAGAAAGCACTCTTTAAATGGTTTTCAGTAACAACAGAATACTAACACGACAGTCCACATGAGCACATTGCACATGAGCACAATGGCAATGGTTGTCTTGATGCTCAATTTAACTAATTTAAGCTGAAAAAAACATATAAGTTTCAAATTCTCACAAAAAACTTCTTCACAATTTTCATATGATACTGATAGTGAACATAACACACTTCTAGCACACATGTATCTGCACAAAACATGCACATCTTATGTCAAAATACTAAGTGCCACAAACCTGTATATAATCTGCAGAGGACCGTTCAAGTTGCTCCGAGTCCTGAAACAACAAAGACTTATATCAATAACTATTGTAAAACATACTACTAAATATTGTTGGTCTAAATATGGTTGTACTCTGCTATGGCTCAAACCCTGGCAACCTAGCACCTAATTTAACCTAGATGTCTTATCTAAATTTATGCCTGCGAGTGTCGCCGAGTGTATCGAAGAAGGACAAATGGTAGCTATTCTACATTAAAGACTAATAATTATAAGACAAAACTGACATAAATCAAAAGTTAACAAAATTCACCCAAGTATATATTATTGATATAGACACAGAACTGAACAGGTGCATGATTTCATCAAAGTTTAGTTATTGTGGATTAGAGAGTGACACGGTGACAGAAAAGTGTCCCCATTCCCACCCCGCATTTGTATTTTTAACCCCATCCCTCCCGTCCCCGCAGGACCATGTCCCCATACCCTCACCATCCCCGCAACCTTCATCTCCATCCCCTCACCATTCCCGCATAATGGATTTTCATCCCCGCAATGTCTCCACGTCTTAAAAGTAAGAAATATTACTCGTAATATTATAATTTATGGCACATTGAAATTTATTAAATTGCAAACACTATATATTCTGCGCCTCAGCTTGTTTGTTGTGTAATCCGTGAATGAATAGAAGATCATTTATAGTGTTATAAATCAGCTGAAAATAAATGAATAAATGAAATTTGTGAACTCTGTAACCATTATCGCGGTATTACCGCAGCTTCCATACCCATTCCCGCCGTATTACCGTACAGTGTATCCCCATTACCGTGCTCTTACCGCAATTGTTTTACAAATCTACCCCATTCCCGCGGGATTCCCGCGGTTACCGCGGAATTTCCGCGGTAACCGTTACCGTGTCACTCTCTATTGTGGATACATGTAATGCTACAGCACTCAAACTCTACACTATTAACATCAATTATAATAATTGTAGAAACCCCTTAAAACTCTACAAAATCTATTTTTCTTTTTTCTAAAAGTACACACATACATACATTTATATGTATATCACAGTATGTATATGTACATATCTATAATTAGCAAAAGTTAAAACCAAAAAATCACATAAATGTCTTACTCACTTCTGCCTTTAACTAATTCCTACAAAGTGGGTAATATAAATATGCTTGCATTAATTGTGGCTAATTGCAAGCATATATTAACCCATTCCCACTGGAATTTGTTTTCAAAATTCAGTAAACTGACAGTACACATGCTAGAACAACAGCAACATTTACAACAAGGGTTACAGCTAAGTGTAATAAAATGTACATTTTCTGATTCAGTGGAGTTCTGACTCTGAAATGTATACTGTATTGTGAATAAAAGTTGAGCTGTATAGCAGCCTAATGACAAAGTGCAAAACAGTCACTGATGCACAGATGGACATTGCATTTCTCACAGCTGGCTGCAGCTTTAGTGTCTAAGTTGTATCAGTCTGAGGGCTTTTATGTTGGAATTTGTACTTTATCGAGCACATAGATTTCATTATCTGCACATGGATTTTCTTATCTGCTTGTTTTCAACCTTCAATTCGTCAATAATTTTGACGATAAACAACGAAAAACCCATCATCTGTATGTTCAAAATGCATCTCAGAACTGCCAACACCTACATGCATTTTTCCATCACTTTAGAGTCTTTTTTCTCACAATAAATCTAACGGTGGCCGATTGGTTAGAGTGCTCGGCCTGTAACGTGGAGAGTACGAGTTCAAGCCTCACCTGAGGCAGTTACTGTGTTCAAAGGAAACCTGAGCAAGTCCTTCACTCACAAATTGCTCTGTGCTATCAATGCCCTGTCACATGGTCGTGTGCACTTCTGAACTTTGGAAAAGCACAATATCAAACACAGTTGTATTGTGTTGTATTGTATAAAATCTGACAAGAAATTTGATGCAAAAATGTAAACAAAAATTCTGCAGGCATCCCTGATGTCATCCTAAGGCATGATGTTATTATACCATAAATATTTTCTAGCCTATTTCACTGCCTTCCTTATCGGGTCGCTAGCCGATCTGTTGCCAATGGATTAAGCTGATGAGTGTAAATAAGCATATATAATTATATTTGGCTAGAATACCTGGTTGGTAGTCTTCTGTCCAGGAGTTTGCCTGAGAAGCTGGAAATAATGACTAAAATCAGAAACTGTATAAACATATATTCATTAATATTACGTGCAAAACAACATAAAAAAGACTCTAACACTTACATGCCAGATGTGTGTGCATGAACACACAATGAACAGTCACAATTAGGCTTTACGTCAAAAGACAACAACCACTGTTTATACATGTAATTCAATGAACAATAGACTATATGGACAGCATCTCATAATTTCCTCAAAATCATTTTTAACAAAATCAAAAGTTTCTCACACACAAAGTTGAGTATTACTATGTTTTCCGTTTTTGTCAAATTGCAAATCAGTTTCATATATTAAAAAAGCATGTAATTAGATTAATATTTTTGCACAGACAAGAATAATTCTTAAAAGGTGATACAAAAATAAATGTGGCAAAATATGAAAAACACAAAATATCAGAAATTTACTATGCCAGTAAAAGCTGCTCCTAATTAGAACTGCTATAGGTTCCTGCGAATAAGCTGATTTTGTTAATATTACCTCATTATGCGCTTAACAGATCTAGAGTTTACAATTTTAATAAAATTTTACATGGCTTACTTGTTGTTATTATTATTATTACAATTATTATCGTTATTATTATTCAGGTATTTATATTGTACCCATTCATGAATAACTTCGAAAGTGTAGGCAGCTGGTAAAAGATAAGTCCAGAATTATTTGCAAACAAGATAAGAGCAAGAGAAAGGTCCTGCAAAGCTGGTGGTACAAGCAGATGACAAAATGTGCATGAAAATCATCGAAACCAGTCTTTTGGTAAGTTAGGACAAACAGCTGAGCTTAACTTAGTCCTAATGACTTAACTTAGTCCTGATGGGATTAAGTATGACTCGTATGCAAAAGTCTTCTAGTTACTTCCCCAAACTGGGATACAATGAGTTCTCATGTTCAGCTCAAGAAAGTGACTTTCTAACCATTTCTAGCAATGATTCTGTGCTGAACAAACATGCAGCAACTCATTGCACTCTGTCATTGCACTACAGTTTCCTTGAATGCCTACTCAACTTAAACTGATCTATGAGTATTATTGACTTCTCTCTCACATTCACATACTGATCACAGTGATCACAAATCATGCATAATATGCAGACTTAAACTGGAGTAATGTAAAATGAATCTTACCACAGATGAAACAGGTGTTATATAATCATCTCCCATCTGACTCTGACAAAAAAACACATCACAACAACATGCAATCACATAAGATAAACATCTACATTTCAGCTGCTCCTCGTCAAGCTCATACCAATAGAATATTAATGAAATACAAATTAGCATCAGTACACCATTGAGCTGGTTTGCACCAATTAAATTTCACAGTAGGGCTACTATTTATGCATGCTTGGTTCAATTATCCATCAAAACACCCATTGGACACAGGACCCCGCTAGATCTGAGGTATACAAAATGAACATAAAGGGAGTGAGGACAGAGCCCTGGGGTAGTTTCGAGGTATACAAAATGAACAGAAAGGGAGTGAGGACAGAGCCCTGGGTAGTTCATATAGAATTGGGGTCCAAGCAAAGAGGATTGGTCCAAAAACAACAAAAGCAGATATGGACAATTGATACTCACTTAGATGGTGACATTTCATGTTATAAGTTTAAAATTTTACAATTTTTGAAAATGTTCAATGTTACTGAACAAATATATCATATATGAAATACATTGCGAGAATGTCTTACATATTAGTCGTGGGTGAAATACATCTATTTTGTTATGATCACAATTTCATTTTGTTCTTTTGTAGGATGGTACAGAGGGGAGAAGAGAGCCGTGAAGTTTGCTGGCGAGACTCACTGACCACTTAAGCAATTGCTACTTCTGCATGGTGGATCCTTCCAAATGTTAGACTGGCAAGAGGCACCTGCTATCACATATCCGAACCTTCCTTCATCCATCACCCAGTGCCCTGAGTTTCCAGAACCCACTTTTCTGGAGCAAAAGCAGCCATCTTCAGAAAAGAACAGTAAGTCAGAGAGCTAGGAAAACGTTGGAGATCCAGATTACAATTTCTGAACTGAAGAGAGAAACCCATACCATTCCAACCAAAAAGACCTCAATGACTTGATCAGAGATCTTGGTCTCACCATGTCCAATGCAGAGCTTTTGATGTCTAGGCTCATGTAGTGGAATTGTTGGATGAAAGTGTGCAAGTCACAGACTAGAGGAAGCATCACCAAACATTTTCCAGCTTCTTCAAGAGTCAAGATGGGATCTGCTTCTGCCACACTGTGATTGGTCGGTTCAAGGCAACTGGAATCGACTGTAACCCAAAAGAGTGGCGGCTCTTCATTGACAGTTCATCCAGAAGCCTCAAAGCCGAGCTGCTCCATAAAGGGAACAAGTACCTGTCTCTTCCTCTGGGTCACTCAGTGCAAACAGAATTACAATAGCATCAAGAGCTTGCTAGGTTCCTTGCAGTATGGTGAGTATGGCTGGGATGTCATCTGAGGCTTCAAAATGGTAGCATTCCTTATGGGTTTCCAAGGCAGTTTAACCAAAAGTTTCCCTGCTGTCTTTGCCTATGGGACAGCAGGGACAAGGTGCACTACCACAGGCGGGACTGGCCTCAGCAGACCGAGTTCTCTGTGGGAAGGAACATCATCAAGTGGGAGCCACAGATGGACCCCAAAAGGTGCTTATGTCACCAATGTACATCAAACTGAGCCTTATGAAACAATTTATCACAGCTCCAGGTAAGGAGTTGGTGGCAGCCTTCATGTACCTTCAAGACTCCTTCCCTAAACTGTCTAAGGCAAAGGTCAAAGCCAGTGTCTTTTTCGGCCCACAGATAAAGAAGACACTAGAGTGCAAAGAATTCTGCAAGAAGCTCACTAGGAAGGAGAAACCGACTTCAAACAGCTTTGTCGCAGTGGTTAGGGGCTTCCTGGGGAATCAAAAGGCCAAAAACTAGGTGGAGCGGGTTGAGACTCTTGTGAACTATGGAAAAATGGGCTGCAGATGCCCCTCAAAGTTCACATCCCTGAAGCTCATCTTCATAACTTCAAGGAGAACATGGGAGCATACTCGGAGGAGCAAGGTGTCCACCAGGACATATTGGACTTTGAATGTCGCTACAAAGGACAGTATATAACGAGAACACGATGGAAGATTGGGAGACTACATTTGGGGCTTGATTCACGTGAAAGTGATTTACAGTATAATCATAAATCTTGAAAAATTACTCACTTGTAATCTATGTGGTAATTTTTGTATTACTGTAGTGTAAATACATGTTAATTTTGATTCATATATTGTTTTTCTGAGTTTATGTGAACAAAAAGATGCAAATTCTCACGTTTTTCATAGGAAATAGGTAAATTTTAAAATATGACTGTCCTGAGTACAAAAGCATATTTTGAAGGGAATAGCAGCCATTTTCTATACTTTCAAGGCTTAAGCAAGTAGTACCCAGGAACACAAATTGTTACCTAGTTATACACAGTGTCCCGATGAAAAGTAGGCCCCAAGAAAAAGTGTCATAACTCGGTCAAAACTTTTAGCATTTGCCTGAAATTTTAAAAACAACAGTAGCCATATTACCACCAAATCGTAACGCTGTTTGGAAATGTTAGTGAGTTTGTAAAGTTTATGAATGTTTGAGATGCAGTACTGAAAAGGGGAAATTTCCAACATACAAGAGCCATAAGGAAGTGAAGTTCAGCTAGAGCTGGTGTTCAAAATGTCCTCCTTGTTCACGGACACACGACGGTAGACGTGGATGCCACTGTTTGATGGCCCGGTCGATGATCACGTGGTCAAACAGCTGCCACTCTTCAATCAGACGATCAACGGTGATCAACGTCACGAATGCGGGAACGATAAACGCGCTCCTCCAGTACACTCCAGATTTGATAGTCAACTGGATCGAGGTCTGGACTGTTGGGCAGCCACCGCTGCAGGGATATGAAGTCGGGTGTCTCCCGGGACAGCAGAGCAATGGTCTCATGTGCTCGGTGCACAGGGGTACTGTCTTGTTGAATGTGAAGTAGCCGCCCGATGAAAAGTAGACCCCTAAACGTTTGTCAAAAATGTGTATGTTGGAAATTTCCCCTCTTCAGTACTGCATCTCGAACGTTGATAAACTTGACAAACTCACCAACATTTCCAAACGGCGTTATGATTTGGTGGTAATATGGCTAGTGTTGTTGTTTTTAAAATATCAGGCAAATGCTAAACATTTTGACCAAGTTATGACACTTTTTCTTGGGATCTACTTTTCATCAGGACACAGTGTATATTATCTTCAGGTATTAACTTTGTAAACGAGCCAGCAGAGTCCTTAGGGGGTCTATTTGACTCTTTTTGGCCGACTCATTGACCTGCATTGATATTGTGCATATATTACACAGTTAGGTTGTATCTGTGCTATCCTTAAGTTATACTTCTCATATGTTGGTGCTTGTGTGTGTGTGCACGCGCATGACTGCATGTGCGTGTGTGTGTGTGTGTCAATAAATAGGTCAATTGTCTGTTTTCTCTCCAGCAATCACCAGAATGTCTCAAAATGCTTTTATCTCACTGCTAATTTGCATCTTCACAGGCCTTCTAAAGTCTACTCGTAGCCTGCAATTGCATTCTTAATCGTACAGTAGAATGCAGTGAAACCGTCAATTGCAACATAATGCTTAATTAACTTGACAAGTACTTTACTGTTATGCTAACTGGTGATTGGTTATTCCAACACCTAATTCCCTGTTGATTGTTAACCTGGAATGGCATAAGCAAGCATGAACTTATCATGCCTTGACCACAAACCAACCCTACTGCACATGCTGCTCAAACTTTTATAATAGGTTAACAGCAAACAACAATGCGTAAACAGCCAAGCAGTGATCAAGTCCAATTACCACAGATCCATCCTGAAATCGGCGATCTACTTCTGAATCAGTTGCAAGTTTGTCCTCTTCATTTGCCAAATACTCGTCAACATTTAAAGCACAGCTCAGTCTACAAGAATTTGAATACATCTGAAAATCTTATATGTTTAACTATATAACTTTGTATGTCATATGTACCCATGTACATGAAAATATCTAATTGTTATTAATTTCAAGTATGTATGCACATATAATCGTATATATTCAAGCACATATGTATGCATGTATGTACATATGTACCAGTAATACCAGTATGCATGTATGCATGAATAATATAAGTGTATAGATACATGTATGGTATTATGGTAAGTGTGGTGTGCATGTATTGTATGGCATGCATGTATAATTGTATGTGTATACAAATAGAAAACCATATTTGCAGTGTGC
This sequence comes from Allolobophora icterica, assembly GCA_963556255.1. Taxonomy (NCBI): domain Eukaryota; kingdom Metazoa; phylum Annelida; class Clitellata; order Crassiclitellata; family Lumbricidae; genus Allolobophora; species Allolobophora icterica. The sequence goes on from OY744605.1 coordinate 38,526,169, forward strand.
CACTAAACCATATTAAACTTCATGAACATGCCATAGATTTGAATAGAAACTATTCAACTATTGTATGTGTATACAAATAGAAAACCATATTTGCAGTGTGCCACTAAACCATATTAAACTTCACTTGCAACCGACAATAGTGACACCTACAATGGCCAAGAACATATGACATAGTCAGTTAGTAAGCTGATCTGAACAAGTATGAGTGCATGTGAATTTCAAAATACATTTGTTAACATTCAAAGTAAAGTTAAGAAAAATTCCATATTTCAAAACATCGAATAATCAATCAAAGGCTTAGTCCCAAAAGATGGATGAATGTTTGGGTAACAACCCTAAACAACACATACATGATCCAGCAAACACATTTACTTCTACAGTAAGAAAAACAGAGTCCAAGTGACAGGAAATTTAACTTAATTTTGAATAAATTTAAATTTATTCAAAATAAGGTTACCTCACTACTGAATGACAAAGCACAGAACTCCTGTTTACAAACATTTAATGTAGGCCAAATGTTATGAAATTATGGCACTGGTACATACTGGTGTTCCATGTAATCTGCACCAAATTTTTCTTTTGCAAACTTCTTCCAGAAACTGTCCAGTTTGCGTCTGTCTTTCGCCTTGAGTTTATTACCTGCCTTGGCCGCCATCACCAAGAACTTATCCTGTGGAACGCGATACTGGTTGTCTGAAATTCAAAAGGTTGCTACCATAAGAACATTAAGACCAGAGTAGATTGCTTATTTAAAAATTCCTCAATTGGGGCATGGTGTAGTTTCTATTCAAATCTATGGCATGTTCATGAAGTTTAATATGCCCATATAGGCCTACGTTTTGGGAAAAATTAAAAATAAATAAATCACAAGTAAATATTCTGAATAAACATGAATAAACATTGCGACTCTTACTCTCTATCTTTTTTGGAGTCAGAGCGAGTGATTTTAAAAAGTTTCAGCAGGTTGCATGACACAAATCTGAATACATGAAAGCAACAGCAAAATGAAAAACTTTATTTTCTGCAAGAAAAGTCAGTCTTACACAAATAAAGGCATGGCATAAGGTCCATCTCAAGGCTAAAAACACAATAAATTCCCACCATTCACTGATGAGTTGAACCAAAGATATTGTGGGGTGAGGCAGCAGGCTCAGAAAGCCCATTACCAGTACCTGGTGCCTGAAATCTGAAGTAACACCACTCTACTTGCCAGTTACAATGATGCAAAGATTGTCACTTACAATTATTATTACAAACACAAAACATTTAAGGTGTTTTATATACCATGACCAGTGCATGCAACAACTTACGAGGCAAAAGCGTAATGATAGTGTCGGCAGACTGTCCTGGTTCCAGAAAACCTGTGTGTGGCTTGACTCGATAACCCTCGCGCGAAGTTGTCTTTATCTGCAAATGTCATCACAAATAGGCCTACACTGTTGTACATTAAGCATACACACCAACACTTGCATGCCTTTCAGAGGTTCTTAAGACACTATACAGCTATCTTGAAACATACATGCATACAAACATACATACAACTGTACAGAAAATGTATAATTATTATGTTCATGTATGCCTATACAGTCAGGCAACCACAGATGTCCAAGCCTTGTGAAACAAAGTCATTCTAGATCACTTTCAAGTATTATCCCACGTAAAGTCGACTAATGATAGAGTAAAAAGCCATAAAGGCAGCACACATGTACACACAACTCGAAGTGAGATCCTAAGGTTGAAGGATATGTTAGCTTCGGCACAAACAAGACAACAGAAATCCACCAACAGGACATCTCTGTAAACCTCCCAACTTCCCTTAGTACTCATTCACTGACTCCCAAATGATGAACATCTGACTAAGCACCAGATGGCCTGGCATTCAATCAATATTCACCAATCTGTATACTAACCAGATTCGGTGCCTGCCAGCATCACAATTACAGCTTCAAGCCACCACCTATGATTAGCCTTTCAAACACAAAGGATATTTATATCCAGGAATTAAGCTTTAACATCATCATCATCATCATCATCATCATTTAATAAGGATGTATCTATCTACATAAACAAACTTCACATTTTTGGTGCATAACTCAAATATATAAGTCATAATCATCATTATCATCATAAAAATCATCATCATTTTCTTGTTACCGTCATCTAATTATCAGAAAAAATATTTATCATCTGTACCTTGTATGTGACTGCAAAATCGGAAATGTTTCTGATTGTGATGTTTCTGGACATTCTCTTAATTGGAGAGTCGACATTAAAGACGAGTGTTCGACCTGGTCTGCATAGAAAGAAAAGCATATTTACCTGCTCATGAAATAAGACCACTGGCACCAATTTCGACTTTGGGTGTTGCACATATGCTTCAAACTCTGCAGGTTGCTTTGGATAAGCACATACATGATATTCTCTGATTATTTTAGTGTAGTATGAAATGTTGTCTGCTGAAGAAAAAGCTGAAGGCGTTGCTGTTGAAATCGCAGAGTAACCACCAACAGAACGTTCAGACAAGAGTTAATGGCTAATTTAACTTATGGTAATTATGTTCCTCACTTTTGTTCAGTGGTCATGCACCTGTGGATGCAATAAATACCTCACCTGATAGCGACAAGGTTGCCGATATGTTCATTCGGAAGTCTCCCAGATGTGTCCTGTTAAATCAGTTAACACACTGTTGTCTAATTAATTGTCAGAGACATTCTAGAAGAAGAGTTTAACACATTCGTCAAAAAAGATGAGCTTGGTAAGTAGACTAACAACACACATTATGCATACTTTATTCTACTGTAGCCTTTACAGGATTATTACACAGAAAGTTAAGTGAGTTTGCATGGAAGTGGTTGGAAACGAGAGAGGCATATTAGCCATTATAGAGGCATAATTTATTACAAGTATCTTCTGTGCAGCAGAAGCCTGTGAAAGGCAATTTTGCAATATTTAAACAGTGGTGTAGGCCTATTGTAAGCTTAGCAGAAAGGTCTTTCAACATGTGGGGAGGTCGGGAGGGAAAACTGCTCTTTCGAAAGTGTGTATACTTCCCTTAAGAAGTCCATATAATAGCACTGCATAGAATCATAATTATTGCATTAAGCAAAACAATATTCCAAACTTCCACTAGCGGGTAATGACTGATTCCCACTAGTTACTGAGTTCAGTTCCACACTAGTTTAGTGTAAACATTTTTTATTTGCTCGAACTGGTTTGGACTGCAGGGAACAACAATAGGCCTACTAGACTAGAGCCTCTCTTGTCAAACCAAAAGAGCTGAAAGTATTATTCACTCACTTATTCATATCTTCGTTTTGACTTCCTGCATCTGCGTGACTTAGCAACTCATTTTAAAACTGAACTGTTACCCATTTCTGCATTCTTTTGTGTAAAATGTTGGATCATCAGTTAAACAACAAGTCAGCCAATCTTGCAATGCATCACCAAGGGCATAAAAATATGTGCACCGTGATGAGTAAAAAGTAAATGAATACCGCAGAAGAAATATAATGTCATCGAGCACCAAATAAGTTTTTCTGATCTACAAAGCAGACACTGGCATAAACTTGTCCAAAATATTGGGGGGCATTTGGTTATTTATTCTACACTTGTTGCATTGGGTGTACAGTCCATCTCAATTATTGGGGGGCACGTGCCCGGCTGCCCCCCAGAGTCTACGCCTATGGAAGCAGAGACAAATTTTGACAACACCTCATTCGTGACAATGTTATCCAAGAACTCTTGATGGACATGTAAAATTGCCACATGGTTTAAGAAGCACTTTAGAGACATATAGTCGAATGCAAATATGTCATTAATCATCGGAGTGTGGAAAAACTGCATTCGGTAGAAGCTGATGAAGACAGAAATGATCAGTAGCAGTCGCACTAAATTTTCTACAGTTCCGAACAAGCACCATGTTTTCGGGGTCATCTCTCTTAGCACTTTAGCAGCATCTTGATGAGAAGTCAATGGCATTTGAACATACATGTGCAGTTCATTCTACAAATCAGCTCCAACACTACTGGAGAGCTCCAGATAGTTGTGGCAGATTGAAGATATTTCTCCAGTCCAGATCATTTTCTCCAGTGTAAGTGACATCCCAGATTGCTCCATTTGGACCTTCACGTGACTCAGGAGCTGTTGGAAGAATTCAGGTGAGCGATCTAGTTCCAGGTCTTAAATCGTTGACTCAGTGGCTTCCTTTATTCCATACATAATTGTGCTCACCTCTTGAGACTGCTGCATTCAAAGCTTCCAGCTTCTCACACACTAGGATTGGACAGAGCCTCAGGTCACTATCCAAGAAGCAACACTTTTTGGGCAAAGAAGCAGGTCACACTGTTTGGGGTAACCTGGAACAAATTCAAGCATTTGCCCTAAATAGTTGAATACTCACCAAGGAGCAGTTTGTGGTGATTGGGGCTGGCGCCATAATATTTATCACACAGCTTAGACGAATTTGTGGGTAGGGGAAACATTCCCTCCCCAAGCTTCAGCTATGCAGTACTCGAGTCCAGCCAAGGACTCGAGTCCGACTCAAGACCGAGTTTCTGCGGACTCAGACTTGGATTCAGGCTGTAACGACTCGGACTCAAAATCCTTTGTCACAGCCAAGACCACTGTTCATGCAAGAACTTATGTGAACACCCTTCCGACCATCGCTACAGGCATCAGCCTGAACAAGTGCAATTATTCCGGCGCCAACCAGTTTCGAGCAGCAACAATAGAAACTAATGAAGTGAAGACGAGTATCATAAACAGACTGGGAAACAAAGGAGAGGCTCTCGAATCGACCTCCAGGGGTACATGTAGGCTCTATAGAGGCGAGCACGACCGAAGTACTAGGGCTTTTGATTTGTGAATAATTATTTATAGTTTTAATTTATTGCTTCGAATTAGCAGAAACTTGTATCGCCCTTTCCAGTGTAAAGAAGGAGCGAGGACATGACATTCTGTTGTCACAAGTGGGATCCCCTGGACTCGAATTTGACTGGCTGACTTGGTTTCCGGATCACAATTTCTGAGCAAAACAGGCAACTGTATTGCCACTAGTACACTTACTTGCAGTTACAGAACTTTCCTACCAAGAGTGCACCTGTTAAATGTGTGTTTAGCAGTAGAATTTATATTATTGTGACAGATTATTAACAAAACTTTACCTAATTTAGTGTTTTTTAAGTGTAACTTGGATAATTTACATTAAAAATTTTTTCTCCATAATTAGTGCTGTTAATTTGTTTTCCATAACACTAAACTGCATGTTTCAGTGTATTTTGATGTTGATGGACTTGGACTCGGATTTTGACTCGATCTTAGTGACTGGGACTTGAACATCTCTAGACAGGGGCATAACTTTGGTCTAAAAAGTTGGGGTACCAATTTCTTACATACACGAAGCAAGGCTGAGACTGGATCTCTGGGAAGGCACAATAAATAAAATATTGGGTTTTAGCGTCCGAAATTATTTACATTGCATGAGCGATGAAAATATTTATAAGTAAAACTCAAACTAGAAGTTGGAAGATTGATGAAAATATTATTGAAACTAGAAGCTGGATCATCGATGAAAATATTACTTAAAAAAACACAAACTAGAAGTTGGAATTGCGATGAAAATATATCGTTTTAGCGCCGATATCGTTGCCATAGATGAGCAATGAAAACATTTCATAGTAAAAGTTAAACTAGAAGTTGGCAGATTGATGATAATATAGCTCACACTAGAAGCTGGTGAGTGAGGAAAATATAACTGAAACTAGAAGTTGGATGAACGATGATTATTTATTGTATTAATATTTATTGTATTATAACATTTCAATGAAATAATTTCGGACGCTAAAACCCAGGATTACCAAATATTGATTGGCATTGTTCAAAAAGTGGGGGGGGAAGGTACCCCAGGCCAAAAAGTGGGAGTACCCCTACAAATTACGCCCATGCCTCTAGACTCGGACTTGCACTCGGCTTAGATGGACTCGGACTCGGCTTAGGCGCACCATGGACTCGACTGTAGACATCACGGCCACCCTCCCCGGGATTTACGGCCCTGGTAATCTCCAAATCAGCCTCATTATATCATGAACTTAGTTATGGCTCATCATTATCCGCGCTATGGTAGTATCATAGTATGGTGTATCCCCTCCGTTTACATGTTGTGGCCTATAGGGTCAAACGGTCAAACGGTAAATCCCATTATCCAACCCTGGAGGTCTTATGGATGTACGGTTTATAACTGGTTTTAAGCTTACCGTTGACGAGACGTCGCCGCTATTCATTGTCTTTCATCGGTTATTTCGTCCAATTCTTCAGTTTTTACTGTACTTAGTTAAGAAAACAAATTTAAACGCGTAGAATTCCACTTCTGTGTAGTACGTAATCCTAAAAACGCAATACGGTTAATGATTCGCTGATGATAAAGATGCTAAGCAGATCGTAGTGGGCTATAGCAACTTGTCGAAATAAAAGAAAAAGTAAATATAACTATATCCTAGCCTTATCTACTCGTGCTAATGATACATTTCATAATTTAACGGCGACATTCGCTGTTCTTAGCAATGACGCCAGAGCAGTGACGTCATATTGAATAGAGATAATTGGACCCAACATTTTTTCAACCTCCGCATTTTTTCAGCGTTGAAAACGTAAGCGTCCGCAGAGGGAGCAAGGGAGAGCATTTGCTTACCTCTGGATTTTGCACATATTTAAAAAAAATAAAATCTTTTGATCATTATAATTATTACAACAATCCCAACACGATTTCAATGCGAAAGAACGCTTAATTATTTAGGTAAGTAAGTAATATATTCTTTATCAAGAAGCGCTATGCAAATGCACAGCGCTGTAGGCCTACAAGAAAGATATTACAGCATATTGTTTTGTAGAAGGGCCTACATATTACAATCAACAATCAATGTAACCAATTAAAAGAAAAGTTACTACGAATGGATACAAAAAAGATGCCAAAAAGGCAATTTGCCCTTGACCATTATTTATTTTTTGTTGTCACATAATCGTAATCTCAAGACTTCTACAGCGCCCAAAAAAGCTACGTTGCGGAACCAGCTTATTCACACGTTATCTGTGTTCATGAATAGCCATGTAAAAACGTTGTTTGCCCCCCCCCTCTACAGTGGTTGAAAGAGCTAAGTTTTACATAGTTTACACCAAGACTTTAAAACTGAAAATTTAGAAATAGAATTCTTTTCCAAGTCTCGAGTCTAAATCTGAAGCATGCATGCGCAGTTTGGCTGACGGTGGCAGGCATATAAGAAGTGCAAAGTCGAAATGTTTCCACAGCCTGCAGCTGTAATGTATCTGCCAATGTTTTGTCCAATCAGGACTTCACAATGAGCTATAGTCATGGGACTGAAAATCATTTTTGTCATAACCAATATTTTTCTCTTATTTTGTCGCAGGTTTATTTTACGAGAATAATTTCATGTTAAAATACATAGACATGAGCAGAACAAATGTTTATTTTGTACTACGCGATATTTTGCCCTATCCGCTTTCACTGCGTGTTTTGCACTGTATGTGATAATAAAGTGATTTCTTTGCAGTTGGGCAGGGAAAGAGACAGGGACAGGAAGTGGGCAGACAATGAGAGATGCAACAGACTTCAGTGCACATCTACTGCTGACCTCAGTGGAGTTGTGTCAGCTCATATAGTGCATACAGCACACAATATAGACGACAGGCCAGAACATGCCATCTGTAGAGGTACGTTGGTGTAAAGTTCTGAAAATCAGGACCGTTTTGGCATATACTTTCACTGCCCACAATTAACAGAGAGCAACAGAGGATTTTCTCCAGAAAAGAAATTTTGCTGAACTAGTGCGTTAATGCTTGACACAGGATAGGCTAATTTAACGCTATATCTCACAGTATCTGAAGGCAGAATTTGACTAATGACAAAAGCTTGTTCATTTACATGTACTATTGACCTTTATTCTGAAAACAACTATCATCTGACTTTGATGCAGTACAACATGAAGTTTAGTCTGTGAATTCAGTTTTTTCATGGCCAATGCAGATTCATGCAGACCTGGTTAGATTTACTCAGACTACATCTACATTGGCTAGGAGTCAACTGCACTGCCCTAGCGAAGAGTATGTACAACTGCTCAGCGAATAACATTTGTTTTATCAACTTGCACAACAAGCAGACTTTACAAACTGATCAACATTTTGACAATACAGAACCTCAATGACAGACAAAAATTTCAGCTAATCTACCCCCTCAGAACTGTCACCCCAAACATGAAAACAGGTCTATAACTTTTATAGATGCAACTATACACGTCAGCCAACAAACACTTGCAAACATTTCCATACAGATCTGAACACAAATTCAAACAATTTATTGATACATTTTTTCCATATTGCAAACACAGAACTGCAAGAGAAACGGTGGAAAGTGCGTTATCGTTTAGTAAACAGTACGTTCCAAAGACATTTTTCATGACAGCATCCTAACGAGCACAACATTATGATCCACACAAACTTTAAGAGTATGAATCAACTACAACTGCTGTCATTTGTAATGGTTAAATAGAGGATATCATGCTGCTGACGTCACTTTGGCCTCCTTCAAATCCTTTTCTTTCTTTTTTCTTTCATCTGTCTTTTCTTTTGCCTGCAAAGACAAATCAGATAGTTAGCAACAACAGCATTTGGTAGTTTTCTCACCTTCAAACACTCATCAAAATCGTCATCAACTTTTGCACAACTCAAAATTTTTCTAACCAATATTTATATGATTCTAAATACGTTCTGGCACTTTGCTCATACCTAGTGAAATTTGTTTACAGTAAAACAGCACAGAGTAACAGCATGCTTTACTGCAGTCAAATACGTTTAATTTCCAAAATCTCCCGGTTGCACACTTCATGTCTTCAAAGTTACACTGCTACCTCTCCAGCTAGAGTCCCATATAAGGTTTTGTTCTTGCATACAAGGTGCTTTATGGTCTAGCTCAAAGTTACCTTGCAGACTTTTGCATCCACTCACACTTAATCCCACCAGGACAAACTTAACACCAGCTTTCTCTGGCCAGCTATTTGTCCCAACTTACCAAAAAAGACTTCTGGTTTCTGTGCCATTTTGAACACTGGTCTTCGTCTATGGACTTCACTACCCCTATCTTTGTGGAACCCTTCTCTGTCTTTTACCTCATTGTGCAAACAATGGACAACTCATCTTTTCCCAGCTACCTGTGCTTTTCAGGTGAATTCATAAATTAGCACGATACAAACGTCTGAATAATGATAATAATAATGTCAACTATTTGCAAACTGTCGCTCAGTGCAATATATTTACAAAAACCTAGACTAATTTATCTGCACAAATAAATATCCAAATGATGCAAAACTGATGCATTAGCCCACTACAACCTGTAAATACAGTTACATAGACATGCACATGGTTGCAAATTATACCATTTCAGTATAATGAGGCCCTTGCCATAGCACAGTAGTTGATATGGATACCAAATCCTGTGTTACAGCAAAGGTGCAGAGTACTTATCTTGTTTCACAAGATATATTTCTTGTAGCTGCATCTCTTACAGGACATGCCTAAGTTAATCACACTAATTCTCTGAACACTTAAAGCCACAATAGCATAACTTTGTTATGCAATCATTCAAAACTGACACTCAACGATATTATCAGATTACACGCTGTGTCCAGAATGTAGCAAGACACACAGTTTCAGAAGGTACTATGAAACTCACTTTATCAACAAGTTCAACTAGTCGGCCTTGTTCAGCAAGAATCTTGAGCAATTCCATGATGAAAGGCAGATAATTATGACGCCTACGAATGTTCTCAACCTACAAAAAAGAACAACAGCTCTGTGACAACAAGAAGTCAACATCAATCACTTTACCTTGTAATTACCTCCACCCACATTACAGTAGTGAACGACACATAGATTAACAATGAAGTGAAAGCGCTAACCAGACCTGACATCAGCTGTTACAACCACTTTTTCCCAGTGCTCCACCAGCCAAACAAAGACCTTTGAGACCTCAGCTGAAATTCATTTTACTGATGGTTGATAGAGGTAATTGTTAGCAACCAAGTTGCTGGAGATCTTTTCACAAAATACACTCAACACAGGCTTGTACTTGCAATCGTCATGTTGCAAGGCAAAGCTTGTTACTGAGTTACTACTTCACACCAAAAAACAATTACAATAAAGAAAAAGCTAGTCAAACAATGGACTACAAGCAACATATTCAGGATAAGTAAACCAATTATAATGCTATGTTGCTAATAGCAACACAATGAGAATTCACCTTGTATCTGATTCGTTTTTGCTCTTCATCGGTAATCAGCTGCTGAATTCGACTGATCTCCCCATGAACATGTTCCGTTTCCATGCCACCATCCTGAATCAGATTATGAACATAATTCTAATGTTGTGAGATAATGCACAGTTCTCTAGTCACCAGTTCAGATGGAAAAAATTATGCATAATAAGACTTGCAATGTTTTTGAAACTGTCTTAGAAAAGAATGCCTAATGCCTATACTGTGATATGCCTGATAGCTACATGAATGCACCCCTCTACTGACAATTTACTTGCTGACGTGAGTACTGCCATTTTTAACTTTCATATCACTACAAAACATGTTCCTATGTGAAATCATCAGCATACAATATTTCTTTGCACGATTGCAGACATGAAGCTTTGTGACTGATCAAGATGCACTTATTACAACACACAAAAAGCATCACATCAGACACCACATTAAAAAACAAGAACTTCGAACTTCTTCTAGAACCACTTAGAAATCATTACATTATGTGTAATAACAAATCAGGATTCTCCTAACTAAAAATATTTCCAAAAATGAAAACAATTTCTATCTATACTGAATGACGTTTCAAAAATTAACCAGTAACATCAAATATCAATAAACATTAAAGGACTGTCTCACCTCAGTCTGCTTCACAAGTTCATCTATACGTCGCTGAAAGAGCATCTTCTTGTCCGAGACAATGGCCATCAAGTTGAAATGAATCTCGTTAACACTGTATCTTCAGAAACAACACCATCACACAATTGAAAACCTCTAAATGCGATATATTGCTTCTCCTGCATCCCTCCCCAATTTCCCTACAGATATTTTGTGTTGTGCATTGGCTTTGTGATTACTTTGTGGGTTCGCTGTCTGTCTGTCGGTAAGTGTGTCTGCCTGCCTGTAGGGACTTAGCTCAGATACCCAAGTTGTCACATCCACGAAGATCATAGCCCCTACGTACATCCTAGATGTTCCCATTCAAGTTCCAGCCATGTACCCAACACCTGCTTGGCAAGTGACATGGAGAACTTCCTTCTGTCAATGTATTGATGATGACTATGAGTATCACTGCAAAATCCAAAAGCTCTGGATGTGTTTTATTAGTAAATGTGCATTGTGCACCCAATTGTCCTCTATACTCTGTTAACTAGCCTGGTACATCAACTATCTGGAGGAATTTTGTGTCCAATTGTTCCAAATCATTTTAGAATCACAGAAAATTTTCAAAGTTTCCCATTTTCCATTCCAAAATAAGTGAAACTTTCCAGACTTAACTGATCAGAATTGACATTTAAATCAATTACAATTTGCCACAATTATACAATTTAAGAAAAGTAACAACTTAACCAGACCTTTCAGTATGTAAATGACATAAGGTAAGAAGATAACACAACTTACTTCTGAATACGTTTCTCTATCACAGGACGTGCAACATCAAGCCAGTCACTCTCAACCGCTACAGCACCTGAAAGAAAAGAAAACCTTCCAACTCTTCAACAAAAGTGATTCCATTACATCCTTTCAACAGATTATAGTATTCACACATGCTTAGAAAAGGAAGTATTGCTAAGCCATATATTTGGCTTCATTCAGTTCAGGCAAAAAACAGACAGTCTCAATTTTTAAGTCATGCAGCTGTGCTCTCAACGAGACCCTCAGTCATCATTTGTTTACTTTCTCAATTATAAATAACAGTACTCAACACAGAAATACCTTCATTCATACTGCAACCCCTTTTGTTCTAAAAGGTACGCATAGCTGTCTGTTTCATGCCTCTATTCACAGACACGGAAATACTTGTTTCCAATAAGGAAGCAGCGTCTTACCCTAACAGATAATCATCATAGTAATCTGATTACCTAATGACCACCAGCAGTTCTTTCTGAAAGTTCATGGCTTAAAAGTTTCTGCTAAGGAGCTTCTCGTGAAGAGGATCTATTCAAATTTGATATTATAATTGCATTTACTAGTACAGCTACATAAACAGTTGGATAATAAAAGAAAAGTGTGAGTTCTATAATTTATCTAAAAATTACTGGTCTAACCAAGATCAATAGGACCGTCCTGCAATCCATCCAATTCATAGAGTCGGCCTCCAATCGGAATGTAACCTATGAAATGATAGACATCGTCATCTTTCTTTGCCAAATTCTGGTCAAACTCAAACATTTGCTGCCTGCAAAACAAAAAGACCAGAAAAAGTCAATCACAGATTAGCACGGAGAGACAGTAGCAAGAAATTTAGATTATTTAGCCAAGTGGTATAGCAGTGACAATAAGTGACTTCCAATCAAGTTCCATCTGATTTAACTGGCAACAACTCAGATTAATTCTATGCTTGGGATATATAACAGCAGTAAGCAGGGTCAAAGTCAACAGTTTTAGGAAGAATTTTTTTACTCCTTAGGGTGGTAGAAGCTCATGAGGACAAATATCAAATGCCGTTACACTGACAATCTGTGCAGAAAGGTGAAACACATAACAGTATCTTCTTTAAAAGGCCTATATATAAACCAATGCATTTTGCACACAAATGCTGCATCAGGCCTGAAGCTATATGTTCAGCTAATCACTGCCAACATTACATAAATTTATGATAAATTACTGCTCAGTTGATCGGAAATCAGAGAAAACTGATGCAACATTTAATTTCATACTTCAAATCCACGATTTCCATCTAGTCAGTCCACAGTCTGATCAAAGTTGGTGCAAACAGCTGGAAGAGAGGTTATGAACCAATATATTATTCATAGGGCCATTTGAGTAAGCTGCTGGAGGTCTGGAAGTTTAATTCATGCCACTGGATACACCAAGAAAAGGTTTGCTGATATGTGAATGCTCAACAGAAATATTGAAAAATTTATGAGCTTGGCTTGGTGACACAGAAACTAGAGTGCTAATAAGGCAACATGTCACATTTAGCTTAGGTTGTCAGCATATATAGGCCAAGTTAACTTCTCTTTCTTGGAACTGACAGCATTCACAAATAAATTTACAAGTTGTGACACAGCAATTCTTTCATAATAAAAACTGACAAACCTTGAAAAGCTGTTATGAACTTGTCTAATGGTGTCCGAATTACTGAGAGCCAAACCACGCGTCTACAAAAACATTTTAACAATAACTAGAATCAAGCCAAGGCTATACATTTTTTCACCCACATGTAGAAGTTCACTTTCTCCATCTAAATCACGGCTCCTTTCACTTCTGATTGAGAACAGAATTGAAGGGCTTGCAGCAATAACCAGGTATGTCGGATTTTTTGAGTTTTGGGAAAATGGCTTCAAAGATTTGACACTTCAAACTGTTGTATCTAAGCCATTTTACGAGATATCGACAAGCTGTTTGAAGCACCATGTGAGAATATTATTGTCTTTCACGAAATTGTTACATAATGCAATGCAAAAGATAACTTAAATGTTTTTTCACGACATTTTGCTTCATACCTGGTTATTGACACTCAATAGCCCAGTATGAAGCAAAAATCGTCTGCTGTTAGTCGACATACCTTCTTCTTGCATCAAATGGTGACTAGCACACAGTACAAATTAATCGTGCAATAAGAAGGTAAGTCATCATAGGTACATTACAGTAAGAAAAAAATAACGCAAAATCCGTGAATTGTAGAGAAAGTAAGAGACAATAACCGGGTATGTCAAATAACCTTATTATTGCACTGGCTTTAATACAAAGATTACAAGAAAAAACGGCAATTTTTTTATCATACCGGGTTATTGCATTGGAGTAATGCTGCCGGCTGCTAAAATACATATGTCGACATACTGTTTTATCCAAAAGTCAATTCAAAAATAATCAGATTTGCACCAAATTTGCAGGGTATATAGAATACAATATTCCAAGCACGCTGGCATACTTTTTCACATAAACCAGGTATGTCGACATACCTGGTTATTGAGGCAAGCCCTTCAATTATTCTCACAATCCTCCTCTGGATAAACGCAAGAATAGTTCGTTCAGCCCCAGAATACATATAACTAACCTTAATAAATATGTTTTAAAGTTCTTCACTGGTAGGACGTATTATAAAGTTAAACTCAATTCACTCTTGATGTTACGAGCACTTTTTATTATTTATAACTGGTTTATAGATAACAGTTGGGTATAAAGTTTGAATTAATGCAGTGTATACCATTGGATTTATATCTGTGCAACACCAAGCAACAGAAAGTTTGTCAAAATTAATTTATTCCTGAATGAGTATGCTAAAGTGTGCATGCATAAATACATGCAGCTGTGCTTGTATGAATGCATTTGAAGATCATTTCCAGAACTTACAGCTGGATCAAAGCCTTCAGTGAACTTCTTGAAAGCTGACAGAGTCCTACCAAGTTCCACATCTGAATGATCACAATTCAAGAGAATACTAAGAATGGCTTGAGTAGCACAAGCATTGTTGATGACCTATGCAGAGAAAAACAAACCAGCCTGCAGGCACAACCGAAAACACTGACTTTATAAGCATTTTAGATCATTCAGCTCGGATGTTCCGATCACAGCAACCCACCTTTCCTCCTTGTCATATAAAAGTCTATCAAGTGCTTTCAAATCACTAAAAGTCAACCTCATTCAACGCATAATCACTTTCACATCTTAGAGAAACAAATTAAAACTTAACAAATTCAACTTAACAAATTAAAACTTAACATCAAACTATCAAAATATATTCTACCTAAGAAAGTTAAACACAGACCCAGCTAATAATTATAAATGTAACTGCAGCAGCAAAAAAAAAAGATCACCTAGAAACAGCTTACATTTAACAAGTACTGAAAGAATATCTAACATCTGATCCAAATAATTTCTCATGAAATTTATTGTTTGGGCTACAATATCAATTGCAAGCCAGTGAATGACAAAGCATGGTAGCACGATCAATCACATCTGGGTTTTAAATTTTCTATTGCCAATTAATAAACCATCTGTTTCTAAGCCTATATAACTCAGAAAATCTTTATAACAGGCCTTAGCCAGCCACCCATCCTTTAGACAGGTGAAAATTATTTTGGACGGGCATAAACTGTGCATGATTCTCCTCAGTCGGACTCGTACGGCGGCGGGACTTTGCGCGGTCACGACTTCATACGCTCACGGCGTGGGACGGTCACGACTTCAAATGCTTTTAGATGGGTAACTCTGTATTTCTGGCTAAGGGCCTGCATTATTATGCTTTTTAGCCATATTAAGAATTGCCTTATTCAGAGTCTATTTTCTGTAGGTGAATTAATTTGGTATCCATGTCTCCAACCAAGTCTCTGGTCCCAGGAATAAATTTCTCAGCTTAGACAATGTAGTAAGAACTCATCACAAAACAGAATGAATTTGGTTGTACTTGGAGATTTATAAGTCTTTTCATTGGACCAGAATGAGGCCAACCTGTTTAGCAAAGAAGATATTTTCAAGACGACTGTCCTGAACAATGGATCCATGTACATCATCATCTGCTTTCCATTTGAAGAGAAATATTAAACCATGGACAGGCCTATTGAGAAACAGTACATTCAAAACACGTAAGTAGGTATCTGGTAATTCATAATATTTGCTCTACGTGAAATACGTTAATACAATAAAGACCTGTGCGAGTGGTGGAATAACTTACAATGGTAACAACTTTCAACCTTTACATTACTTCGACCTTATATGCATTGAGACAGGTTCTGTGCTCTTGAGTCCTTACACGGTAATGATGATGCAATTTACGAAAATTTTGGCATATTAATCATAACAATATCAGTAATATTAGCAATGCCTGACATGTTATCAATTATTTGTTACTAGAGACAACTAGTCTGTAACTGCTAACTATGCTAACTAAAAGTAACTATGCAGAGTAATGTGGCATTTTGATAATCCAGGTAAATAGAAAATGTGCAAATAACTACAGTGTGGACTCGTTAACACACACTATTCTGCCTAACATGAAGTCGTTTAATTTCTCCCTAAGCTATTAACTTAACATGCTATATTGGTTAACGCGCCAGATGGATGGTAGACTGGATGGTCAGACAAATTGTCAAATTGATGGTTGGATGGACAGTCAGACAAACGGTTGGATAGATGGACACACAGTTGGACGGGACGATGTTAGACGGACAGACAGAGGGATGGACAGTCGGGACGAGTGGATGGTCGGATAAACAGTTATGGTTGGGTGGATGGTAGGATGGATGGCCAGACAGTTGGATGGATGGTCAGATGGACAGGCAGACGACTGGATGGACAGTCGGATGAACAGTGGGATAGACGGTCGGACAGTTGGATGGATGGTTGGGTGGATGGTAGGATGGATGGTCAGACAGTTGGACGGTTGAACAGACAGTCAGATGTACGAAGGTTATTTCTGCACTAGTCCATTTTACTTGAAGTTTGGTTTACATGCTGTGTTTGATAGCTTGTCCCCAACGACTTCGTGTTAATAGGGTCCACAGTCCTGTAATCAGTTTGTTTTGCTTGGCTGCTTAGAAAGTAAATATTAGCATTTGGTATATGCAAAGCAAAGCCATCTTTACTTATTATTCTGAAACGTTTCTGGTTCCAGGCTATAGATCTCTTCAACCTGAACACCTTTGACTCCTGTAAGTAGAACAGAACTGATTCAAGCTTACATAAAAACACCTACAGTAACACACAGTACATTACACAATAAACTAGACTTAGTGCATCTTAAGCGGCACTTACACCACCCAGTATCAGAAGCCAACCTAAACTAGTCTTAAAACTTCCATACTGCCACTATATAATAATGCACAAGACATCAATTGATGGTGCACCAATAACTATTCACAGGATCTGGACACTCTCATCTGACAGAAGGGCAGACTAAGGTGGATAGGCCTGTTTAAATATAGGCAAGTCTTAAAGGCAACCCAGACATGGCAGTACTGACAGACTGAGGGCACAAATTTAACAAACTTAGTTCACACTTGCGTCACAACCAGAGTGTGGCAACGAAAAGACCTTATTGCAAAACCATGGCCATAGACGGACAAGTAAGCATTCTATGCCAAGCGATATGCTAGTTCTTTCTACAAAACAACACCAAGTCAAACTGATGTCTCATGAGTATTGTTTTGCATGTTCTCTTGCAGCTATGTAAGCTGCAGCATTGAAGACCTGTACTATACGTCAGATCTAAATGTACACTGGACAACAGTTATAGTAAAAAAATTGAGAAACTCTGCTGATGGCAGAATTAGCAAGGCAGTTAGATAAGGCTGAAAATGAAAATATATCGTGCTGATTGAATGCACAACAAAGAATGTAAGCAACAAAGTCAAAGTTGAAGGTAATCTGTAAAAAACTGAAAGATGTGCTGTACTGTGGTCACAGTGTTTAAGTGAGGAAGTCGTCTGGTGGTCTAATAGTTCTCAAGTGTGATCTGTGTACTGCCTGTGGTCTACAAGGTAAGTAGACCACAGGCAGTACACATGACAAAACTGTATTGCTGCAGTTTTTTTAAATAGCATTATAGCCTCTTTTTTCTAATATCACATCATTCGATGGCCTTGGCAGCATCACTGTGCATGTCATACTGAAAACATTTTTTGCTTGACAGTCATATTTGTTCATATCTGATATAAATCTTTGTGCCATAGGACGTTTGTGGTCCACCATAAGTTTAACTCTAGTAAAAAGTGGTTCCCAGGACAAAACCTGAACACCACTGGCTCAGGAGATCAACCCAACTCCTGGAAACCCGACTCCCAAATAAAATGAAAATGCAAAACAAATGCAAACGTGTTTCTACCAGTGTTCGAAATTCCAATAGTATGGAATAAGCCAATATCCTGCATAGTACATATGGAAATTATTCAGACAAGTGAAATTTTCGAGATAATTTATTTTCACTCGGAAAATATATTTCGGGGATCCGGTGGAATGTCGATTTCGGGGATTGGGGTTTCGAGGATTTGCTACGCAAACGTTAGGAGACACTGCAAGTCATCCAAAAAGAGTGGGCGATAATTAAGCAACTACCAACAGCAGAACTGCTATTCATGAATACTGCTTCATATAACCCACACTGTTAATAATTTACGTAAACTAAATAACTGATCATTAGTGACAATATCCATCATTTAACTATTAATTTATGGTCCGTTTATGATTTGCGTGCATTGTGATGAAAACCAGTTTGTTTCTGTATCTGGTTAGAATTAAGACTAACCAAATTCGCCAATCAGCTCGTTAAACACTCCGGGATCGCTTTCTATTAAACACCAATCGCCCGCTCCTCCGCCCGCAGCAGAAGACGATCCTAAATCCATTTCAACAAGAATGCTTCTGTCAAATTCACTAATAAGTTATTATTCTTGTTCTTCTTCTACATTTAGCACAAGGACTCAGCACAACAAAAGACTACAAGTTTTCAAACATTATCAATGAACCTCTACGTCGGATATTATATATATTCTCGCATCCAGATGGGCTCGAGCAGTGTGAGAAAAAAACTGGCCAGGTGGTAGACTTTGATGAGTTTGATCCATGTGGAGTTGAATATTTAATCCGTATTATATCCCTATTTTGCAAACTTAGAAAATAAAAAAATGCAATAGAAAGTTTAAACTCCTTAAAGTAGGTTATTTCTCAAATCTTTTAGGCCTATTATTCTTTCCTTTATGCCAGCGTTCAATCAATGTAACTTGTCCACGGTTGCGGTGTGTCAACCAGTATATGATCAATAATAAAAACGGATATGATGATGACATCACCAAATTTATTATTATACAATTCACATGGTATATCATGTGTGCATTTTTGAATTTTCTAAGCGAAGGAATTGATTTTGATTCGAGTCTGACTTGCAAAACTGCTAGGGTTGAAATCAGCTGCTTTCAAATTTCGTTGACATCAGTCTATAAAATACGGATAGAATGTTCAACTCCCAGTCTTTTTTCTACAAAGTCTATCATGTAACACTCTACTAGACTTTCATTGCCTTCATTGAGACACTATAATATGCAGATTTAGTTCACCCATCAATTGATATGTTACCTTGTTCTATAACGACATTAGGCCTAATATCCATACAGTATCACCCACCTGTGCTTATCTATGGCGATGACTTGATGAGCAGTTCCTGCTTCTTCGAGATCTCCTGTTGAGTTGTGTCTTTATCAGAATTATGAACTAGCACTTTCACCTTATAATTATTGACCTATCACTGTGAACTATATTGTTCTGTTACTATGCATATCTGTATTGTTTTACTTTTACTATTTTGTTACTTCTTATTTTGTTTTTTATCCATTGAGTTCTCGCTGTTGTATTGACTAAAATAATATGTTCACAATATCAATTCCATCCCGTGGATGATAGTCCTTTCCTGTTTTAAATTGGATTTCCTTACATGGTTTTAGCATTGTGTCAAAGGATTGAAAATTTTATTTAAATTAACCAACTTTTACATGTCCAAGTAAGCACCGGAAAAGTAAAATGGCGCCGATGGATAAATCTGTTATAATATGTCTTTCCTTACTTGCTAGTCAATAGTATGTGACTTATAACGCATGCGCATGAAGATTTCTGCATTTTTTTGACCCAATGCGCCTGCGCACTGATCGGTGGCTGCTTCAGCAGCTGGCCGTTGCGCTTCCGTGTCATTTCTGATGAGGATGATGATGACAATAGAGAAGTATGACGGGTGACCGCAGCGTCCAAGAAATACATTCCTGTTTTGTTTTCGCTGTTTTGTCCTTCGTGCGTCTAAGTCGTCTTGTGCGCCGCTGACTTTGATTTGACGCGCCGCGAACAATCTGGTTCCTCGACTAAGCTTATTTAGTCGCCGAAGGAATTCTGAGTTTACATTACATTACATTCTGAAATTTGCGAATTACATCACATCGCATTGCATTAAAATGGTTTATTTCAATGGTACCATGAAGCTGACGGTCAGCGAGGCAGAAGACTTGCGGCCGACGGACTTTGCCACCCGACATCAGGTTGGACTAATAGCCAAGACCCAGCAGACGACAATAGATCCCTATTGTGCTATTGACGTCGATGAAATTCCCATAGCCAGGACGCAGACGAAGCCAAAGACCTTCAAGCCCGTTTGGAATGAAGATTTTGAGACGGAGGTGCACAGCGGACAGAACATCGGACTGACAGTGTTTCATGATGCAGCGATTCCACCGGACGAGTTTGTCGCTAACTGCAGCATTGCTTTTGAAGACATTGCCGACAAACATTTATCAGATATCTGGGTAAGAAATTGTAAAAAAAATATGAATAAATATATCATGAGTGTTATGAGCTATGAACGGACAAAATGACAATTGTTTTGGTAATAGTTTTGATTAAGTATGTATGCAAAAACAGTGCGGTTGAACTCTGGTGTGAGCATCAGCCCGTATCATTAATTTGCTTTTGAACCTTTAATTTTTATTCTCTTTTCTTCAAGAGTAATAATAATGATTTTGGCAGTCATCATCCTTGTTAATTATACACTGTAACATTTTAAGTAACATTTAACTGATGCATTTTTTCAAGAGAATATTGTGTTCGAGAACTGAAAATCCAGATATTGCAAATCCCCTGCGTATGTGACATTAACAGAAATAATGTATTCTATTGTTTCTGAGCCTGGTCGGCTAAAAATGCAGTGCACACTTAGTTGGTCTCAGACACTAATTTCGTATTTATTTAGTTTGTGCAATAAATTGCTGTCTCAC
Source organism: Allolobophora icterica (assembly GCA_963556255.1). Lineage (NCBI taxonomy): Eukaryota > Metazoa > Annelida > Clitellata > Crassiclitellata > Lumbricidae > Allolobophora > Allolobophora icterica. The sequence continues at coordinate 38,547,172 of OY744605.1, forward strand.
TGACAGTCATTGCAAGGGTTTTAATTGAAAATATCCAACAGGTCCATATGGTGCAAGGAGGCACCTCATAAGATGTGGTGTAACTGAGAAAATCATTCACTTTTCCTTTTCATCCAGATTACTTATGTCAAAATGTAAAGAGAAACTGCTTTTACATGCACTGCATTGCATCAAAATTTTAACATGTATGGTCCTGGTTGGATCCATTTTTCCAGTGAGAAACACACATGACCACAGCAGGATAACAAGGCACCTATTTCTAATGTAAAAGTTATTCGATTTGATTAAATCAGGTAAGTGATTTGAAGGTAAAAGGTAGCAAGCAGACTTGTTAACCTTCCTCTTTGGATGCACGACAAAAGCATGGTACTGGAGTAAGAAGTATACCTTGGTTGATGTGCAACCATAACAACAATAAGTGGCAGCAGAGTATGGGGAGGGGATAGGTGAATGGTAACACTCTGACCTGAAGAGCATTAGATCTTGAAAAGTCACGGTTCAATACCCGTAAGCCCCCTCTATGGCGACTCAGCCTTCCACTCCTTTAAGAGCCAGCAGCTTAATGAGCAGGTGCCTAACAGGCTGCCAAGACATGTGTTAATTAAGATCTGGCTAATTCTACCTTCATGTTTCAATGTGACTTTCTGCAGTTTGTCAGTTTGTCAATAAACACGAATGTTAAAAATAGAGTTGGTGAAGTTGGCTTGGTATTCCATGGAGAGCCAACGATTCTATTTCTTGCCTGAACTGAAGTGAATGTAGCTGTATCAGTTGTTCTAGTCCACATGGTTCTACCATGTGGCCTCTTCCAGTCCATGGGTCTTTTCTCTGGTCCTTCCAAGGTTGAACGGCCAAACATCTGCATTTGACATTTTTGGATGGCTGGGGGAGACTGGTGCCGTTGTTGTCCTTGCCCTAGATTCCTTGTTGGGGACTTGAGGGCCAGACTGATTCTCCTGAAGCATCACTTGTCGACGCTTTCCAGTTTTGCGTTCAGGGCTTCTTTGGTCTTCCAGGTCTCACAACTGTAGAGCAACAGCAACAGAATAATCACTTTTTCGAGTTTGATCTTTGTTTGGAGCTCAGTGCTGAAGTCCTAAATTCCTTTATGAGGGATACCACCCATGACCCGGGAATCTCTGTTCGGTTGTTAAATCTCTGGTTAGAGGCACCTGTGGCTATAATTTTTCTACCAGGTTAAGTGAAGCTATCTATGATCTTAAAAAGTACAATACAAGAGCTCAGATCTTGTATCTGAGCTCTTGTATTGTACTTTTTAAGATCATACCTATATACATGTATACACACACACACATACATACATGCACTAGTTGATTCTATGGCTGTCGTGGCCGACTTTCCTCAATTTATGTTTTCTTCCTCAGTTCGTGATCTTGAGGTAATACTTGACCAGGAACTACTCTGGCCCAGCACTTAAATCTTGTCTGCCACAACTTTGTTTACCAGTTGTGCCAACTACAGGTAATTTTGTGTTCCCTTACCTCCAGTGCTACTGTCACTTTGTACTTGCTTTTCTCACATGTTGTCTTGACTAATGCTGCTCAGTAGATGCTGACCTCTTGCTGGGGTGGATTAGGTGCTTGGAGCGGGTATTGCGTTCGACAGCATGCCTCATTGGTGGCACATATAAGTTTGGTCTTGTTTCTGACTATATGCGGGATGTTCTCCATTGGTTACCTGTTCCTCAGCAAATTTACATCATTATCTCTGCTTTCGTCTGGCAGTTCTTATTTGGCAGGTGCCTGCTTAATTGCAAGAGCTCTGCTGCTCCACTTCGAGTATTAGTGGCCGTTGCTTCCTTCACTCTGCAGTGCATGGAAAACTGTTTGATCCCTTTTACGTTCACTTCTGTTATGCAGCATCGTGCTTTCTCTGTTGTCGGTCCAACTGTTTGGAATGAGCTGCCGTTGAAGCTGCAACTCCTACCCAGGGATACCTCGGACATGTTCTATAATAACCTAAAGTCTGTTCTTTTTCACTGGGGCTGGGTCTGGGGTGCTTCTGAATAGAATTTTTGAAGGGGCGCTATACAAATCCTATGAGAATGAATGCATGAATACCTACGTACATGCATTATCTTCACCATGTCCCCAGGGCAATTTGAACATGCAGACCTGGGGCACTTTGTCAGTCACATTGTCAGTCTGGATCTTTGTTTTAAGTCTCAGATTAGTGCCAACTTGAAGGTAGTCATTTCCTTGGCCAGCAAGAGAACCTACCAGGCCCGTAGCCAGCCATCTGTCCACCCGTCCTTGGGATGGTTGAAAATTATTTTGGTTGGACATAAATTGTGTATGATTCTCCTCCAGCACCATTCAGTTTCTTCTCTAAAGCCACTGCAAGCATTCAGATGGCAGTTCTGTAAGGAGCAGGTGTTGATATTAGGCTTTGTAAACAGCATAGGGTCACTGCAGTCGGACGTGTACGGCAGTGGGACTACGGGCGGTCGCGACTTCGTACACTCATGGCGTCGGCCGTCATGACTTTGAATGCTTTTGGACGGGCAACTCTGTATTTCTGGCTAAGGGCCTGAAATCCATATTTTTGTCAGAAATGCAACATTGTCTATGCTGTGTTACAGTTTGTTTGTGAATGTCTGCGGTTATTGACGACTTTGTGTCATTTTGTGAATAGGTTGATTTGGAGCCAAGTGGACGGTTACATGTCGTCATTGAACTAAATGGTTCAGCATTAGAAGGTATGTTGTTTGATAAAGTATATCTCCATTGCAGGTTGCTCTAAGGTGTTTGTTAAGTGCTGTTACAGTTCAGCATCAATGTTTAACTTGTTTATAGTTGAGCAGTAAAGCAAAGACATCGATATCTACCTGCCAATGAAAATCACCCATATATATTTGATAGTTAGCACATGATTCACAGTTCAAGGTCTGTAACTGTGAAGAACAAGAAGATAGAAGATAGTGGTGAGCCCCCATGAGAAGTTCGCTTTTGCTCAGTGAAAGTTGTATGGGCCTCATTCTAAAGTTCCTCGATCACCTTAGTTTTTGCTACTTGGGGAATTCAGAATAACCCAGATCATGTGGCTAAATATTGAACAATGAAAGCCTTTGTGTTGAAATTTTATGCTGCTTAAGAAGTCCTGGAACCAAATTTGTAGTTGCAAGTGGCACATTGCTTCTAACTTGAGAATTGACTTTATCTGAGTTAGTAGACAACAAATGTAAAAGTCCTGAGCTGACTCGATTGCTGTCTAACGTGACCGAAGTTGTCAATGAACCACCAAATGCTGAGAAAAATGAGAGACAAACAAGAGGCAAACTCAACGTAAGCACCAGAGCAGAGCATGGGTATAAGCACTTGCTAAGTCTTCAATCATGAAACTATATGCTTAAGAGCTACTCTAAATTGTTCATTCATCTGATCATCTGAGCCAGAACACCATATATCACCTAGCAGACTTGGGGTTCAGCGAGGTTACAGTATATTTCCTTGGACTAAAGTGTTCAGAATGATGAAGTTGTTGTGATACTCTGATAGACAGAACACATCTTTAACATCAAACTTGCATTGTTGGAAGCATCGAATTATCATAATTATGTTGATGAGACGTCTGTGGTATTAATGCATACGCAGAATTGCCGAGAGAGCGCATCTTCAAAGAAAAAGAGGGACCAATGCATAAAAGGCGAAATGCACTGAAACGTCGAGTCCACCAAGTGAATGGACACAAGTTCATGGCCACCTTCTTCAAGCAACCGACATTCTGTTCCATTTGCAGGGAGTTCATCTGGTTAGCCTCGTTCTCTACCCATCGATTAATTATATTCCTCATTCCATCAGACTTTTAATTTTGACTTGTTTCTTCATGTGCCTTTGTGATGTCATGTAGTACATGTATAATGTGGGGCGTGGTGGCTCAGTGGTAAGTTCGGCGCCTTGTGACCGGAGGGTTGCAGGTTCGAATCCCACTATAGCCGCTGCGTACGGACCTTGGGCAAGTCCTTCACTCGCAATTGCTCGTGGCGCTTCGGTGTGAAAATTCCGGCACAGTATACCAATGCTGTAGTTGGGAGCGCCTCTGAGTAGTAGTAGACTTCGAGAGGCGCTATAGAAATATCCGGAATAAATAAAAAAAAAAATAAAAATGTAATGTAATGTAATGTAATTAGTAACTTCTATTGCACGGGTGTCTAATGCACAAGGCATCAACCGATGGCACACCAAAACCTAGCTGTAATCAGGTCAAAATCCAGAAAGTCAGTCCGTAAGACAGAGAGGCAGCCTATGGTGGATAAGCAATTTGAAAGAGGTAAGTTTTAAGTTGAGAACAAAATGACAAAAGCGACTGAGCAGAGCGGACAGACACAGGAAGAGAGTTCCAAAAAGTAGGTCCAGCAACTGAAAAGTATACTGCCATAGCTTTGTATTGGCCTTAGTATATTAGGTAAATTTTAAACTTTATTGAAGTAACGAAGAGTAATGGCAGATTTTTGTGCTCCTTGAAGCTTCAGCATGTCAGTTTTGTGCATATGTCGGGATGTATTTGGTTCAGATGTGAGTTTGGCTTGTCTTATTGTGCTGCTGGATTGTTGTTAGGATGCAGGAATATGTTATTATGCTGTAACATTTTCTTTTCAGGGGCATCATGTCACCACAGGGATATCAGTGTCAAGGTAAGGAATGTTATTCTGAGCTAAACTCAGTCCTAATGATTGTATTGACTGGGGTAATTTCTGTTGCTCTATTACTCCAATCACCCTAATCAGAAAGTAGCCTAGCTGCTCATTACTGCATCAGTGCTTTAGTTAACATGCATTTATATTTGTTTATCATAACAGTTTTTGTCTTTAGTCACTTTTCTCATCATTGTCAGTAACAACAATAGTCTCATTCTTATTTTAACCCTAACTGGTCAAAAATTAATAACTATGAAAATCTCTAAATCAATAATTCCCAATCCCTGACAATGGGCGAATTTGTGCGACAAAGTGGAAACTATAAATTTTGTATCATCAGTTTTTAAGATGAATGCAACTTGCAGAATGTTTCTTATGATCTCTTATATAATTACGCAGATCTGTGTGTCCTTTGATAAATGCTAATGGTATGTCTGGAATGTGTATCAGGCGAGCCCAAGGCATGCACACGGGCTGTTTGGAATGTGCATCGGGTGAGCCCGAAGTATGCGCACGGGCTATTATCGGGTGAGCCCCATGCAGGCGCATGGGTCGATGCAGGGACACTGCTATAACAGCCCTGTTAATCCAAATGGCCAGCTTTATGTTGCATTGTCGTGTTCATGAAACAGAGACAACCTGTCATATATGACGGGCAAATCCTCTAGTGTATAAGGTTTGTGCATATCAGTTGAAAATGTGGTTGTAATAACTTCGTATTGCTGTAGTGAAATCTTATTTTAGTCCTTTTGGAACTGAGGGACTATTCCTGAAGAGAGGATGATGTGTCGTATATTCTGCGTCTTCTATGTCACCTTCTTCTGCTGATTTCTATTGTGTAGGGTGCACTGTAGTTTCAACGACGTTGTTTCTGCAGTGTTGATGGTGTTGGCATATGCCATGCTTCGGTTGCTTCCCTTTGCTCTCCACCCTTGGCAGATGACTTTATTGTCATAAACATTTTCTTAGGATCAATAATGTTCGTCTGAGTTATTTCCTTCCCAATCCATTTGTCCATTCTAATTTGATTTTAGTTTCATCACCTCTCAGCATATGCCTTGCCATTTCTTGTTATTTAAATCAGGGATTGTTTAATTATTGTGGAGTTGGCTTAGAGGGTAAAAACGACATGGTCTGACTTAACTGTATTTATTAAAGTAATTATGTGTAGAGCTTCCTATTAGTGGTTATTTAAGGCCTTTACATTATATAGATGTTATCTGATTGTAAGAGTGAAATTGGTTTCCGCCCTTCTCAGTGTCAGTATATTATACTAAAGCATATGGCATGTCCGGCAATGGTAACATGTGCATTACTATAGCGTAGTCAACAGTTTAAAATCATTCTTTAATATAAGATGACTATTAAAGGGTTAATTATTTTAACCTTTTGTTTTGCTCTTGTGTTAAACAGTTTCTTTTGCTGGATCACATTTATTTGTAAAGTAAACACTAAACAGCCTGTAGCAACACTAACTGTTAAGCACCTTTTCCACAATGTGAGACAGTGGTTTTGTGATGCTTTAAAAGGTGCTTTTTGAATGTTACATTCATTCTTTACATTTCGTTACAAACAACTGATTACTAACTTACTGTGATTAATATTTCTTGCAGTGTGTACCTGTGTTGTTCATAAGAGATGCCATCAGCATGCTGTTACCAAGTGTCCTGGGATAAAGTCTGTTGCTGAGCATGAAGGAAGTATGGTAGGTACTATGACAATCTAGCACAGGTTTTGTGGAACATATCTTACACTTTTTGGATAATGTAATATTGAAAGGTGCTATATGAATTTTTGACTATGTTACACAGTACTACATTACAACTGACTTAGTAATACCATGGCTTTTGTTGTACCTTCAATTATTTATGGCAGCTTTTCAGACGCAGGCTGAAGTAGTTGTCTGGTCTTCATTGGGTGCTGGATGTTATTTTCAGATGCAAACTACATGACATTGTTATCGCCTTTCACAACTGGGGGTTTTCCCAGAAGCTGTATGTGTCAAAATATTTTTAGCGTAAACGGAGGCTGTAACTTTTGGGCGAAAGGAAACTTCCGTTGTGGAGCATGGTTTTTGTTTCATTCTCTTAATTATGTTGTGGCTGATATGTTTAATAAATCAATGTTGTTCCGGGTGATTTGCTTACCAGGATTTATTTTAAATTGCTCTTTTTCTAAGTGCACACTTATATCAGTTAGTTAGCTACGTGTGCACTGTGCATGCCTGTGAGAGTTATTTGACGGGCGTTACATAGTGTACAACTCATGCTTACATACACGCACTGCATGCATCCGTACGTAAATACATGAATGCATTCGTTACTTACATTCTAATAATAATAATAATCTTCGTTTAATATTCTCAAAGTGACAATTACGCAGTATGATTACAAATCAGTATGAACGGATGATCACAAGTTATTACAGGAGTCGAATTTAACTGTATACGGCAGCCATGCAAGGTGCCCATCACGTCCTACATCTCATCTTTAACAATGCGCCATCTCGCAAATGAAAATAGGCTGAGTGGACCTTTTTGGGAGGGTTGCGGGAAGCGATCCCGCTACCGCTTGCTCTTCACGCCAGTGATGTTACCACTACTCTATGGACCCCCCGCATGCGTTCACAGGCCATGTCAGTTGTTGGTCTGCCTTCTTGCCATTTTTTCATATTGTTGTGTCTAAATACAACAGTTGCTCAGTAGTTTCTAACATTTTATAGTTTACTGGCCAGGCCCTTAGCCAGCCACCCGTCCAGCCATCCTTTGGACGGCTGAAAATCATTTTGGACGGCCATAAATTGTGCATGGACGCGACGTCCTAACTGTGATAGGCTATAATGTATAATCCATTCCCCTTCATCTGTGTAACGATGTTCCTTTTCCCACACAAGATACACTTCTCTAGCAGCTATTTATGATCTAGGATACGTGTAATTAAGAGCCAATTAGATGAGGTTGTTTCATGGTAATTGGTAACTGATTATGACTATGTAAATACCTTGACCTTATGAATAATTATAGGGGTTTGGATTGATAACAAGTAACGTCTGTTCCCTAGGCTATAATAATCAAATAAGGGAATTACAAATTACAATCTGAAGTCAACAGATTGTTGTTTGTATCATTGTATATAAAACAAAACTGTTACAATTGTGATCAAAACCCAAAAGTCATTCAGTGTAAGGGCATTGCAGACTTTTGAAGTCGGACTTGTACGGTCGCGGCATCGGGCGGTCGTGACTTCATACGCTCACGGCATCGGGTGGTCATGACTTTGAATGCTTTTGGACGCCCTACTCTTTATTTCTGGCTAAGGGCCTGTTACTGGCGCTATATTTGTGTACCAGACTTATTTGTTGTTCCTGCTGTGGATTTTTTATTTTTTATGATGTTTTCTTTGCATGTTGTCTTGACCTACGTGACTGATAGGCTTTCCGATGTACTTGACTGTACATCGGAAAGCCTATCCTTCCTCATGCAGTCACATAGGTCAAGACAACAAGTCAAGTCTGGGATATATGCCTAAGCCGTCTGTAACTGGGCAAACGTCTTAGCTGAGCGGGAGTCATGCTAGCCTTTGGCCTCTGTCAGTGTTGCTTTGATACACCTGACTAGGGTGCATGAATGCATGCTCAACGTGCAGCAAGAGGCATGATGGATAGCTAGATGTGCGTTATCTTCTACCAGTGAGGGACTGCTCAGTGGTAGCATTATCATGGGTCACGGATGCTACCACCTGTTGTCGCTCCACATTATTGAAGCAGCTTGGTCCAGAGACTGTGAATAAGATGCTGTCAACTATGGATGCGAATCCATTGGTTGGTTCCACCTGTGTGTCTTGGCTCACCACTGGTGACTCGTCTGGCTTTCTGTGCACTGTTTTGCTTACCGATGATGTTTCTGTTCTTTATGACATTTACCATCACTTGGCTGATGATTGGAGTGGTGCTATATAAATTACTTTAATAAGCAAATAAATACATATATACGTACTTGAATACATTGGCGCCGACTTCTTGGGGGCCTTGGGTGCCAATGCACCCAGAGAGAAAATTCAGTGGGTGCCTGGCACCCAGAAGAATTTGGACTCCAAATTCATTTTTTTTACACCTAAGCAGTAATCTCAGAACGTGAGAAGTACAACTACAACACAAAATATCCAACATTGCATGATCTCACAGGCACAGCCCGTACATAAATAAATTATTTATTTATTTATTATTTAAAATAAATAAATAATAACACTGGAACTCTTGACAAGAAAACACTCTTATCTCTCCGAAAATCCGCCAAAACTCACCTGCCTAAGGGGAGGGGTATGGAATTGGAGGGAGGACCCATGCACCAGTGGCACCCAGAGACAAAAGCAAAAGTCGGCGCCTATGCTTGAATATATGCAAGCAGTCATACATACACTGGCATACTGAGTGCTGGCTCGTTATGTCTCAGGACACACTCAGTATGCGAAGGTTCGTTCAGTCAAAAGCAGAAGACGACAAATCAAGAATCACTATGAGTATTTTCTTTAACTCAAACCACAATTCTTCCTCTGACAATGTCTGTATTTTCTAGTCACTCTTACAAGTTTTAGATTAACTGGAAAAACTACTCTGTGGACTCTGTCTTTACTTTAACATTACGTTAAAACTTGACTCAGAACATCTCTGCCTACGTCTCTCTGTCTTTACTTCTAATGTTTTCGTCTCACTTTCTCATATCCCTGCCCTCCTTCTTATACTCCTTTGGCAAAGGAGTGTACAATCATTCCTCGTGTCTAAGCATGTGACTGCACACGTCTTGCCACCAAACTATTCCTGCATACCGCTACCAACACATATGTACATGTAACAGCACATATACATCCAACTGATGTCTTATAATGTAAAGTAATCTCAGATTTATATAGCACCTCTTCAGGAAAAACTCATCAGAGGTCCTCTCGGCCTAACGATGGAAAACCAGGATCAAACAAAATGGTTTTCAAGCACTTACGGAGTAGAGGTAAAGGAGACCAAGAATCTCATGTTGTAAGATGCTAGGTAACCTATTGCAGAAAGTTGGACCGACCACAATGAAGCTTCTGTGCTGAACAGTGGATGTTCTGGTTGAGGGAACAACCAGGTCACCCTGCACAGCAGAGCAAAGAAATCTTCAATCAGGAATGGATGCGACCGAGACACACCACTCCCTAAGATACATTAATGCATACACTACATACATAAATTATATATATGCATAGTTGCATACATACATAGATGCAGTAAACATACATATAATACATATATACATCTGCAGGGTGAAGATAGCATGAAGCTGCCTGCCAACTCAAATGTTTATGTTTACAAGTGTAATTTTGTTGCGATGTTACAGGTGGCTGGACAGAGATTCAATATAAACGTTCCACATCGATTTCAAGAGCATAATTACAAACGGTTTACCTTCTGTGACCATTGTGGGTCGATGCTTTATGGTCTCATCAGTCAGGGTCTCCGATGCCAAGGTACGGTCATCCACTCATCAGGACTCTCAATGTGTGTTTTGTAAATGCTGACATTACATGTTTTTACACTGTATAATATTGGTTGCAATTAATGTTTGAGAGTCATATATAAATAAATAAACAAGTGAATATATATTCATTTGTTTCTTTCTATTTATATAAACATTTTACATTTATATTTATATATTATATGAATTCATAAATATTTGCATACATTATGTGTATGTAATCAAATAATATCGACAGTTGTATTTATGTAAAATTCTTTAGTATTGATATAGGATATGTGGTGAATGTAATACTCATACTCATGTAAGCAGGATTGAATTTAAGCATTTAGATGTTTATGTTGCAGTCTGTAAGCTAAATGTACACAAACGTTGTGAGAAGAACGTTGCCAATAACTGCGGAATTAACACCAAAGACATGGCCAAGATACTGCAAGAGATTGGCATCTTCAGTAACATTGTCAACACGAAAATACGTAAAAAGGTTAGTCGTTTCAAGATCATTGTGCTATCTTTGAGATTTTGTGCCATTTTGATTAAGATATAGCTTTATCACAAAAACGTGCATTACGTTTTATTGCAGGAGCCCCCTTGAACTCGCACATTAACCTATTTTTATGAATTTAAACTCCTTAAACTCACCCAGATTAGAACATTCCAGATATACAATTTCATGTATCGTCTACTTCACAACCAACTACCTTCTCCATTTCTGGGTCAGTTCCTTTTAGGATGTTTACTGACATTTACACTAGGAACTCAAAATGCTATTGCTCTATATTCGCCCACTCTAACTCTCGTAGATTCTCAATAAAGTTTACTGGCTTAAAAATTTAGAATAATGTTCCTACAAATATTAGACAGGCCCCAAACTTGCACTCCTTCAAAAAATTGTTACACGACTTCTTACTAAATGGTAATGCAATTAACTAACCCTATTTATTTTTCGTTTTGTTTTCATTTGTTTACCAAATTGGTTGCTTTGTTTCAGTATATTGAGATTGTAGAGTGAATTGCAACTCTATGTCATTCTGTTTCGATATGCTGAGACCGAAAAATGACCAGTTGGCTGTATCTCATTTTCTCATCTCTATGTATTGTGGAAGGCGTATTTTATGTTGCCATCTTGATGTATTATTTACTCGTTATATAGGTACTCTAGTAGCGGGATTAGTATCGCTTTTGGGCTTCCCTCGTCTCCATTCATGTCTGTTGTATATCTTGCAATTATTGTTCCTTGATTGAGATTGATTTGCTTTATGCTTAACCCAAGAATTTTATAAACTTCGTTAGGTGTTAGCAACATCTTTTCAAGGCCTTGGTAGGAGCTGCTATTGATTGTAACTTGTGAGTTTGATGGACACTTGTCTATCATCGTTTGTTCAACATTAGACATTTTGGTACCGGGTATTTCCAATGTGCAGTTGCAGCTTCTGATTTCTTAATGATTATAATTATACATGTGATTGTAGCTTTGCTGCATCTTATTTTAAAGGAGAATTTTCATTTTTGATTTTTTGTGTAAAAGCTGGATTCTCATTTTTCAAAGGTCTGCTTTCTAATCACATTTCTAGCAAGTGTGACTGCTATGTGAGTTGTCATATATATATATATATATGTGTGTGTTTATGTGGAGATATATATGTAGGCCTATATAGCACCGTTTAAGAACCTTTCATATTCTTACTGGTCGGTGCTATTTGTTTCAGTCGGCTATAAGTGACTGTCAGGTCCGAGGACCTGGAGATAGATCGCATTCAACACAGTATTCCAGTGCTGGTGAGTGGCTACTTTTAATTGCATCTGTTTGACTGGTTGTTTATGTGTGTTTATATAGCACCTTTAAGACCTTTGAAAAATACTGACTGGATGCAAGGTCTTTTGAATTATGCATTGAGACTGCTTTTTTATGCTGCTTAGAGAAAAACCACATGGAAGAACCATTTGTGTGTCCAATGCATAACTGCTACTTATGTAAGAATATTTGTAATCTCAACTGGAATCTGTTTTAAAAGTAAGTGGTGTTTCCTGGATTTTTTGCGCATCCAGAGTTGTTCTGCATTTGAGTCGATGCTCTGAAGCATTCTTCTTTTATGATGTTAGTGACAATATTTTGACGACTTTTATGTCATCAGCCATCATTATAAATAGCCTGACTGGATTGCAGTTCGGCCCACGTTTTCAGCTGTGACCGTTTGTGCTTGGACAATGAAATATTTGGAGTTACTTGCCATCATCGTCATTGCCTTGCTTCTCTCCAAGACATTGCCATTTCCATCACTCTTCCAACAGTCCCGGTCACTGGCTTGGCTCCAGGCTATGTGTTGCCTAACGTTTAGTAATCGCAGTGCTGCTTCTGCCATCTAGGTACAAGTTTGCCTTGGTTGACTGAGACCCATTCCACACACGCATACATATCATATAAAGACGTGTATCTGCTGTCACCTACATACACACATCATACATATGTACATCTCTCTGATGTGTTTGGAAAGAGATCTGTGGGCGGCTATATGACAGCTACTAGTAAATGTCTATGTAGAAAATGAGCTACTACAACCTATTAAGAGATGATTGGTTATGGTTCGTGTGATGTGAATTTGTAATATCATGAGCTTATAGCACCACTGTATAAAAGCTCTGCATTAATGCTCATGTCGAGTCGTGGAGTCATAACTTGTGGCTGTTTTGTTTTCTTATTGCTCTTACTTTCAATTTTTCAGAGGACGATGATTCCAGTCAAATGCCCGAGTCTGCTACGCCACCCATCGGAGATGACTTACAACCTTTGGATGCCAACCAGCCTCGAATGTCGCTGTTAGATTTCAACCTGATCAAAGTACTAGGAAAGGGAAGCTTTGGAAAGGTCTGCAGGAAATATGAGTCTTTGCTTTACAAAACATAAATTGCATTTATCTTCAATACGTACCACCTTCTGATCATCGTGACCTCTTTGTTCCTCGTGTCAGGACAATTATGGCTCAATCCAGGTCCTTTGCCTGCATAGGTCCCTCACTTTGGAACCGACTTCCTCCTTCTGTCCGCACCATCATTCTCTCTGGTGGCATTGCTCCTTTTCTCACCTTAAATTCTGCTTTTTCTCTCGGGATCTCGCGCACTGGGAGCGCCTCTGAATGGTCTACACCGTGAGAGGCGCTTTATAAATGCCCATATACAATACAATACAATACAATACAAAATCAGTTGACAACATGTGTGAAAGAAATGGTATTGACTATAATATTGATCATAATGATGGTGACATTGCTACTAATTTCAATTGTAATGATTCTTTTGCCTAGGTCTTACTAGCTGAGCTAAAAGGCACAGATGAAGTTTATGCGATTAAGGTTTTGAAGAAGGAGGCCATCATCCAAGAGGATGATGTCGAGTGCACAATGACGGAGAAACGAATCTTGGCTCTCTCGGCCAAACATCCATTCCTAACTGCTCTACATTCATGTTTCCAAACGAAGGTTTGCCCTACTTTAAACTTGTACACCTCATCCTCCATTTCTTTCATCAAGCACAATAACGTCTGGAATGGGAAAGCCATATGCTTCTGGGAAAGTGAGTCTGTTGGCTTCCAGCAGACAATTTCACCAGTTTGATGCTTTTGGAGCCAACTGGCTGGACATGGTGACTAATGATTGAGTGCTACATATAGCTTGGAACATCGAAATTCAAGCGTCTGCTCCCATGTCCTATAACAGAGTTTCCCAAACTGTGGGTCGCGACCCAAAAGTGGGTCGCAAAGCTCTGGCAAGTGGGTCGCCAAATTTTTTCTAGAAACATTTATTTGTTTGCAGCAACAACATTTGACTATGATTGGACTATAACTAGATGGATTGCAATAAATTGTAAACTGTTTTTACCTATAAGTTTCCTATTAATGCTTTAAATTTCTAAGCGCTGCACATAAATCCGCATATTTTAATACCAATTTACGAAGCAATTTTAGTACACAATGCTTAATTTTACACATTGGGTACCGAGACTGCTAAGATATTCACAAGTGGGTCGCAACCCAGAGAAGTTTGGGAACCGCTGTCCTATAACATAGCATACAGGAGGCACTAATTTTCCAATGTTTGGCCCTTATAAGAATGATGATGATGATTGCGATTGCCACTGTTTGAATGGCAGGGAACAAATTCCAGGGTCCTGGACACAGGGCCAGTGCGTCGCAGTACTTGCCACATACTTAGCAACTGACAACTGTACCAAACTGAACTGTTTTGTAACACTGACAAGTTTTTATGCAGACAAAATGCTCAGGTTTATTACACAGAATCTTCTGGCATGCGGGAAGCTACAACCATTAGATGCAACCATTAGATAATCGACCAGATAGGCCCCCCAGTGTCTTTTGTTAGGTAAGATTCTTAATTGTGCAGTGGCTCAAAATTGCTACAATCAAGGTCGCTGTGTAACAATGTGGGGCAAATCCTTTTAAATTGCTGAATGCCTCTGATAATGCTTGTGATTAGTTAATATGAACACAGAAATAATAAAACTGCTTGTTTATTGCTGTTGATTTCAAGGCTAAAGTTTTTTGCAACATTTGTCTGCGCTCTTGAAATTTAGTGGCTGTCCAAATAAGGGCAGAATAATTTAGTGGTAACAGTTCAAAGGTCAGTATCAAGTACCTGCCAGAATGGAAATATTTTAGAATTTGTGTTACTGCCCGTAGCCAACGTAGCGATGTAAAATGAGTACATTAACAGTGCACTGTTGATAAGATAATCAGACAGTGAAGGAGTAAATTGGTCATCTCATCTCATATGCCAAGGCTAAGGAAACAAAGTTGCTAACACTTTGTACTCATGCCTACCTGTTGATGTTAGCTCAAATCAACTGCACTGCATATTTGCTTGTGAGATTCTTGGGGTTAGCATCTGAATTTGCCATGGTAATTGCAGGATCGACTTTTCTTCGTCATGGAATTTGTCAATGGAGGTGATCTGATGTTCCAAATCCAACGCACTCGGAAATTCGATGAACCTCGTGCAAGGTTTTATGCTGCTGAGGTTACCTTGGCGCTAATGTTTCTCCACAGGCATGGCATCATTTACAGGTAGGCAAAGTTTCCGACATGACAGATAACGACAGGTAAAGTAAGGTTGTTGGGTGTTTCTAGCGTCAGCCAAGGTGGTCAAATATTACTAATGCCAGCCAAGGTGGTCGGGTGTTTCCAACGCCATCTGTGTTATCATAGGATCAGATATAAAAATACATGGGCTGATCATTTCATTGCCAGACATTTCATCATGACAATTTAAATGTTGCTGTTTTAAACTGTAGTTGTATGTTGACATAAAGCAGATCCTGTTGTACTAGAATAGCATTTAATACGATCTTAGAGTTATTGCAACAGTTTCAGCTAGACTTTATAACTTAGTCTTCATTGGGAAATTTGCATGTTTTGCGCTTGTTGCACTTCCTGAAATTGATTAAGTTGTGGTACTGATGCTTCTGATAGCAGTAATTTGCCTGCAACTCTTGTTGCAAAGACACTGAAAGGAAATACTAGTGTCATTGTAATAACCGCCATTGCACATTTATATAGCTCCTCTACAAGAAAACTACTCAGAGGCACTGGTGTGTATAATAAGAGTTAGAACTTGTTAATTGCATTGTGTGAACATTGGTGTCTGGGTGTGGGTGAACGATCTCCATTCTTTTGTATTTCTTATGATGTTCAGTTCTTTTAATCATGTTTTGCCAAAATCATGCTGTCACTGTTTATGTTGTATATCAACTTCTGTGTTGTATGTGTTTAGCTTCCCTATCCTGAAAGTGTTGCCTGTTGTGTTGCTGTGTCAGCAGCAGGCGTTCTTTCCACTTGCCTAAACCTTCATGTGTAGGCCTATGCCTTTATCCCATTGAGTGGTTGTTACATCAGTCAGAATTTTATTGAAACTGATAATTGGGATGACGGTGCTCATAGCTGTATAAATGTGCCTTGTTGTTGTAGGGATCTAAAGCTGGATAACATTCTTTTGGATGCAGATGGCCATTGTAAGATTGCTGACTTTGGAATGTGCAAAGAAGGAATGTTCCCTGGCAAAACGACTCATACTTTCTGTGGTACACCCGATTACATTGCTCCAGAGGTAAAAGGAAACAGCCGCATTGCATTTTTCCAAAGCTGCTTTCAGCTCCTTCTCTGGTTCCTCCGTAACCAATAACCATTTCCCTTCCTACATCTTTTCTGTTCCATGTTGCTGGTCGTTATTGAAGAATTGTTGAATTCTGTGGATTACTTAATTGCATTCGTAATCATAAACTCCGCATTTCTAAAGGACTTCTTGAAAGGTAAGTGCAGGGCACCAGCTTATTCATGAGTGCTGCATCATGTCAGAGGGGTTGTTTAGAGATGTCTGGTGGAGATCCGAGACTGGTTCAGACTTCATTGATAATGTTTCATGGTTTGTCAGTTGATCGAACATTTCATTGTTGATGTATTTGTCGACTGACGAGCACTAGCATGTCCATTCAGGGCTTTGATCTGCTATGCATCTTAGCATTAACCAATTGCATTCCACAGGCACAAAAGTGCAACATTCAAGGTATGCTTACTGAAGTTGATTGGAAGTTAGGGAACCAGCATTCATCCTATGTAAATATGTTAACCATTAATTAGGGTGATAAATAGCTACAAGTTTACAATTGGTTATTTATGCATACATGGGATAATTGTGAAGATATTATACCTAAAAGTTGACAATCTGTTAATTTTACGATTGCATTAAGACCGCAGTTGTGAATGAAGATGAAATTGCGACATTTGTTTGGTTTGCGATACATGTACTTGTAAAAATCTATTACATCTGCTGTCTTTAGTTTTATATTTATGCATTTGCATCCAACTTTGTAATATTAATTATTAGAGCTGATTGCTAACAGGTGTTGTAATAACTGATTGACTTTCCTTTGCAGATTCTTCAAGAGTTGGAATATGATGCGTCAGTTGATTGGTGGGCGCTGGGTGTGCTGATGTATGAGATGATGGCAGGTCAGCCGCCTTTTGAGGCCGACAATGAAGATGATTTATTTGATACGATTCTGCATGAGGATGTTCTATATCCCGTTTGGTTGTCTAAGGAAGCGATCTCCATTCTCAAAGGCGTAAGAAATTATCCACAGTCGCTTTGTATTAAACAGACAAAGTATATGTAGCACTCCTTAGGGAAATGCTGTGCTGGCGGAAGGTGGTCATGAGACAGATGACATTCTGCCTAATTGCTCCTGAGTAGACAGCCTTGAAGGGGCGCTATATAAATGTTCCTTAATAATAATAATAATCCACAGTATCAATGAAAACCTAGAAGGGGAAGATTTTTCTATGGTTTCCTAATGCAGGAATCTAGACTTTGTTGTTTTATGCTATGACTTACCAAAGCAAATCAAACTTTTCAACTTTAATCAGGAACAAAATGTCTGTACACTGTTAACTACATACACGCTTTCTCCTCAGTCCATCGCGAAAGTAGTTAGTGGTCTTCATTGTCCATAGTGAAAGACCAGGACTGTCTAACTCACTGCAAGTTAAACGCCGACCAACCCAAAAACTAGCCTGATCCTTTTTGCGTGTCCAATAGTACAACTCTTCTGGTTGGCCACGTCAATTATAAATTAAGTATAGCAGCTACTCGATGCAGTCATACCTCCTTGTAAGTTGCCTGGTACTATATCACAATCACGTTTGCTCACAGACAGACAGCAATGTGGCCTTTCAAAGTAATTTGGCAAATTTGTCTGATAACAGAACCTGCCACAGTGCAGGCGCCAGATAGCCTGTTTTTGTAGCCACCCTGTGGCTTTTGAAAAGAATCATACACTGCTGTACTTCAGCCGGGGTCCCAATAGTAAGCAGTTTCAATGGTTTTGCTCCAATAACAGTGTGTTAACTGGTCTGTTCTCTAACATTGTCAAGTGTTGAATGCTCTTAAGAAATGTCATGATAGCTCCAATAGGTGCTTCTGTAACTACACTGCACACCCGCTAATGTGTACTAGTACTGACCTCATGTTGCCAAAGAACATGTATCAAGTCCAGTTGATTTATCATCTTTTGGTGCTCATTTTTGTCTGCTCTTCTGCAGTATCAGTAATTCAGTTTTCTTTCCAACTAAAATTTTGTGTCTTTTCTTGTGAGCAGTTTATGACAAAGAGTCCTTCCAAGAGACTTGGATGTGTCAAAGCCCATGGCGGTGAACGAGCCATCCTGATTCACTCATTTTTCCATGAGAAGATTGACTGGGAAGCGCTGGAGGAACGTAAAGTTACACCACCATTTAAGCCAAAAATCGTACGTATTCCATTTTCTACTTACTGTATTTTCTTGACTCCTATCCTTAAGGCACAGTGATGCAAAAATGGCAAAACAATACATAGGTCACACTGGCTGACACACATAAGTGAGTGTGGTAACAATGGCCATTGTCTGCAAATACTTGTTTTATCTGCAAAATCACTTGTGTAATTCTTAGATACACTGTTACGTGGTCAAAGTGTGTTGAAATACAACCTTTTTGCACTTTTGTTAACTAAAGATTTGCAACACTTGTAGTGTAATGTCTTCTGTTTTGATATAGGGCCAGAAAACTTATGGTTTATGATTCTGGCTCAAGGTAAACAAAGACAGTAAAATATAGCACTAAATTCAGTGCTCGTGAATAGGCTGGTGCCCTCGCTTGACCTTCAAGTTGCGCTTTAGAGATACAATAGTGTACAGCTAATACGACTTAAAGTCATCCACAATCCACATTAATCAATACAGACAATTCTGCCTCGATGCAGCAGACTCCAAAGCAGCTTCACACTGGCTCCTATGAGCGGGGCAGAGGGTTGTTGCGAATCTTGCAAACTTGGGCTAGTTGCGCGCCACATGAGTTTACTGGCCCAGTATGACTGAGATGACACAGATGGCTTGGCATTTCAGTCACCCTTTCATTCATTAATGTTAATCCCACGTAGCATTGCTTGAATTGACAGTGCTTGTCAGCACTGCCACTTTGTTATCGTTTACCTCTTTACTTCATGTTCTTCCAACTGACTGCATAATATTGGCCATTGCTAATGCTCCCTGTGCACGCTTTGTACTTGTAGAAATTTCGAACAGACACCAATAACTTTGACAAGGACTTTACGTCTGAAGAACCGACGTTGACTCCAGTGGATCATGCAATCATAAAGGCAATCAACCAGTCGGAGTTCATGGGCTTTTCCTTTGTCAATGAAGATTACGGCAGATTTCATCCACCGTCTGATTTGCCCTCGTCGTCCACCCCAGCCAGCAATTCTCAGCACTCCTCCCCCTCTCGGCAGCAGCAACAACAGCAGCAGCAGCAGCGCCAACAGCAGCAAAGCGAAGATTCATCGTTAGCATCACCCACTGAGGCTGCTCCACAGGCCAAGGGAACCAGTCTATCGGAACCATGTCTGTAACGAATTAGTCGTTTAATCTGTTCCTCTCATTTCTCGAATGCAGGCCGGCCGTGCCGTCACCTCGGCTCCGACAAAGCAAAACAATTTCTTGTTTCATTTCTTAAAGAGATTCTGAAATTTAGCAGAAAATGTACAATGAAGATATTCCTCGGTTTGTAGTTGGATGACACTGATGAGGTGATAACGACGATGACAACGACACAGATGACTGACGGCAAGCATTGCGATGATGTTGATGATGACACGTGTCATGTTGAGTGACTTGGCTTGGTTGTACAAATGATACAATCTTTTGCACTTACAATGTTCTACGATTTTACTATGACACTTGTGTTCGTGTGTTTGTATGTTGTAAAAATTGTTGACGTTTTCACTGTTATTATCCTGCTGTGAAGAAGTACGACACGTATAAAATTTGTTAACGTTGACTTTGGTTCCTCGATGTGTAATATGTGTGTTATGTATTTATATGCAATACATATAGGCATACAACTGCATTGTATACTTTACGCACATATATATATATATACACACAAATATATGAGAGTTTATTTGTGTAGTGTATAAATCTGTGAATTTATTGTTTGGTGAATTGTTGATATCAAAATATATTGTAAACCTTTTAGTCTTTTGATGTTAGTTATTTTAAAAGGACGACATAATGAATAACGACTAGGAGGCATTTATTATGAACGTGCTTGTTGTATTTTTAATTTTATATCAGTAAATTTACCAGTTGTATTGCATTAGAGGGAGAGAGCATATGCATGGGTAGAAGCTGTGGATTATTGGTTTCGGGCGTGTCTCATTTTGCTCTCTTCCTCTTCTAACTTCGTTATTCTGATGCCACAGTTTTGTAATCAAAACCTACAGATGTCATCTGGCTTGGCTGCATTTTTATATTCAGTGCCTGCGTGAGCATTGGTGAAACACTTCAAGGAGTGTAACTTTTTATGGGTGAGAAAAATGGGTTGGGTTAGGGTGAGAAGTGACACATTTTCAAAGTAATACAGGTAAACTGATCGAATGTTTTGTGCTTCAACTAATACCCAAGTGCTGGAGGATAATGACCAAATTCTAGAATTAAATATCCAGGCACTGGATAGTAAATGCAAATGCCCAGATGCTGGATGTCAATGACGAAGCAGTAGAGGCTCATACGCTTAAATGTGTCGGGCATTGGAAGTAGGTATGCAGTCGAGTAGTCTTTCTGGCCAGATGATATTGTTGCTTTAATCTTTGTTAGTATGATAGAACTCAATCTGCACTCCATGCTTTGAAATATGTGATTGTTTGCTTCTGTATGTTTGCACTTGGCTGCAATGTTTTTTTTTGCCTCAGACTGGGACTGGCATCAGTCTTGAACAGCAAACTTCTGAATTCAAAATGTTGGCTACGTCTCCATGGGTATACCGAAATACTGATTATCGGAAATATACATAAACTGAAAAGCAAAGCATTAGGATTTCTGTGCCTGTTACAGTTCATTTTCTGTACACATATTATAATAGCTACTGATTTTATCTCTTGGATTTGGACTGTAATCTAACTTCCATTACCTTTCAGTGACATTAAAGGGAACAGAGGAATGAGACAAATAAATTGCTATGCAAGTGTTCTCAGGGACTGTGTATTCTCAACAACAGAGCCAACATAAACTCCCAGAAATAACTCTGAAGTCAACGTCTTTTGAATCAGTTACTGAATTATGCTTCATGTTGCTACCGCTCCGGGGGCCATTTATACACGAAATCCTGCCATTGACAAGTCATTCTTCTGATTTGATTAGAAAAAGTGCAGAACTTTGCAGTTTGCTGCTGTATTTGATCTGAGCCAGCAGATGTTGTTCATAAAAATGTTTAGGTAGTTGTGCAGGGTCATACTTACTGGCAGATTTGAATGTTGATTTGATACTTATTTCACATTTTATTATATTTATTTTCTGTTTGCTAAGGTTGAAGTCTATTTTTCTATACTCATTGGTCATGTTGGTCTCAACTAATGAACACGATCAGGGATTCAACTCCCGGGTTATTGACTGTCTGGAACCACCGCTGACTAGGGTTTTGATCTGGGATATACAATGCTGGTAACAAGCAACAGTATTACTGATTTATATTGCAAGTGCCATTCTATGTTGCTGATTAATAAATTGGCTTGGTTAATTATTAATTGATTCGCTATAAACTGATCATTATATAGATATGATAATTCTGTAAACTATCATCAAGTATATGCTAGTACTTGAAAATTGGTATAATGTCATAAGTATATACTACTTGACTGTTTAAAAATTGTCTGTATTTAAGAACTAGTGCTGGACTGTTCAGAATTTGTTTTCCTTTAAGGGCTGTTAAGTACTTGAATACTGTCATGTGTAGGAAATTGTTTATCTCTGAATGTTGGTGTGTGTGATCCTGTTTTTCTTTGTTGACCTGATTACTTACCATGCTAGTGGTGGTGAAGATTAATTTTTTACTTGTTTGCGACCGTTTATTTCCTTTTATTTATTCAGAAATAGTTGCTGTAAGTAAGCACAAGCAGTGAACGTGTCAACTTTTTCATCTCAATTTTCTTGTCAACTTGATTTTTCTAGTCAGGCAGGGCAGTGTAAGTCAGGTCCTCAGCTGACTGGTGCCCTGACTTGTATATATACACTGAGGAGAGATTCTTAATTCAGTTTTTCTACTAAAGAACCACAGGACATTCATTGGCGCAAGTCAACGTGTCTTGATGGAAAGGACTTCATTATTCTTCCCGATGAGGGTGTTGTCAAGAGCTGATTTTTGTTTTAGGCAGAATTGAATATGCTGGAAAGCAGAGCGAATCGTTAATATTTTAACCATTTTCCGTATAATTAGAAATGATTTCGGTTTCAGATTGTTAATCATTCACTGGATAACTGGAATTTACAGTGCAATTGTAATTTTTACTTCTAATGCTATGTTTCCATGCTAGAATCTCCATATCTTCTCTTTCACAGAACTATTTAACTTGTCTGTGGTTCCAAGCCATACATATCCTGATATGATCTATGATACATCCACTCTTCAATTTACTGGACATCATCTTTTATTCCATCAAACAGTGCTTTGTTTATTTTTGGCCGAAAAAGTGCCGGCAAAACCCAATTTCTTGTCAAACCACACAAAATTCTGCATTATGTAGTTTTGTGTCCAATTATGCACTGCAGTTTGTATGTTCCAGACATTTAATTTAGTGCACCAATAGGAAACACAATCTTAAACACGTGTAATAATTGATGAATCTCGATGACTTGTCGTATGATATAGGTTAATGAAAAGTAAAATTGTTGAAAACAGTTGCTCAGTTATAATGTCATATAACTAAAGGCAGTTGTGGTAACGTATCGGCATCTGGTTGAAATAATTATTAATCAATGGTATTTATTGCTTGCAGTTCGAGTTTGATTTTCTTCCGAACGAATAACATTGCTGGTGAATAGGTCGTCTCAGTGCACACGTCTTCTATTTCTTGGAGAGGATTGCTACTACCTTTTCAAAGATCTCGTCGATGCCTCCTTCGGCGTTTATCTAAACATAAGTTTCAGCAGTGAAATTCACAGTTTAACAGATCCGATCAATCCATAAATCCAAGTTTTGACATATACAGGATATGCAGACCGGTGCAAACATGTCAGACCAACAGGCATCAGTTTTGACCCACATACATTATATTCACCAATATCTCAACATGAATTCATGATACAGTACAACTTCCGTATTTCAAACTTCAAACTTCAGTATTTCGAATAGCAGTCAAAGGCCCAGCCACAACATTGCAAACATGTACAATCCTGCTCATTCATTCATTCATTCATTCATTTATTCCAGAAATTTATATAGAGCCTCTTCAAGAGACCTACTGCCATAGGCGTAATTTGTGAGGAGTAAGAGGGGTACCTGTACCCCCACTTTTTGGACTGGGGTACCATACCCCCCACTTTTTGAACAATGCCAATCAATATTTCGTTATTGTGCCTACCCAGAGATCGCAGTCGAAATTACAGGGCCGTTATGTGATGGGATACTACTGGTCTAGTTGTAGCTTATTGATGAATAATTATGAGATGCTTTTAATTGCTGATGGGCTCCAGGTATGAAACAAAGACTGATGCACATGTATGACCGGTCAGTGGGAGGGGGTCAGTCAACTGAGGGAGGTTGTTGTCTGATTTCGCCTTTGTGCCTTAGCGTCATGTTACTGACCTAAATCCTAGAGCTTCTGATAGGTGGGGTGACAAAGACGAGAGGGTGACGCCAGTGACACTGGCGTCAATTGCACTAAAAGCTTTGGAAGGGCTAATAGTCACCAGACTCTAAAACCGAAAATTGGCCTATGATCTGGTTGGCTACACTAGTTGGAGCATACGCCTCATGTACCTCTGTGCATTAGGGTCCCGGCTCCCATACCGATAGCGGCTTCAGAGATTTAAATGTCGTTTAGCACGGTCCACACGCAAGGACTTTAAAAGGCATGGCTTCAGTTCAAACGAGCTGCGCTGGTTGAGCAGGGTTGAGGCCATAATTGCTATAGAAACACATAATATTTTATGCACTTCTGCTTGTATAGAGTCGGATAGAGCTTGACCTGAATATCTATGTCATTTATTTTGAGCGACCACCATCAATAAACACAAAAGTCATTCCTCTGACAGATTCATACACCTGCCAAATTAATATTTAATTACTTGTTCAGCGATCACTGACCTAGTCATTAAATTAACTAATATATTCAGTAACCCATTCACATTCAATATCTGCATTTGCTCATTCAAGCCAACCACCAGTGCATTAATAATTTACTCCTTGGTAAATCCATTTCAAGCACACATCAGAGCCTTGTTGCAACATTCATTCATTCATTCTTTCATTCTAAGGATTTGATATAGCGCCTCTTCAAGATACCTGATACCTACTCAGAGGTGCTCCCAGCTCAGCCACAGCTAAAGAAATGAGACTTGAGGGACTTACAAAAAGCAGGCGAGTTTAACAGTGGGAGCAAGCGCAGGTTTAAAGGTAGGCCATTCCAGATGGAGGGCCCTACAACCGAAAAGGCTTGACACTGTCTAATAGCAGTGCGAGCACGGGGAACCAAAAGCTCATACCTTGCCGAAGAGCGGAGAGATCAACGAGCTGCAAGTTCAGAGACAGGCTGACAAAGATCAGACAGGTAGGATGGAGCACAGCCTAGAAGGCACCGCCAGACAAGTGCAGCAACCCGATGGGAGATGCGCTGAGAAACAGGGAGCCAGTGAAGGACATCACGCATAAAGGCAGAGACAGGAGCATGCTTAGGAAGGTGACGAATGAGACGAGCCGCTGAGCGGAGAACCCTATCAAGGCGCCCAATTAGCTTAAGGGCAGGCCTACAAGTACTGCACTGCAGTGATCAAGTCTACTGGTGACGAAGGCATGCACAAGAGCCATAGTAGCATTGTGAGAGAGAGAACGTGAGACAACTCGGAGTTGGCGTAACTGGTAATAACAACTACGAGTGACCAAATTAATATGCTGTGAGAAATTCAGCTCTCGATCCAAAGTTACTCCAAGGTCTCGAACATGCCTCATTGAAACACAATACAGTATAGCACAGGACTTGGATCACAAATTTACTTTACCTGTAAAATGACTTAATAACAAGACCTCATTTATGAGGCCTCGCTAAGGTAGTTTTTGACATGTCTCAAAAGAACAACGTTACAGCGAGGCTCTGGTATAATTCACCTATATGAATGATCAACTGACCTGGTGGACTTTCTTTTGCTTATTGTAGTGTTCGATGACCGGCTGAGTCTCCGCGTGAAACGTGATAAGTCGCTGCTTGATCGTCGCTTCATTGTCATCAGTTCTTCCACTGGTTTCTCCCCTCTTCAGCAGCCGCTTCGTCATCGTTTCATCGGACACATGCAAGTAGATGACACAGTCCACTGGTTGCACGTCTGATTCGAATCGTGTGCCCTGCTCCACGTTTCTCGGATATCCGTCGATAAGGAAGCCTTTGCTCGTTGATGCAACTTTTGCAATTGCTTCCTGCAAGAGTGTCAGCACCGTCTCCTACAAGCAACACAAAGGAAGTCGTTAAAGCAATCAAGTAGCCAACACAATGAAGACCGAGCAACCTACAAAGCTGTGAGGTATGACTTCTGTCATGGACAGGGAGACTGAACAGTGAACATTCGTTGATCTGTTGTTGATGTATCTTTGGTTCTAATTATAAATTCATCTGAAATAAATTTCTACTGGCAAATGACAATATGATTATTATGATGACAAATGACAACATGAATAAATGTTGGTGTTCTGACGATGACCATAATCATGATAAAGCTGATTACAGTGACCACGGTCATGACAGTGAAAAGACGATGGTGATGACAGTGAGAATCATGACAAAATAATGTACTGACCAGTGGTACAAGTTCTCCTCTTGCCATGGTCTCCTTAACTTGATTTCCTCGTTCTGTGTTCGAGGAAACTTCAGCCCGAAGCAAATCACCCGTTGACAGATGAGTGAAATTAAACTTTTTGGCTGCCTTATCACACTGTGTACCCTTTCCAGAACCTGGACCTCCTGCACTCAAAAACGTCATAGATAGCATTTACAGGCTTTTGTTGCTGTACAAATATTGAGACATTCACATGTTTTGAAATCAGCTATAATTATAGGCTGTACAGCATCATATATTCCACAATTAATATCTTGCAATGACCTTACTAACTGTATGTAGAAGCTATTGGAAAGCACTTCCAGAACTTGGACATCAGTTGTATGATAGCATATGTACACTGTGCAGGGCACCACTGATGGTAATACAGTAGTATGTGATTTAACATTTGCAAGGCACCAACCAGTTCAAAAAACTCATCAGCAATGCAGTTGACTTCTCAGCACAAAACTACCATTAAATGTAACATCTCATCTGTAACATCTTAAATGTAGTGTAATGTAACATCTTATCTGTAACATCTTAAATGTAGCATAATGTAACATCTCATCTGTAACAACTTAAATGTAACATAATGTAACATTTAATCTATAACACTTTAAAAAAGTTTAAATGTAGCAATAATGTAACATCTGTAACATCTTAAATGTAAATGTAGTATAATGTAACAAATCTCAAGAAAACCCAGCATGCTGCCTGAGTGAAACGAATCCATCCACAATAACATGGTATTTGGGTTTTTCAGTTACAGGTCATTAAACAGAGAGGCCACGGCAAGAGAAGAATTTGGATCTAAACTGGTTATATCTAATCCGTTAGCATAATGCACAAGGCAGCAATCGAAGCTCACTTCCGAGACGGAACCATTTGAGATTGGTGATTCCAAGGCAAAACTGTTCATAGTGTAAGTTCTTATTGAATATTTGCAGGACGTCAAAAGATAGGAACTAGAAAAAGATATGGTCTAAAGGTTTCAGGTTTCAGTTTCGAATGAAATTTCTAGCAGACAGAGAAACAGGAAGAGAATTAACAGACTTTAAAAGATGGAGAATAAGTTAACTGGTTCGGTCGATGTAGGCCTTAGTTTACTAAAGTTTACTAAAAGCAATCGTACAGAAGTAACTGATCCAGAACAATTGTATTCAGTAGGCCAAAGGCTTTTCTCATTTGTAGCTGCAACTATTGTTGTGTATAAAACCTATGCCTTTAGTTTATACGATACTGAACAAGTTCAGATGGTGGCTATAGTGTTCACCGGTGAATTGTCCAAGTTTGGGTTCCCTTATTTGTGGTATTGATGTAGGCTGATTGGAGGTGCTGAACTGCATGCTCTGGAGGTATTGCTGCTACTCTATACACTACACTACAAAATACGCATATACTACAGTTATAGATTAGGCTACACTTATGAAATGCATATGCTTATTACATATGACCACAAATTATATGTAAAACTTACCTATCACGAACACAACAGTCGGTGCTAAACAGAAACAAAAAATCAGAAGATTAAATTACATATAGGTCAACAATTTAGCTGTTCATAGAGCTCATAATCTGTAATAACTTACAAATTGGAATAATATATAATCAGAAATAAGTGTTTAAGGCCATTGGTGCACCTGACTTGGCCTTTATAGGCCTAATCAGATATCCATAGATAACTGAGCCATTACTTGTCTACAGATAGCCACATGCTTCTGTTATCCCAGGCCTAATATAAAATTAACAATTAATTACTTAAATGGTGAAAGGTGAAAACAGCTTAGAACTTATCTAATTCTAGAAAGGGCCTGTTATTGTCATCCTACAGAAATGTCTATAACCACAACTAGTCTTCCTAATGATCTTCCTCCTATGACTCGTTCTCAGATTCTAACTGGGGGCATTTCTGCTACTTCTCGCTGTCTTAAGACTTTTCTTTTCTCACGGAGCTATTCGCACTGGGAGCGCCTCTGATTAGGTTGTACTGCGAGAGGCGCTTTATAAATGCATAAATACAATACAGATACAATACAATACTATAGTCTGTAGAAGGAAAGACCTGGCATGTGAACTGTTAATTAAGCTACCTGTATGCTTGCACAATTGCACATCCACAGACGATGCTGTGACTAGATTTTAACGATTAGTGACGCTTGTGCAAAATTTCCCCTAGAATTCTGGGATGAAAAAATGTGCTTTCATAAACATCAACTTTTGTAAGTCAACGTGCATATGCGTAATTTGTGGGGGGTACGAGGGGTACCCGTCCCCCCACTTTTTTGACTGGGGGTACCATACCCCACAATTTTTTAACAATGCCAATCAATATTTTATCATTGTGACTTCCAGAAGATCACAGTCTCAGCCTTGCTTCATGTATGTAAGAAATTGGTACCCCCACTTTTTGGACCAAAGTTACGCCGCTGTCAACTTGGCTTGAGTCCACCACAAATTTGAGTAAAGTTTCAAGCTTAACTTTGAGATATGTCTACTGACGCATATCACTGTAGATATAAAGGCAACTTAGCCCTTGTGAAGTCTTAGGGTACAAGGGGTAAGATGGACCCTTCAAGCACTGTCAGACCAATAATGACAATAATTTAAAAAAATTTTATTCATTGTATTCAAATATTACAGTATTGTTAACCAAGAGGAAGCAGTATTCTCTGCTTGAACAGATACAGTCAAGTATGACCTCTTCGGGGTCTATCTTGTCCTTCGAACTGGGGTAAGATGGACATAATGTATTGGGGCAAGATGGACATAATGTATTGGGGTAAGATGGACAGTTGAGATCTGCAGATCTACAATCCTACATTTACTTAAAAATTTTATCAGAATGCTAAAGAAATTACATATGTGACGACAGGCCTATCAACTTTGCTGTCATTGTTCACAGTTTTCACACATTATAAGCGAGCCCAGGATGTGCTTGGGCTTCCCGACCATACCAGTACAAGACAACTCGACGAGGAGCTCTCCCTGGCCCGCCACATCGATCTAGTAAGCCACAGCTGCTTTTATCAGTTGCTCCAGCTCTGGGTCATCTCACGATCTTTGACCTTAATGCAGCGGTCACTCTTGTCCACGTATTAGTCCCAAGTCGCCTCGACATAGATTGCTCTTCTATCTACGCTGGTCTCCCGCGGGTCTGGATTGAGCGGCTGGAGCGGGTACACCGAGCGGCTGCACGCCTAATCGGCGGGTTTGCTAAAACTGAGCAAGTCTAGCATTAGCCTATATATATGCGGGAGGTACTCCATTGGCTTCCTTTCCTCTGGCACATCTCTTTTACGGTCACGCCCTTGGTCTGGCAATGCCTTCTGTATTTGGTGCCGGCTTACCTTCACGAGCTCTGCTGCCCTGTTTCTTCCTACAGTGGACGCCGCCTACTCACATGGCGATCTGGTATTTCCCTTTGCTTGCACGGCTACCATGCAGCGTCAGGCATTCTCTGTCATTGGCCCGTCTACATGGAATGGACTCCCTTTTGAAATGCGTCTCCTTCTTAGGGTTCCCTGTCTAGTTTCACATACTGCTTAAGACTGTTCTGTTCCCTCGGCCTGGGCCAGAAGCGCTTCTTAGTAGAGATCTTGAGGCGGCGCTATATAAATTTTGATTGCTTGTTTACATTCGATGCAGGTACTCCAATCTTCAAATTAGTCTCTTAATTAGATCTCTCTGCAAGCTGCACAGCGCACTATATGAGCCTTACTTTTCTGTTTCGACTTGTTTGGCTTTTTCTTTATTGACAAGCTCTTCTTCGTCAAGCTCTTCTTCGTCAAGCTCTTCTTCGGCAAGCTCTTCCTCGTCAAGCTCTTCTCCGGCAAGCTCTTCCTCGTCAAGCTCTTCTCCGGCAAGCTC